>JBANAY010000003.1:9136390-9165536 GCA_037952775.1 Clonostachys chloroleuca | reverse complement strand
TAAATTATATAACATAAAGTAATAATAAAGCCATCATTAAAGCAAATAAAGCTGTAGCCTCTGAGAAAGCGAACCCTAAAATAGAGTACGAAAATAATTGGGCTTTTAAAGAAGGATTTCTAGCTACCCCTATTATTAAACATCCAAAAACTACACCTATACCTACTCCTGCTCCAGCTAATCCAACTGTAGCAAGTCCTGCACCTATTACTTTTGAAGATTCTAATAACATACTATACTATATCAATGTCTAAATACCCGAACTTTCAATGCTGGTTTCGTTAGACCTCTACTATTCATAATATCAAAAAAAATCTAATTTAGCACTTCTTAACCGTATGACTAGCCTAACACGATAAGAAGACAACTTAGTACTGCTTTATTACCTACATAGATAATGTTATTTGTAATAAAACTAGTCTTATACATACACAGTACGTAGATGCTTTATTTATTTACTTTCGATAAAAGTATGAATAAATTTATTAGATTTATAGAAGTAATTATTAGATTGTCTACTATCAATTTTTAGTGCATTTTTACCTAATTCAAAAACAAATCCTGCTGTAACTATGGCTGTAAATATTAATACGATTAATAAACCATAAATACCATTTTCATAACCACTTAAACCAAAAGGATAAATAAGTAATATTTCTAAATCTAAGATTAAATAAACTAAAGCAAAAATAAAGAATTTAACACCAAATTGTGTTCTATTTTGGCCAAGAAAACTATGAAATCCACATTCAAATATACTATATTTTTCTTGATAAGGATTATGCGGAGCTAATAAAAAATTAAGAGCTAAAAATACTATAGTTAAAATAGATACAAATATAAATAAAAAAGTAACACTACTCATTTTAATAATTAAACAATATTTGAGCCAAAACGGCACCCATACTTAATCATTCTTTATTCATAAATAAAAATAATAATATAACTAATGTAATAGTAGAAATAACAAATGCAATAGGACTTGATAATACAATATTCTTGTAATTAAAACTTAATTTTGTGTCATTTGCATAAGCAGAGCCTACGCCCACAACTGTTTTATTGTTAGCAAGATAACCTTTTAATGTTAAATTTTCTAATACAGTGTTAATTTTATAGTCTGGTTGGCTGAAAAACATTTCTTTAATTATACCTAAATAATAAATACCTCCCACAACACTAGTTAATATAGCAACTAAAGATAAGAATATTAAACCTTGATCTAAAGCAGCACTTAATACCATTTGTTTACCAAAGAATCCTACTAGAGGTGGTATACCTGCAAATGAAAATATAGTTATAGCAAAACTTAATGCTAATAATGGATTTATATAAAAATAACCTTTTAATTGACTTATTAATTGAATTGGTGAATTATTTTTATCTAATAATTCTTCATGTTCTTTATTTTCACTTGTATAACAATATAAAGAATATCCTATAGCTATTAAAATAAAGAATACATTTACATTACTAATTATATATTGTGTTAAATAAAATAAAAAGGCTTGAGTGGATTCAACGCTTGAAATTCCTAAAGCTAATAACATAAATCCTACATGAGATATAGTGGAATAAGCTAATAATCTTTTTATTCTAAATTGAGTTAAACCTACAACTGTACCTATTACTAATGAAAATAGAGAACTCATTAATAAAAGGAATGTTCAATTCATTTCTCCATTAATTGGTGAACGTACTCCTACAAAAGTACTATTTGTATAATATACTAATTGTAATAATAATATAAAAATAGATATTTTAGCAACTATTGCTACGAAAGTTGTAACTACTGTAGGTATAGCGTCGTATACGTCAGGAGATCAGAAATGAAAAGGAGCAGCACTCACTTTAAATAAAAATCCTATAGTAAATATTACTAAAGAAAGATTAATATAATAAGGTTTATATCATAGATCTACTGAATTTATATCACTTATACTAGTTATAATATATAAACTATCTAAACTAGTACTTCCTGAATTAGCATATAATAAACCTGTTCCCAATAATATGAAACAAGAACTTAAACCTCCTAATAAAAAGTACATTAATCCTCCAGTAGTAGATAATTCTGAATTTCTATATATTGTACTTAATATATATAAACCATAACTTTGCAATTCTATGGCTAAGAAAATAGATACTAAATCGTTAGTTGACATTAAAAATATTGCACCTGTAACTATAAATAATATAATTAAAGGATATTCAGTTAATTTATATTGTTCTCCCATTTTGTTTATTATCTTTGTATTATAATAAACAAAATTATTAAATAATAAAGATTGTAAAGATGAATGTTGAGATATTCATACTTTTCTAGGGTAGAAACTAGTTAACACTAATATTAAAGCACTTACTAAATATACAAATATATGAAATATTAATGTAATATTATTTACTAATAATAAACCTCCATGTATACCAATACCTTTAGCAACAATATTTAATGAAGATATATCATTTAATATACAGTAAAATAAAATTAATATAGCTATTCTATTATATAGAATAGATATATCACGTCTAGCATTAACGGCGTTAGATAATAAGGTAGATAATACAGATATTAGTAACATTTTTTTTATTTATTTTTCTTTTCTGTCTGTAAAGCAGGGATAGCATTATGCAAAGCATACTAGACTGGCTTCTATAGAATAAAGACATACCCTAGTACTAAGCACACAACCCTGCAAGCCTATAGGAGGATTCGAACCTTCGTTACATACGTATGAAATATGAGTTTTAACCGATTAAACTATAAAGGCTAATTATACTAAATATATATATATAGTATACTAATTTTGGTTGCTTCGCTTTCTTAGTTTTTACTAACATAGCTTTAATTTGTGCTTTACTAATCATAACACTACCGTGTGACTGCACAAGCTATTAATAAATATCCTTTAACCATTAACAGAATAACTAAATAATTTATGACTAGCCTGTCGTGTGTAATTACCACGATTATTGTATGCCTAAAATTATGTGCTTATTTTATAGAAGTCAGCATATATAAAAAACAAACTAAACTTAATTACCCAGGGCGGTTATTGAGAATTGAACTCAAATTAACTATGCCACAAATAGTTGTTCTACCATTGAACTATAACCACCTTAATTTATTTCTTTATGAAAGCAGTCAGCAAGTATTTATTTTGTGCGCATTTACTAAAGGCGATTTGAACGCCTATTGTGAACACCAGAAGTTCAAGATTTACCCATTATAGTCATGAGTCCTAATTCCCGAGCCATGATTCGAACATGGACAGTAAATACCAAAAATTTAGGGCCTACCCATTAGCCAACTCGGAATGGTTATATTTACAGTATAAAATTACACATTAAATTTTAAAAATTAAATTTAGTTAATTTAAGGATTTAATGTATCTATATAATATTGTTCTTGTTTAATAAACTCATTTTGAGACTATCTAGCAATAAATCATTCTATGTAAATCAAAACTTTCATATTAATACTTTAACATACTAGGCACGCACTAAGACTTTTAGATTTGGATAATACAGAATTAATTCGGCCTATAGAATAATACTTATATAATCTTTTTGTAATATTTCATAGCAAGCTCTTTATTTGCACTACCTATATATATATATTTTGTGCGGAGCTACTGTGACTGTATTTTCTCAACAATAAATACCGGATAATTATAAATTTTCCTTATCTTCTTTCTTAGGCACGCACAAAATAAAGATTTTTATATGTTTTTAGGCTTATGAAATAGCAAGCTAAAGCTAGATATTAGTAGCTGCGCACAAGGCACGCATCTATTTTTTTTTTATTATTATAACTTATGTACAAAAAGAACCAATTTGTTCTATTAAATATTTATAGTTTATTCTTTATAATAAATCTAAACTTTAATATATTAGTATAATACTTACATAGAATTCTATGAGTTAATATATTTATAGATAAAGAGTCGAACTTGCACATCTTTCGATAGTATAACCTAAACATATTTATTTTTTTATGCTACTTCCTAAGGAACCGCACATATTTATTATAGCTTGATTTATGTCCACGAAGTATGGATGCACAAAAGAAATGATATTATATACAAATTATGGATGACGCGAATCGAACGCGCAAGGTTGTTTAATCCTACTGATTCTAAGTCAGCCCTATTTACCAATTCTAGAACATCCATTTAGGCAATAATTACCGAATTCATTATATACTTTGTAGCGCAAGCTAGCAAGCGACAAATTTTTCTATATCATAATCTGAATTTGGATAGTATTTCATTGGCTATTATGAAATAAGCATTGAGTTAAAACTTATTAAATTTTAACCAATCTCTTGCTGATTAAAAGTCTACCTCATTAGATATTGTATGCTGCTTTTTTTGATACCTTCTCATTATTAAAAAGAATATAAATATACTTTTATAGCATAGCTAATAAAAGAAACAAACTTAATGCTCTAATTTAAAACTTACTAGACTCGAACCAGTATTATATAGCATAGTCATACCATATTGTATTAAAGTTTCTTGTGGACAGCCGCTTAATACACGGTAAAGGACAATCACGCACGTATTAAGTCTAGTAAGTTTTATACGCTGACTTCTATAAAATAACCAATTTTCTATTTCTTTTTCTTTACTTGCTATTTTTACTAAAAACTCAGAAGAAAAGCAAACCACAAATAGAACTATTTGAAGAACCAGTATTTATATTTAATAGTGCCTTCTAAACATTTTAATGTGTGTTCCATTCATAGGCAGAAAACGCTCGTACGAAGTAAGGAAAACTACTACCCTCTATTCATTTTATAGAAACTATACCTATAAGAGGTATTTTCTATAGTTAGAGTTAGTTAGTATAGGATATATCTATATTGTACCTTGGAGCCCTAGTTATATCGACATTATTTCATTCTTTATCACCAGTTAAAAATATATATTGATTATTATCTACATGCTTTAAACGAATAAATTCAAAGAATCTTTTTAATTGACTATCACTATTTAAAATATTATAAATAGTTGAAGTATTATTAATAGTATAATTAGGTAAATTTGCAGAATAATTTTGGTCTAAAAAAGCTATATTAAACAGCTGTTGATTTCCATCAATATTTACCATCTTAAGAAATTCCATTCAATTATTTACTATATTTACTCCATAAATAACCAAGTCAGCCTGATTAACCTCTTCATTACAAGCTTTTATGAAAGCTTGTCGTTTTTCAGTTAACAAATATTCTGTTCCCCTTAAATTTGCACCCCTATTATTACCACTTAAATTAAATTCACCGATATTGAAAAGAACTTTATATACACTTCCCCCTTTAATATAATGATCAGAACTATATATAGAACTATTTTCTCCCTTTGGGTTTATTTCTCCTTTAAATTCTAAAGTATGATATTCATCATAACCCGAATTAATAATATGCATTAGGTCTAATGGACCCATATTACCATCACCTAATTTTTCTAATAAAGGAATTAAATAATTATTCATAATATTGTAATTAATAAAAGCATTATTGTTTTCAATATTAAACATACCTCCTTCGTTATTAAAAATGGAATCCATACGTTCTGCTTCATGTTGAGGTCCATTATCGTTTCTTTCACGCATAGAATCAATATTAAGTTGAAGACTCGACATATCTAGTCTTATTGCATCTGTTCTAAAAACCGTAGTTATTCTTGGTATTTCTATCATATTTAAAGGATTATTAATTGGTCTTCCTGGCATAATAACAATACCACCATCATAGGTATTTTGTCTTGATATACCAGCTTTATAAATTGATTTACTTATATAACTAAGACGATCTTTTTCGGATCCACTTATATAATAGCTAGGAAAATATATATTATTTTCTTTTATACTAAATTCCGAGTCGTCCGATGATAAAAATAAACTTAATACATATATATTAGTTTTAGGTAAAGAACTAGAAATATTACCTAGAATTCACTTTTTATTACCATCTACACGAATACTTTTTAATTTATATTCTAATCTTGCTGCATGTAAAGCCTCACCTAATGATCTCGTTTGTTCTTCATAACAATGAACTATTTTTAAAATTTGAGAGTCACATTTCTTGATTTCTTTAATAGCATTATCATGTCACATCCTTGCTTTTCTTCGTGTCCCTTCATGTTTAATATCTTCAAATTTGGTATTATTAACATTATACACCTTTTGCTGAGCTGCCATCTTGTCATATTTACCATCTCCAAATCTTCACTCGGTTGAATCTATTGCATCACCTAAGCCGATATGAGCTGTAGATAAACTCGCTCCTATTATTCCAACAATTGTCCCTGGATTTAAAGGTATTGCTGATTTTAGTGTCTGATTCATACCGGGAGAGCTAGCTTTAGCTTTAGCTTGCGCAGCAGGAGAAAATACCACTAGATTATTTTTTTTTATACTAAATAATAAAAATATTATTAATAATATTATAAAACAACACACAATAATCATAAAATATAAACCTGGGAAAGTTTGATTTTATATATATATTATAAATATTATGTATACACAATTATATATAGTTACATTATTTGTAACTTTTTTATTAAATAGAGAAAAATCTTCTGCTGTGATATTTATTTTAGTCGCGGTCGCGGAGCTACAGTTACTAGCGCCGTCCTTAGGACGCGAGGCACTAAAAATCCGGTCACTAAAAATTAAAAGTAAAGAATTTAATACTTTTCATAATATATTGCTTATATAAATAATAATTGTTATTGAAAGCAATACAACTAATGTGTAACAAAGAATGTCATCTTTCTCTAATAAAAACAAGACTCCACTCCTTATTATATTTCTAAAAACAAAACTTAATAAAAGAAATATCAAGTAAAAAATTAAAAATCTCTTACATTCTAATAATTTAATCATAAACCCGATAATATTTCCTTTTCATTTCTTATAAAAATGTTTGCTATAAAAATCTTTTAATAATGCATAAGAAAAAATAAAAGCTAAAATACTTAGAAACACAAATTTAGTATTATTTAAAATAAATTTGGCTCCTAAGATTAAAATAATGTAAAATATTACATTACCAATACATTTTAATAAACAGCCAAATCATCCGCATCCTGGATTTAAAATGGTAGTTATTAAATCTTTACATATATTTATATTTATAGATATATATAAACTATAATCGAAATTTATATTAACATAATAACTTATAGAATAAACTATAATTCCTGTTAATATTATGCAAATGATGTATTTAATACATTCATGCACAGCGACTGAAGATGTTTTCATGTTCATATTTTTTTTTAATATGTTTTTCCTACTAATAGTAAATTTTTAATTTTACTCCTCAAATAATGGTGTTGTTGGTGTTTATACTATTAACTAATGGTTGAAAAGTTAATAATAGTTGGCAACTTAAATAAGACTTGCTGGATTCGAACCAACACTATAATGATTAAAAGTCATACGTACTACCAATTGTACCAAAGTCTCTTAATCCTAAAGAATAGACAATACTATTCTTAGGTTATTTGAGGTTATTTGTTCATTCAGGGCTAGATTCGAACTTACAATAAAAATAGCTTTAATATTTCACTTTGCGTAGCGCAAGCTATAATTGAATATTTTATTGAGTAGCTCTTATGAAATAAAGCAAGCTCCCTTTTAAATTTTACATAGATAGCGATATACGCTAGGTATATGGTATCTTCAAGTCGCGGTGGACAAATGTATTGTTTTTAGTATTTCATACGCTACTATGAAATAAGCGCGAATTTTTCTAAGTACGCACAAAATTTTTGTATTTCATACTGATTTCTAGCACAAAAGTTTTTATATAATTATATTTTTATAAGAAATGATATAGAATAACATAATTATGCCCAAGGTGGGATTCGAACTCACGACCTAAACAACTTCAACGTTCCGCTCAACCTCTGAGCTTCTCGAGCTTTATATATATCACTAGTAAATCTAATTTCCTTATAATTTTTCTTTTAATACTACTATGAAATAAGCACTAAAATAATCTTTTTATTGATTGTTACATCTAAATAGGATTTAATAGGAATAATATTATTCATATTTATTTATATTTATTTTTTTTTAAAAACTAACCCTTGCAGACACATAGTCTAAGGAGAATGTAATACTTTAAGTTTATTTTAAGGCTGTGCATATTTGATAGCGCCAGAAGTATGCATATAATTTTATTTCAAGCCTATGAAATACTATCCATGATTTTAATATTAATCTTTGGAGGTATCAAGAATCGAACTCGAATTAACAATATGCAAAATCGCAGTTTTACCAATTAAACTATACCCCCTGTGGCAGCTAGTGCTACTTTGTAGAACCGTATCATGAAATACTCTAAATAAAAATTAATAATAATGGATATATTTATATCACTATACTACGAAGTACTATTTTTTATAGGATTATTTTATAGAAGCCAGCCTCTATAAAACCAATTTACCTTAATTCTGCCTCTGCTATTCTATAGCAAAAAAATTATATATAATAAATAATAACACTACCCTAGCTCTTAATTCTACAATAATCTGAATTATTTAAGAAATGTATAAAAGTAATTATAATTTAGATAGATACCAGATTTTCTGATAGATAGCTGGTAAGCTATCTTTTGTGCCTACCAAATTAATGACTACTGTTTAATATTCCATAAAAGCACAAATTTTACAAAGTAGCGCTAGCTAATTATAGTTTAGTTGTATTTTTATATAAGATATACTCTATTGTGTCCAAGGAAAGACTCGAACTTTCAAGGCATTACGCCGATGTGTTTTAAGCACATCATGTTTACCAATTTCATCACTTAGACTTAGGGATAAAGTGAATTGAACACTTACAAGTACTGTTATGAGCAGTATACTCTACCAATTAAGCTATATCCCCTTTATTTATATAATAAAATAAATATTTATTTTAGTAGCTGCTATGAAATAAAGCAAGCTCTAATTAAAACAATTATAGTATAAAAATACAACTGTGTGCTGTTCTGTTTTGTTGTAAGCGGGTACAGGATTTGCACCTTATGATCTTTCGGGCATGAGCCGAATATGCTAACTATTACACCAACCCGCAGTAGACTAGACAGGATTCGAACCTGCGATACTAACATCGAAAGAGTTATGTCTTACCACTTGACTACTAATCCTTAATCTTTTATTCTAGCAAAGCTAGTAAGTAAATTTAAGCACACAGAGCTCAGTACAAGAATCGCACTTGTGTCCATTGATTACAAAACAATCGCATTACTTTTATGCTAACTAAGCGTAAACTTACTTATATATAATAGATATTGTAGCTTCATAAGAAGCTACATACACTACTACCGTACACATATAAAAATTTATATAGATATATTTAAATATAGTGATTTATTAAATTAGTACTTTATCCTTAAAAATCTCAAGATTAATACAAGTTAAGCCTATATAAAATTTTCGTATTGATATAATACGCATATTTAAGAAATATCCAAAGGGAAGCTTCATGCCTATATGCTTTCAGCACTTATCTTTAACAAACTTAGCTTTCCTGCCGTGCCTATGTAATCAATTTATCCTAGTGAAAGAAACATTCTTATGTACAATAGTACAAGTATACATATAAATATGTATATTAATATTTAGACACATAAACAACAGGTAAACCATAGGTTTATAACTATTATCTAATTAGCAAAACTAATTAAATTCTTCTTGTTCCTTTCGTACAAAAGTTCCTTCTTTTTTTATTCTAATTCCCTCTAGAAGATAGAAACCATACTGTCTCACGACGTATTTAACCCAGCTCATGTAACTTTTTAATCGACGAACAGTCGCACCCTACATAGTTTCTGCATCCATGAGGAGAAGTTAAGCCGACATCGAGGTGCCAAACCGCGCACTCATTATGTACACTCTTGCGCAAATTAGCCTGTTCTATTTGTTATCATTTTTTCCATTTTTCTCAGAATGGTTCAGACTATGTCTTCATTTTTATATTATTAATAAAAGATTTAACGATTGTTTCACTAACAATGTTAGCTGTTCTAAAGCTAACATTTTCTTATTTACCTGCAATTCAACCTTTAACAGCAAAAGCTCCTACACGACGTTTTGATTTAGCTCAAGAATAACTAAGATTTGAATGAGTATTTCCTCTAAATAAAACTGAACTTAAACCTATGTAAGATGAAGCTATATTTTTCAATCCACCCTTTCTCTTTAAAGAAAAAATTGATCTATCCGCTCTATAACGTTTAGTTAATCTACCATTAACTTCTATCTTTATCCCTCTCATGTTTTTATAATCAATTGAGTTATAAATTAAGTTATGTATATTATCTGCGTTGTTATATATTCTTGTGAATAATTCAGAAATATTCCCTTTTTTAGTTCTAGTTACCTTAGTATTACTACCGTCGTATACTGAATCTAAATGAGAAAGAACTTTTAAATCCTTATATTTATTTTGGTATTTATCATAATTTCCTCAAATTTCTGCTCTAGTTCTTTCTTGTAAAGTATTTGCTGTAGGTAAATATGCTTTATTTAAAACAGCTAACATTCTACGTACATGTCCTTGTTTAATTTTTTTTATTTTTAATGCTAATATCTTTGTGAAAAGATCAGTATTATATGAAATAGATTTTAAATTTATAATATTGTATTCTACTTTTTTTCCTATTATTTTACTTAATAAGTTACTCAATTTAGGTAATAATATTAATTTATTAAATTTAAATTGATTAAGTGAATATAATATATTATATCTTCTTAATAAACGTATATAATACTTAGATTCCTTTTTTATTAAAAAACTTAATGTTTTTCTTAATAAAAGATTATTTAATTTTAAAAAAATTTGTAAAGAATTTCATTTATGATTTAAATAATCCTTTTTTCTTATTAAGTTACTTATAAAAATATATTCATTTCATATTTTTAAAGTTTTTGCTAATAAATTATCATTAGTTTTAGTATCATTCATAAATCAATATATATTATTTATATGTTTATTATATGAATGAATATAATTTTTAAATAATTTAAAGCTTAAATTTTTATATATGTTCATATATTTTTCTTTTAATATTTTTTTTTCTCTATTTATAGTATATAAAGTTATTTTTGCTTTATTATTAGTATGTTTAATTTCTACATTACTTATAAATATTCTTCTTAAAAATTTACGTCTTCTTTTAAAAACCTTTATTCTTCTTTTATTTTTATAGGCACGCATATTTCGTACGAAAAATAAATCAAAATAATTTTGTACTATTTTATTCACATTAACATCGTTAACTGGAATATTTTTCAAGTTATTCTTATTAAAGGAATAAATAATATTTCTTCATTCCTTAGAAAATGAAGGTAAATATCTCGGTTTTCCTAGGATATTTAATTTGGATCTTAAAAGTACACTTTTAGGATTTTTATTTAAATTATTATTAAATATTTTCATTTTTAGTAAACGATTTCCTGACTTCGTCAGCATAACTGTGTTAGAGTTCTTCATTATTTTTTATTCTTTTTTTTTTATTTCTTTTATTTATTAGTATATTAATAGATTATAAAAATGTTGGGTAGTAATAAAGGATTATTGTGTATTATGCATAAACACTCACCTTATAGTCGTTGAACGTTTTTATTTTATAATTATGCTAAAATAAACTTCGCTTCAAATTTACTAAGTTTAGTAATTCTTGAAATTTACCCAATTTATATCAATTATTTTATGACTGTTGTTAAAACTCAAGCTTTAGCTGTAGTAATAGTATTACACTATAAAATACAGCCCTAGCACTGGCGTTATGCCAACAGCCTATAAAATATTAAAGGACAAACATCCCTAGCGTAGCTTTTCCAATAATCCAAGATCTTTCCTTATTGCATCTTGTGATCCTATGCCCTGCTTACGCAACTGTAAGATTTGTAGATAATCAAACAGTAAGGCAAGATTTAGCCGTTGAGCTTTCTAGATATTATCACCACTATTATTAAATTAATAGCTAGAAAAAATTATTAAGTAATCTTTTCAATTATCTCTAATTTCTATATAGTAAAAATCCTACCTTTTTTTAAATATATAGGAAGTTATACATTAGTACAACGTATATATAATTAAATGTATATGATTAAGAATAGTTAAACTACCCAAAATTACAAACAAAATTATAGTAAATTATTAGACACTCCTGTTTACTCTTTACAGGGTCTGTGCCCCACATAAACTGTCTCCTAATCATAGTTCCTTATCTAAGGGTACCTATTTATATATAAAGATATATATATAAAATAGGCAGAGACTAGTTGTATTTAAAACATTAAAAGCTAATGCTTTCAAAGTCTTAAACCTTCTCATTCGTATGAAAAAAAAATAAAGGTTTCTCATGTTTATATTATCTATTCCCTTTTAGTCTGAAAGATGTTTATCATATTCTATAATTAGTAACAGTAAAGCTGCATAGGGTCTTCTCGTCTAACTAGAGGTAAGCTGTATCTGCACAGCTATTCCAATTTCACTGAGTCAATCATAGAGACAGCTGTTGTATCGTTACACCATTCATGCAAGACCGCATTTAACGGCCAAGGCATTTCGCTACCTTAGGACCCTCACGTTAAGGCCGCCTTTAACCGGGGGTTCTGTCAACATCAAATGTTAGATCATTTAATTATCTTCATTAACCAGCCGGCACCGGGCAGATTTCACACTTTATACATAGATTTTTTTATCTTTAAGCAAAGTGCTGTGTTTTAATTAAACA
Source organism: Clonostachys chloroleuca (assembly GCA_037952775.1). Classification (NCBI taxonomy): domain Eukaryota; kingdom Fungi; phylum Ascomycota; class Sordariomycetes; order Hypocreales; family Bionectriaceae; genus Clonostachys; species Clonostachys chloroleuca. The sequence goes on along the minus strand of JBANAY010000003.1, from coordinate 9,152,770 downwards.
GTCGTACAACATTATTCCATGCTTCTTCCTCTTTACTTGATATTAATCAAGAATAATGAGCCCTCTTTATTCCGAAGTTACAGTAGTCAATTTGCCGAGTTCCTTTATGATTGTTAGCTCAATCACGCCTTCGTATACTCTACTTGCTTACTTGTTTCAGTATCTAGGTACGGTTATTTTTCATCCGTTTACTAGCTGTAACTAATGCTACAGCTATAAACGAATATATTACTATTTTTCCAGTACATTTTTCACTTAAAATGTCGTCATTAGTAAAAAAGATTTTCTCATCGTTTAAATCTTTAGATTATATCTAAACTTAGAGGCCGTTACTTAAATCTAGCCATAAGCTTAAGGCGGAAAATAAATTTTCTTTTAGTTACTCATGTCACCATTATCACTTGAGTTCGATCATTATAGTTTTATTTAAAAAATAAAAGTCATAATTTAACTCAACGTTCTGCTACCCCATAAAATTATTATATTACTGGCATGCATAAGAAGCAGCTGCGTATTTATTATAACATTTTATGGACAAGATTTCGGTATATAGTTTAGATCCGTTATATTATTGATGCCTTTATAACTTAACAAGCGCTCTGTTACGAGATCATAAAATTGTGGCTGCTTCTAAGCCTATCTCCTTGTCGACTTGAATAAAGACCTTCTTCATTTCACTTAACTATAATTTAGGAACCTTAATTCTTGTTCTGGGCTGTTTCCCTTTTGACATACTACCTTATCATACTATGTCTGATAATTCAAGTTATATCTTTGCCATTCCGAGTCTGCATACTCACTGATAAAATCTTTATGATCCCCCAATTTGTACAAAATAAGACGAAATTGCCTTGTCTGAGATTAATTTCTGTACCTGCTAAGATATATTTACTTAAATTTCCTACTATTATAGGTTTCGCAGAAAACCAGCTATCCAAGTCAGTGTTGTCTTTCACTACACCTACCACAGTTCTTCGGATGTTATTGCTACAACAACCCGTTCGGACTTTTATAATCCTGACTATGGTAAAATCACCTGGCTTCGGGTCTAACTTTAGACACTCTGGCGTTATTTTAACGTCCGGTTTATCTACGTATTTTCTCGCATCTAATGTTAACTTGGTGACCCATTATGCAAAAGGTACGTTCTTTAGCTTACGCTTCGAACTGCTTATAAAATTACTATTTATCTTTGTTCCCTCATGGTACTCAACCACTATCGCTTATATATTATATTTAGTCTTTGAGGAAGGTTCCCCTATACAAACAGTTTATCAACCATTTTACTTTTTAGACTTATCTACTTTCACTCACGCTATTTGTAGAATCTCTTTTGATTTATATTCCTAAAGCTACTAAGATATTTCAATTCGCTTCGTTTATTAAAAGATTTCTCTTAGAGTTAATTTAAATTATGATTTATTATTACTAGAATAGCCTTATTATATCATATTTATTTTACTTTCTCTTTAATATACAGCTAAAATTCCATAATAATCCCTTTTTATACTTGTATTTATATAAATAACAATTATATATCTTAAAGTTATTTATTTTTTAGTATATGTTTATAAAAAGTAGTTTATTCTATTATGTATATATTATATAACAGTTATTGTTATATAACTTATTATATTACTTATTAATAGATTATTATATAATAGTTATTATTATATAATTCTTTATAGCTATACCGCTATGATATGCTATGTTACATAAAGAATTATATATTTAATATTTATAAAAAATCTGATATTCGGATTATTACGATTCGAACGTAACTGATCTTTGACCCAAACAAAGCACCTAACCTACCCGGCCCTAATCCGTTTATATATACCAAGAGTACTTGGATTTGAACCAAGAATGTGAAGGTTGAAGCTTCCTATTTTGCCTATTAAATTATACTCTTTTATGTTAAGATTAAACAGTACTAGAGCTTACTATGAAATCCTTTCCTAAAAGGCAGCATACTGGCTAGCGTATATTAAATAACCTACCACCTTTCTACAGGGTAGCGCTAGTTTATAGCTAATTTGCAACACTAATACTACAAATTACAGAGAATATCCGATTCGAACGGATGCGGCTTCTTACACCTAATAAAACTCAAACTTACCGCCTTAAACCACTCGGCCAATTCTCTTTTGTGTGTTACTTCGTAGTGAAACCACTATCGCCACCTTGCCTGAATATTTCATAGTTAACAACCAGCACATAATTCCTCAGTGAATTGAACACTGATTTTATTCTTATCAAAAATACACTTTACCATTAAGTTAAGGAATCGATTATAAATATTTCTATTTTTATATTGATAAGAAAAGCTTTAGCTATAGTTTCACTAACTACGTTCGCTATACTAAAGTTAGCTTTTATTTGTTATTTTTTGTAATCGTGGTGATGGTTTCACTGCTGGCTAGCCAGCCTATACATACATACACACACGCTAGTAATTTTCCTTACTTCGTAGGAGTACACATAAAACTTTGTACATCCTTCTATAGTTATTATATAGTGTATAATACAAGCTATTTATACTTTTAAGTAGCTAATTTGTATTTCATAGTAAGCTGCCTAGAAGTGTAATACTTGTCCTGTGTATCTATAGTACTATTGTATCGTTAAAAGATATATTTCTATAGATGTAACCACTAATATTATAATACTAAAGGCACAATTGAGGGATAAAGGAATCGAACCTCTCACCCTTTGCGTGTAATACAACCGTTCTACCACTGAACTAATCCCCCTTCATTCTTCTATATTTATAGTGTTAGCGGTTACTTCATAATGAATGCTAGCACTAATACTACAACAACTAAAACTTGATTATTTAAATTATTTTATTGTTATAATAATAGCACCAACCATAGCTAATAATAATATTATACTAGCCAATAATAATCACATATTAAATACTGTGTATAATACCATACCTATTGTAGCTGCATGATTTGTTTCTGTTATAAATCCGTCTCAATTATTACTTGTTACAAACATAACATTAGCAATAGAATTTTCTGTAGCTTGTCCGTTTCACACAAAAACCATACTTTTCAATGTATTGAAAAATTCGTCACCATAGCCTGCGTATGCGGATGAAATTATATTAGTATATACAGAACTATTAATAATACTATCTGTAGAGTCTGTATAGCTAATATATTGTGGTGATACTTGGAATCAAGCATAATTTAATAAAATTATTATCAATAATGCTAATGGTACACTATTTACATTATTACTCAATAATTCACTTGTTCTTATATTAATAAGCATTAAAATAAATAAAAATAATATAGATATTGCACCTATATAAACAATTAAATAAGATAAACCTATGAAATTTAATCCGGCTAAAATTAAATATACCGAGATTACCCCAAAAAGTCCTATTAAACACAGAAGAGATCCTATAGGATTTTTAATTATTATAACTATTGCACCAAAAAATAAGGCTAGTACACTAATAAACTCTAATGATTCACTTTTATATCCACTTAATATATGGTCATAAATCACCAAAACTTTTTCACTCATTTTTTTTTCGTATTCATTCATGTTTTTCCTACTAATAGTAAATTTTTATCAAATAATGCTGCTAGAGCTTGCTATGAAATCTTTCATGGAAGCATGGTTATGGTTGTTTGGTATTGCTACGAAATAACACACGCTAGCCACTTAAATACGGGTAGTCAGATTCGAACTGACGCAATTTGATTGGAAGTCAAAAGGTCTACCAATTAACCTATACCCGCTGCTAAAATTTCCGTAGTCTAGGCTAGTTTTTGTGTAGCGCAAGCTAGCAAGCTACTAGACGTAGGCATAGCTTTCCTTACTTCGTAGAAGTACGAAGTACCCTTGTACTAATTATAAAATATAATTATGAACCTCAATAATACATCGATACATATAAGAATAATCATACTACGTCAACAAAGTGTCAATATAATATTCCACCTTCATAACCAAGATGATGATGATCTGTTAAGTGATAAGATACTATTCTTCATAAACCTACAGATAAGAAAATTGTACCAATTATAACATGGAATCCGTGGAATCCTGTACCAAAGAAGAAACATGTTCCAAATGCACCATCACTTATTGTAAAAGATGAAACACTATATTCAACTCCTTGAAAGAATGTAAATATTATAGCTAATAATACTGTGAAAATAGTTCCATATATAGCTCCTGATCTATCTCCTTTTATTTAAAGCATGATGAGCATAAGTAATTGTAGCTCCACTTGATAATAATATTACTGTATTTAATAAAGGTAATTCGAAAGGATTTACAGGGTCTATTCCCATAGGAGGTCATTGGCTACCTAATTCTATAGTAGGTGTTAAAGCACTATGGAAAAATGCTCAGAATATGGCTAAGAAGAATAAAGCTTCAGAAACTATAAATAAAATAACTCCTAAGTTTAATCCTTTTTGAACAGCTAAAGTATGATTTCCTAAATAAGTACCCTCAGCAATTATGTCTCTAAATCATAAAGACATAGTAGCTATTACTAAAAATAGCCCTATATAAAATAGAATATATGCATTATGGAATAAATGCATAGATAATGCAGCATTTATTGTTAAAATGAATAAAGAAATACTAATATAAAATGGTCAAGGTGAAGGAGATACTAGATGAAATGGATGATCTTGAAAATTGTTTCTAACGACGTTAGTCATGGATATTCTTACGAAAAGAATTGCGTAGGTAATGCAAACTAGACTAACGTGTTTAAATTAAGCCTCTAAGATGAATCGAACATCTATCATAATATTAACAGTATCACGCTCTACCGTTGAGCTATAAAAGCTTAATCGGGAAAGAGGTGACTCGAACACCCAAGTGTATAGACACAAAGTTTAGCAAACCCGATTATTGTAATTACCTTGATGGTAAATATCTATCTTTAGTTAAATCATTAAAAGCATTTTGCTTATATACTTTTTGATAATCCATATTAAATAATATCATTAAATAACAAGATAATCTAAAATCAACACCACTAACTAGATGTGATTTTTGAGAAGATCCTCTTACTACCTTTGTATCTACATCCTGGATCTTAGTAAATGTTTCAACAATATCTGTGTAGCAACTATCTCTTAATATATATAATGAATTCTTATTGTGCTCTCAAAAATTATGATTTTCACTGTTTATTAACACATTTTTTATATAGTATTGTAATCCAATTTCTATATATTTAACAGTAGTAGAGATCCTTCTATTTCTGTCACTTTATATTTGATATTCTTATCATTAATAATAGAAAATATATAAAGTTTATCAAAATTCATTATATTTAGTAATTGGGATATCTGCATTAAGTCATTATTAATTGTATCTTTTAGTACAACCATTTTTGTAGTAATATGCACTTTATTACTTTTTGAATTATTTGCAGGTGTTAAAATAAAGATAGTGTCCAGTTTACTTATCTCTAAATTAAAATTGCTTCACTTTAATTAAATCTTTGTTTATCATAGTCATAGTTATTATTTATTATTAATTTTTAAAAAAAAGAGTCATTGTACTCTAAACTCCAAGTATTATTAGAAATACTGGGGAAAAATTGGAATTCGCATCCAAATCTATTAATTAATCTAATTAATTAATTGTATTATTAATTATACTATTTTTCCTTATATAGTGGATTGTTTAATCCGTACCATAGATAAATTACTTCACTTTTTTTAACTTTAGGGTAACTTCTAATTAATTTTTTCATAGAAGAAGAAAGTAAAGTAGAATGATCACATTTAAGAAAAAAATGTGAATTTTCATTTTCAACTTGGTAAAGTACTAATAAATCGTCACTCTTTAATCTATCATTATGTTTAGCTCTATCTATAACAACATGGTGAACTACGTTCATTTGTTTTTGGATAAAAGAAACAAATTTTAATGGTGAATTTACTTCTTCAATGTCTATCTCAATATAAACAGACAATTCAGCTAAATCTTTTTTAAAATTCTTTATTTTTAAATTATTCATAGGTTAATTAATTAATTTTTAAAAAAAGGAACAAATCTTCCTGTTATATCTTACGGAAACAAGACGATTCGAACGCCCAGATGCATCTGCATAATATTTAGTAAATACCTAGTCTTACCAATGACAATATTTCCTTAAATTATATTTATAAGTCTTAATAAACAGAAAAGAGGTGAATCGAACACCTAGGTGCATACGCACAGTATAGAGCAAATACTTTACCTTACCAGTGGATACTTTTCCTTTAGTAGTATTTAATAGTGCTTCACTAGCACATATTATGCGCAGCTAAAGCACAGCTCCAAGTTCGATTGCTCTTTCTTTAATTTATTTAATTAATTTTTTTATTATTTATATTTCTTCTAATTTTTAGATTTCTTATTTTATCTAATCCTTTATCTGTAAGATGCAATTTAAGATAAATCAGCTTTGCAGCTTCACAAAAATTTTCAAAATCTAAAGCTTTTACGCCTTCAATGGGATATTTTTTAAAAAAAGGTATTATTTTCATGTTTATATCTTCAAATTTCGATACCTTATAATTTATTATATTTCTTCTTGAAGATATAAAAGTTTGTCCGCAGCTCAAGAATTCTATAAAGTTTTTAATAAGAAATTCATCTCTTATATGCTGATCCAAAGTTATTTTTAAGCTTACTGAGTATCCTGATTTAGTACATTTAGATTTAGATATGTCTATATAGAAACAACCTTCGCCTGAAAAAGCCTGCAAACCAATGGGAATTAATACCCGCAGAAGAATGTACAAATCGTTCAACTTTAATTAGATTTGGAAATGTATTTTTAATTTTATCAGGGAGTCCCTTATTTAATGAATTTTTTAAACTAATAATTTTTAAGATACCATCTTTATCTAAATGTTCCTTTTTATCAATAATCTCTATTATTTGTTTGAATACAAAAAAATCTACGTATTTTTGAGTCAGTAAAGGATATTTATTGAAATGAGGAATAATTTTTCTAAGTATATCATCTATGGAATATACATTATAAGATACATAATTATCTTTTACAGTTATAGTACCAACTTGATCGAAAAAAGCTTTTATTTTTAACAATAGTTGTTCATCTCTTCTGTGTAATTTTATACTAAAACTAGGATAAACTATTCAACCTGCATTGTATGATTTACGTTCATATACTTTAATTGAAAAACAACCCTCAGCGTCTACAAAACCTGTAATTCAACTAGGATTGATATTAAATTTGTTATTTTTATTTTCTATAATCATCATATTTTTATTGTTTTATTTAAAAAAGAGACATTTTTCTCTAAGAGCATTAACATTTTTCTATCTTATTAAAATACGAATTAAATCAGATTCGAACTGATATAGACTTTTAAAGTCTACATGCCTATAATTAATACTTAATTACTATTTCATTAGTAATTATTAATAAGTTTAAATATTAATTTCAAACTGATAGAATTTCTTTATAAATATCATCATATTCTTTTAATATATCACATATACTGTAATGCGTCTCTAATTGCTTAGCATATCTAATTATTATTGTTATTTCATCATGATAATTAGGTACAGATTTATCTATAGCTACAGGATGTTTTATATTCTGTGTTATAACTCAAGAATTTAATTCTTTTCCATATTGAAAATTACCATAGTATTTATTTTCATGATTAAACAGATTTAGAAATTTAATGAATATATTCTTTATTTCTTCTTTACTATCTGAAATTTTTATATTATTATTTTCACATGCGTCTTGCGTATAATTTATAGCCTCTAATATCTCTTGTGTTTCACTACTTAAATGTATTAAATTAAAACTAGAAAGAGCAGATATTAGAAGGAACAATACACATATAATATATATTAGCCCTAATACATTTAATAAAATCTTGTTTGTTCCAAGATAATATTTTATATTTGAAAAGTTACGTAATTTAGTCATAGTTATTTTTATTTTTTATTTGTGCGTGCCTAGAAAAAGAAGCATAATCTTCTAAGTAAAACAAAAAGAATTTAGTTATTAGTTCTTTTATCATTTGATAAATAAGTAAATCTTTAATATTTACTATTTATTTCATATAATTTTATTATTATACTATTTATATTTTCCTTTTTATATAAATTTTCCAATTTATAATTATTTCTATCTATATAAGGATATATAAAAACTATACTTAAATTAATACAGTTTAATTTGTCATCGTTTAATTTTATATTTAAAGTAACACATTCAGTTTCTGTGTTTTTTTTGAACAAGTTCAAAGCTTTTAAACTTGCTAATTCATATAGTGCATAATTAAATTCCTCATATGTTTTAAAATTCTTTAAATAAAAGATAAAATGAGAATCGTTTATGTATTTTATATTATTTTTCATTTCTATATAATAGTTTATTAAAAAAAGAAGCATAATCTTCTATTTATTGTAATCAACCTTAATTAATTAAGAATTTCTTCGTGTAATAAGTCAATATAATGTTTTTGTATTAAGAATAATCTTATCTTTTTTTTCTTTATATTCTTCTTTAAAATAATCTACTAATGTAACATCAATATTTCATTTATCCTTAAATTCATAATATGATTTATACTTACCGCTAAATTGCCCTATCGTATGCCAATGTATTTTACATTTGCATTCATTCTTTAAAGATAGATTTCTAGCATTTTCGCTCAATCGTAATATGATATTGTTAGGGTTATTTTTAAAAATAAAATTACTATCATTAAATAAAAATTCAATTAATCAAGAGCCCTTTGCTATAAGTATACTAGATACAAAAGAGATAAACACCTTAAAAGTGCTTAAATTTACTGCATAATCAAACATAAACCTGAAAAATAAACCAGTAATAAAAATAGCTATTATTTTTAATAAAATACTATAAATTCACTTATTTTTATAAAAATGTAGAGCTTGCGCCTCAAAAATTTTTTGCATATTTGTTTTTTATTTATTAAATTAAAAAGAGACAACATTCTCTATTGTAGAAATTTACTTCTAAGTATAACGGTTACTACCTTTTAAGAATTGTATAAATAATTTCTATTTATATTTTCTTGACTTAGATATTGTAATGCCGCCATTTCTTCTAGCAGCTACAATATTTAAATCATTTTGACTTATAGTTGTAGTTATATTTTTTATATCTTTTAAAGATATTCCTTTAGTTTGGAAAGGATTAGCCGATAATAAATCACTAATTTCTTTTCTTAAATCTTTTTTAGTTTCTTTAGCTATTTCACTAAATATAGGAGTGTTGGGGTTAAAATGTTCTTTAAAATCAGCATAATCTTTATAGTTACTACGACCTTTTTCTCATATATTTCAGAAAAATTTACGTTTAGTTAAATCATGATATTTTATATATAAAGAACTTATATTATGAACTTTATTGCTATAATAATATTTTATTCCTAAAGAAAAGTCCTTAGTATTGGGTACATTTACTTCTGTAAAACTAGATGGCTGTACAATAGCATCAAAATTTCTTGACATTAATTCTTTTTTATTCATATGACCCATAGTCGGATCATAACCCATATTACGAAATATATCATTTCTAGCTAAAGCTCAATTAGTTTCTGCTATAGAATAAGTTCTATTTTGCCCTCCGATAGTCCCATGATTTGTATCATTTGTGAATATACTTTCTTGCGAAGTAGTTCCGTTATCTGTTCCATAAATAGGAGAATACGACTGATTAAAATTTTCATTCTGTACTCGGCGGATACTATAGCATTAACTGGAGTATATAAAGGCCTCAATACACCATTATTTTCAATAGTTTCTACACGAAAAAATCTAGGAGTAGAAGGCACCGAACCTCTAAGAGTAGAAACCTCTGAATTTGGTAATGAGTTTTGATAATTCGATGAAGAATACCCAAGATTAGAAATATCATTCCCTCAAGATGAATAATTTATGTTGCTATAATCACTATATCTCACACTAGAGTAGGAATATGTATTCCTACTACTTTCTGCATATCCACCATTAGAGCTTACATCGTAATAAGTTGATAGACTTGAATCTTTATCTCTAGATGATTTCTCTCCGGAGTTTGAAGATTTGTGACTATGCTTAGAACTCGAAGATTTATGGTGTGAACTACTAGATTTATGTCTTGAAGATTTATGTCGAGAACTAGAAGATTCATGATTTGAGCTAGAATGCTTATGGCTATGGCTACTATGTCTATTTCGAGAACTTGAAAACATATTTGATACATATGTTTTTTTATCTATAATTTTTGACATTATTCATATTAATAATTCCTTGAATAAATTATTTAATCATGAAAATGCTTCTAATATGAAATTAGGTATAATAATGATATTAAAATACGAAAATAATTCATGAATAAATACAATAAAACAAGTAAATGTAGAATAATATATTAAAGATATTGTAGTTAGATAATCTTTAAATACATTAATATCAAAATAGTCATTAACTAAAAATCTAGAAATAAGACCAATAAAGAAAATTACTATAATTTTACTCAGATTTATTGGAGTAAATAGTTTGTTAAAAAAAGTTTTTATTAATTTGATTAAATTTTTCATTTGTGTATTGTTTAAGTAAAAAAAAGAAACAAAAATTTCTAATTATTATCTTCTTTTCATTTTATTATAAAATTTTCAAAAAGATAATTTGGAGTCTGAGGCTTTAGCCTCATCAATTTTTATATTTATAAATTGAGATCGATTATTTTTTATAGATTTTACATTTTGTTTAAATTTATATTTAAAACTATGAATTTCTTCATTTAATTGCATTTTGACTCTAGACAAAGATCTTCTCGATAATTTCTTATATTTACTTAAAGGAACTATAGGTGGTGAAGGTAATTCTTCTTCTCCAAAAGGACCTCTTTGTACAATAACCTCATCTAGATTTACTTCACTATTTCCATCAAAAATATTAAATGAAAAGTTTGCTTGTGCAGTTATTAAATCATTTATAAATATTTCCATATTATATAAATTTAGGAGTAATATTACTCCATATAAAAGTAATTTATAATTAATCATTTTAATAAACATAATATTAAAAAAGGAACATTATTTCCTCTTATACCGGCAATAATTATATTTTACGGTTAAGTACCCTACCAATGGAAGTACTTTCCCTCCGTTTTTAATTTCTTTATCTTTGATAAAGAAATCTAAGCGCGTAACGCAGTGTTACAGCGTGATATATATCACGCTAATATATAAAGCTGTGCTTCACCAGAAGTATGTACCCTTCCTTAATTCATAGAAAGAATTAATAAACGAAGAATACGTGCTTATTTCATAGTAGCCGCATGCGTAATTTCATAGTGCTTAGTTCATAGTATAGAGAATTTCAGGCCGAGCCCCTCGTTTTCCCTAGCTTTATGCATAAATTATACTAGCCTTAAGGAACTATGTTAACAAGCTCATAATTAATACTTATTAGCTAGCGTAATCTATACATAGCAACGTAATAATAGTACTATAGCAATAAAACTATAAAATTATAACCTTTAGCAGTCGTTTTATGTTAACAGTGCTAAAGCTAACCTTACACGAATTAGATCAGGATCGAACCGACATCTATTTCCGTGACAAGGAAATCCTTTACCTAATTAAGTTACTAATTCTTAGCTAACACAATTTTGTGCTAGTATGTATTATTTCTAATAGCGTAGTAAATAAATACATAGCTTTATCTGCGCAGCTACTAAAAGTGCCCATACGAATGTGGTGGTGGTTTTACTGCTACTGTTTTTAATTTCTTTATCTTTGATAAAGAAATCGTAGCCAGCCAACCTATACACACGGCTGCTTCTATGAAAGAAATACAGCAGCCGTAGTATGACAGCAACAATATAATGCTAATAGGAGACAAGAGATTCGAACTCTTAAAAGCAATAGCTATTGAGTTTACAGCTCAACCCTTCTTACCAATAAAGGAAGCCTCCTTTAATTATATATCTTATATAATTGATTTTTTATATAGTTAAAGTTAATAAATCCCGTGCAACTTCCACTACACGAACCGTATTTCGACTTAACACTAATTAAAGCCACGCATACGAAGATTTCCAATATAAGAATAAATCTGTTTATTTAAGTGCTTATCATTGAAAAAGCAAACTTATTGCGCATGCCCCTTTCAGCATGTGACGAGTGGTTAGTACCAATCCAAATAATATTCACCGTGACATGGTGATTCACGATTACTAGTAATTACTTATTCATATAGTCGAGTTTCAGACTACAATCCTTATAAAATTATATCCTATTTTTTGAGATTAGCTCAAATTCACATTTTTGCATCTCTTTGTCTAGGAAAATGTGGCACGTCTATAGCCCGCAGTATTAAGGCCATGATGACTTGTCTTTGTCCCCTTTTTCGTTCCTAATATATGGAAATAAATACTTTATCGTATATCTAAAAAATAAAGCCAGGGATTGCGTTAGTTCCGTGGAAACCACAGTTTCACAACATTAACTGGAAACAGCCGTGCAACTCTTGTAAATATACAAACTGCGGTAAGGTTTTTCGTGGATTATCGAATTAAACAACATACTTCACTACTGGTGTCAGAAACGGTCTAGTGATTTCAGTTCCTGCGTTGCCACATTACTCTTGAGGTGGAATGCTTACACTTTCATTTATAGACTAAAAATTAATCTAACCTATGGCATTCATAATTTACTGCAAAGACTACTGGGGTATCTAATCCTTTTTTTTTACCTATGCCTTCGTCCCTCAACGTCAGTTTTTAAATAAAGGGCTGTCTTCACCTTTACCAGTCCTTTTGGTATTACGAAATTTTATCTCTCCTCCGCAAGTTCTGCCCTCTTCCATAAAACTCTAGTCAAGTAGTTACATTTACATTTAACATGCTATTTTGACCGTCTAGGTACCCTTTAAACCTAATTATGATGAATAACACTAGTCTCTTACGTATTACCGCGACTGCTGGCACGTAATTGGTCAAGACAAAATATATATATTGTCATTTATTTGTGCGAAGCACCCATCAATATATAAACAAAGCTTCATTCTTAAATTTAATCCTATTTTGGACTTATCACTTTTCCAAGTTACCAGTTCAGCCGTTAGGCCATTGACCAAAATTCCTCACTGCTGTACTAATATGCATTGGGGTTTTTTCAGACCCAATGTGGTCGATCAACCTTTCAGTTTCGACTACGAGAGTTTTAAGCTAGTTAAGTCATCACCTTAAACTACTACCTGTCCCGAAAATATTTATCATCCTCTCAAAGCGACCACAAAGAAAGAAGCATAAGTCCCTTCTTCTCTTGTCTTTTTATATTATGAAGGATTTACCTTCTCTTCGAGGTCGGCAAAAATATTCATATACTCACCTGTACACCACTTTTTAATTAGAAAATTAATTAAAACGTTCGATTAGCATGTGTCAAAGCACTTGGACAGCATTCAATCAGAGCCATCACCAAACTCAACTTAGTTATACTATTTTTTTTTATGATATTGATATATATCACTAACATACCTAATATCTTATTATTTGAATAAAGAAATTTAAACTATATACTGTTTCACTGACTTTATAACTATTTTTCTTCAATAACCTCGTAGCTCGAACTATTTATTTTAAATATTGAACTATTTTGTTTTAATTTCTATATATATATTAGACATTCTAGTGTTCCTTAAGTTATACATAGCTTTAACTTTGTTAACTATAACGCAGCGCTACAAAAGGATAAATTTATCATTATTATAATTTTCCTCTTATTTCCATTATTCTATGATTATAAACTAATCTTACACACTATAAAATCGTGCTGCCAGCATACCATTCTACATTTTAGTGTAAATCTAATCCATCTTTAATATAAGATGAAGCTAACACTACAAACACTTGAGCTTGAATAAATGCTATAGCTAATTCTAAACCAGAGAAAGCTATTATAAATAATAAAGGTATTAAACCTAAAATAAAGAATATAAATCCTGAATTCATTATATTATATACAAAACCACTTAATATACTTAATAACATATGCCCAGCTGTAATATTTGCAGCTAATCTAAGACCTAATGATACATTTCTAGCTAAATATGAAATAAATTCAATTATAACTAATAAAGGTAAAAGAGGTAAAGGACAACCTGCTGGTACTAATAAAGAAAAGAATTTTAAACCATGTTTTTGGAATCCTAATATAGTAGCACCTAATACTATTGTGAAACTAAGAGCAAAAGTTAAAGCAAAATGCCCTGTTGAAGCAAAGCTATATGGAACCATTCCTATTAAATTATTTATTAAGATAAAAATAAATAAAGTATACATGAATGGGAAATATACTTGACCGTTTTTAGGGTTTATTTGGTTTGTAACAATGTTATGTATTGTAACATATAAAGATTCTTGAGCTATAGATCAGTTATTACTTACTAATTTGTTATAATTTGTTGCAAGTAAACCTGATACTAAGATAATAACAGTACCTGTTATTAAATAAAATGCAATATTTGTTATAGAAAAATGGAAATTACCTCCCAAAACTTCTAAATTTAAAATATCTCTGATTTCAAATTGGTCTAAAGGACTAATTATTTCTGTAGCCATATCGTTAGTGCTACTAACGAAGTAAGTAGAAAATAAATTATTATTAAGCATATAAATATTAATAATGCTATATATTGGATATTGAAATATCTGTATCTTAAGAATTAAGATTCATGAGTTTTAACACTAGCCATAAAATCATAATTATACAATGCTAATCAATTAAATTACTAACGTATAAAACCGGGTGGCTGTATATGGTTTCATCCACACACACACGCTCGTAATATAGCTTTATTGTATAACAACTAAATTAAGATCTTATTTTATTTACTGTGAATACTTGTTCACATAAAAAATTATATTTTATTTATGTATATACGAGATACAAATAATCTTACAATTCTTGGTAATATATATTTAGATAAAATATATAATATAAATACGATTAAACCAAAAGAAAATACGATTTCATTCATATAATAAAAAGGAGCTAATTGTGGCATTTTTAAAAGTAAATTACTATTGTTTTTTAAACGAATTCCTCGTTGTTACACTTATAGTGATAACGGGAATAATTTAATTAAAGAATTCTAGTTATAGCATAGTACTAAAGCTAGTCTTAAGTAAATATTACCTAGAACTATTGAGTGGCTGCATTAGCTATTATGAAATAAAGCTAAAGCTCTAAATTATTCACTTTCAGTCATTAATCATTGAACAAATTTATCAATATTTACAGATTCTATTACAATAGGCATAGAACTATGTAATATTCCACAAATTTCAGAACATTGTCCGTAGAATACTCCTTCTCTATTTATAAAGATAGATACTTGATTTAATCTACCAGGATAAGCATCACATTTAATTCCTAAAGAAGGAACAGCAAAAGCGTGAATAACGTCACCTGATGTTATAACAAATCTAATGTGAGTTAATTCAGGTACTATTACTCTATTATCAACTTCTAACATTCTTAATGCACCTTCTTCTAAATCAGATTCTGGTATAATATAAGAATCGAATTCTATGAATTCTTCGTCAGAATTTATAAAGTCAGGGTATTGGTAACTTCAATATCATTGGTGACCTTCTGCTACTATTGTCATAGAAGGGTCATTAACTTCGTCCATTAAATATAATAATTTAAATGAAGGGAAAGCTATTAATATTAATATTACAGCCGGTGTTATAGTTCATATTAATTCTATTAATGTACCGTGATTTAAATATTTATGAGATATTGGTGCTTTAGTACTTACAAAATTTTTAATTATAGAAAATAATATTCAACTTACAGCAAATAATATTAAAACTAAATAAAACATAATATTATCGTGAAGTTCTATTAAACCTTCCATTTGAGGTGTTGCACTATCTTGGAAATAAATACCTCAAGGTAAAGGAGCATCCAAATTTATTGTTGGCATTAACACTGTAAAAATATTTGTCATTTTTTTTTCTTTTTAATATAGCGTACTTTCTTTAGGGGAATTTATAAGGATGGTTGGTTTGATTGTTGTTTTTTATTTGATATATAATAAATAAATACAATACAGGAGTATTGTGAGTTCATATTTACTTAGATCTTAGTTTTTCTTATGAAATAGCAAGGCACAAAAATCGTGCCAAATCTGCTACATTTTGCTATATTATACGCAAGACAGCGCAGGAATATTGATAATATTACACTGTTCATAGAATAATCTAATAAATTGATTATAATTCCTGGATATACACCCAATACTACTGTAAATATAACTAATATAAATAATAACAAGAATTCTCTTTTATTCAGATCTACTAATCCTAATTGGATTAATTTAGTA
>JBANAY010000003.1:8787228-9136290 GCA_037952775.1 Clonostachys chloroleuca | reverse complement strand
CTATTTTAATTAATTAAAAAAAAAAATCTAAAAAGAACTCTAAGAAAAATAAACTAGTAAATATTTATAATTATATAATTATAGTTATAAGGATTAATAATTAATAATACTATTAATAAACTTATAAATAATAATTAAACTATTTTATTAATATTAGAAAACTATAATAATAATATATTATAGTCTTTAGAATATATATAAATCCTATAGAATTAGAAGCTATAGAAAAATATAAATATTATAAAAAATTTTAAAGGGTTTTTATTATATTTAAAAAATATTCTAAGATTAAGTTATATATAAATAAATCTATATAATTTATTTTTAATTAAGTTTTAATTTATATTTAACTTTTAATTCTATTTTTTTTATCTTTTTATTTATATAAACTAAAATAAAATAATAATATCTTTAAAAACTCTAAAAAAGATTTATTAAGTATATAATAATTTAGCTATAAATTCTATAGAGAAATACTTATTATATTCTATAATTAATTATAATATATCTTTAAATTTATTATTATTAACTATTTTTTATAATAATAATAATAAATATTTCTAATATTATTATTCTCTATAATTAGAATCTAATTATTATAAGTAATTAGATTTTTATATATATAATAATTATTAATAATAATAACTATTAGAATTTCTTTTTATATATTAATTATTTAAACTTATAATTTATTATAAGTTTATTTATAATAATAAAACTACTCTTTTTTATATAGATCTAGTAGTTATATCTACTAGGCTTATTATTCTATTTAATAATTAGCTATTAAAAAGATATATAGATAATCTTAATTTTTACTATACTTATAGAGAACTATATAAATATTCCTTTAGTATTTAATAATTATTATAATCTAAGTTTATTAAATAAAGAAATTAAATTAAATAAAATTAATTAGATAGTATTTAGAATTATAATAAATTAATTAATTATTATTTTAGAATATTTAAAGAAAATTATAATAATTAATTATAAAGTTATTATATATTAATTAAAAAATTAAATATAGTTTTATATAGTAATTATAATTATAATAAAATTAGATATATTTTATTTTAATATTTAAAATCTGAAAAAAATAATTTAAAAATATTCTATAGAAATATAATTATTTTAAGAAAAAACTATTTTAAAAAAGAATTTAAAATAGAATTATCTAAATATAATTAATAAAATTATAAAATATTTATTATTAAAAAAGAAAAATTAAACTTTTATAAACTATATAATATAGAATCTTAATTATAAATACTTTATAAATATATTAATAAAAGATTATATATAATTATTAATTATTATATAAAACTATATTTAGTTTTTTAATTAATATATTATAATTTTATAATTAGCTATTATATTTTTCCTTAAATATTCTAAAATAGTAATTAATTAATTTATTATAATTCTAAATACTATTTAATTAATCTTATTTAATTTAATTTTTCTATTTAATAAACTTTTTAATATTTTAATTTAATTTAATTATTTTTACTTATTTAATATAATTAATCTAAATAAATTTTAAACTTAAAAAGTTATTCTAATTTAAATTAATTTAATTTAATATATTATTTATTAGAATTATATATAATAATTTAGATTATAATAATTATTAAATATTAAAGGAATATTTATATAATTCTTTATAAATATAGTAAAAATTAAGATTATTTATATATCTTTTTAATAATTAGTTATTAAATAAAATAATAGATCTAATAGATATAATTATTAAATCTATATAAAAAAAAATAGTTTTATTATTATTTTTAAAAGGTTTTTACTATATTTAAGGGATATTCTAAGATTAAGCTATATATAACTATATTTATATAATTTATTTTTAACTAAGTTTTAGTCTATATTTAATCTTTAACTCTATTTTTTTTTTTTCTTTTTATTTATATAAGCTAAGATAAAGTAATAGTATCTCTAAAAACTCTAAGAGTTTTATTATTATAAATAAATTTATAATAGATTATAGATTTAAATAATTAATATATAAAAAGAAATCCTAATAATTATTAATAATAATTATTATTATATATATAAAAACCTAGTTATTTATAATAACTAAGCTCTAGCTATAGAGAATAATAATATTAAAGATATTTATTATTATTATTATAAGAGGTAGTTAATAATAATAAGCTTAGAGAAATATTATAATTAATTATAAAATAATAAATATTTCTTTTTAGAATTATATAATTAAATTATATATTTAGTAAGCTCTTTTTAGAGTTTTTAAAGATATTATTATTTTATTTTAATTTATATAAATAAAAAAATAAAAAAAATAGAATTAAAAATAAATTATATAAATCTAATTATATATAATCTAATCTTAGAATATTCTTTAAATATAATAAAAACCTTTAAAATTTTATTTTATTTTATTTATAAAATATTTTATATTTATTTTAAAAAAAATTAAAAAACTTTATTTAATTATTAATTATTAATAATTAAATAAAATTATATATAAAAATAAAATATTTTTATTATTAATTATAGAATTTAGAAATTAATTATAAAATAAATAGTAATTTATTATACTAAATCTAAAAAAAGTTTATAATTTAATATAAATTAAAAAAAAAATATTTAAAATAAAGTTTAGTTTTTATAAATATTTTATACTTTTTAAATAAATAAATATATTTATAATATTTTAATAAATAATTAAATATTTTAAAAATATTTTAAAATTTTTATAATTATTTATTTTAATAATATTTTAATATATTTTACTAATCTAAAAAATATATAAATAATATATATATAAGATTTTAGAAAAATTATAAAAAATTTATTTATTAGAATATAATATTTAATTAAATAAAATATAAATAGAATAAAATAAAACTATTATAATTAAAAATTAGAAAATATTAAAATTATTAAAATATATATATATATTTAAAGAGTTTTTACTATATTTAAAGAATATTCTAAGATTAAATTATATATAATTAGATCTATATAATTTATTTTTAATTAAATTTTAATTTATATTTAATTTTTATTTTTATTTTTTTTATCTTTTTATTTATATAAATTAAAATAAAATAATATTATTTTTAAAAACTCTAAAAAAAGCTTATTAAATATATAATTTAGTTATAAGCTTTAAAAAGAAATACTTATTATTTATAATTAATAATAATATTTCTCTAAGCTTATTATTACTAATTACTAGTTATTAATTACTAACTATCTCTTTTTATAATAATAATAGCTTTATCTAATATAATTATTCCTAGTAGTTAGAGCTTAATTATAATAATAAATTATTATAAATAAAGTATATACCTATTATATTATATAGTATACTCTTATCTTTTTTACTAATAAAGAATAGATTACTCTGGATTATTAATAAGCTTAAATAATTCTTAGTTAAACTTACTCTGGATTACTAGTAAGCTATTATAAGCCCCTAGTATATATATATATTTATTTTACTAGTTAGAAATATTCTTTTAAATAATTATTAATATAATTATAATTTTACTATAATATTATCTATATATCTATTATTATTAACTCTATAATACTTATATATTAATAGTAACTTATATTATATAATCTAAAATAATCTAATTATACTACTTAGAATAATACTCTAATTAATTTAATTCTAATCTACTTTAAACCTCTATTTAGTATAAGTTAACTAACTATTATATATTAATAACTCTTATTTAGCTAATTACTTTATTTTAATTACTATATAATAATAAAGAAGATATTATAACTATTATAGTATCTTAAGTCTAATAATAGTATACTCCTACTATTAATAATAATCTACTTATTCTAACTATTAAGAATAATATTATAAATAAGGATAATAATAATAATAATAAGAATAATAGTAATTATACTAAAAAAATATAACTCTTATAAAACTAAATTAACTAACTTTATATATATTTTATAGATATCTATTAGGAACTAGTTAATATAATAACTATTATAATATAATAAACTACTATATATATTAATCTCTAGATTTAAATTATAATTATTATTTAAAAAAAGAAAATTAAAATAACTATTTAAATTATTATTATTTAAAATATTTAATAGAACTTAAAATAAACTTTAGGGATTTATAATTTAATTCTAAATATATTTTAATTACTTTCTTATTATACTTAATACTAATAAAAGAAAGATTATATATATTTATTTATAACTTAAAGAAGTTATATTTAATTAATTTAAATCTATTATAAAGAAATATTTTAATAAATAAGAAAGTTAATAAACTATTAATATTATAATAAATTTTAATTATTTTATAGAAGTTCTTAAATAAATCTTTAATATTTAAAATAAGAAGTATAAAATAGAATATAAAATTAATATAATAGAAAAATAATCTATTTTACTAATACTAGAAAACTATAATAGTAATATATTATAATCTCTAGGATATATATAGAATCTATAAAGCTAGGAGCTATAGAGAAATATAAATACTATAATTATAATAAGATTAAATATATTTTACTTTAATATTTAGAACTTAAGAAAGATAAAAAGAAAGATTAAAAACTTACTAAAAATTATAAAAAGTAATTAAAAATAATTAGGAAAACTAATACTAAAGTTTTAGAAATAATATATAAAATTAATTAAGAAGGAAATTCTATAATTATTATAATTTCTAAATATTTACTAAGAAATATATTTATTTTTAGAGAAATACTAAAACTTAAGGAATATATAAACTTTAGTATAATTAAAAAATAATAAAAAAAAATCTAGTAGATTTTCTAAAAGTTTAAAAGAAAGCTTAAAAAAGAAAAATAAATTCTAGAATTTAAATTACTTACTAAATATAAATATATATTCTATTATACTAATAGAGTTATTCTATAAAATATTACTAAGAAAGAATAATACTAGTAGATAAGAATAAAAATTAAAGCTAAATATAATAAACTCTATATATATTATTAAGAAAAGATATAAAAATAATATCTAAATATATTAAAAGAATTAGTTAGTTTTAGAAATAATATAATTAGTATTATATAGTATAGTAATAATATATATAAAATACTAATCTATATAGAAACTATATAAATATATAATTACTTTCTAGAATTCTAAATAATTTATTATAATAATTATTATTTAAAATATTAAATAGAGAAAGTAAAGAATAATTTCTTTCTATATCCTAATAGAAGAATACTTAATAAATATACTATATAAATATAATAATTTATATACTAATAATATAGAATAAAATAATATACTATCTTTAAGAAAAACTTAGAAAAATACTCTAAAGAATATATTTATAATAAACTATTAGCTAAATTATATTCTAAATTAAAATATAAGATTTATAAAAAATCTAAAACTAAACTATAATATAAAAATAAGAACTTTAAAAATTAAGTAATAACTAAATATAATAGCTAAATTAAATAATACTATAACTAAAAGTATAAAAACTATCTAGAAGTTAAAAAAATAGTATTAGAATTAGCTAAATATAATAATAATAATATAAACTCTACTAAGCTATATTTATAGTAATACTAATTATAGGAAAAAGAAATAAGATAATATTATAAATAAAATATACTATCTCTAATAGATAGTAGAGAAAGTAATAATATAGAGAAATAAGAAATTATTTCTATTAATAAAAAAAAATAAAATAAAGTTTACTCTAATAATAAAATATTTATAATAATTAATAAATTAAATAATTAGAAAAGAAAGTTTATATAATATATCTCTAGCTATATAGATAAGTTAGAAATACTTATAGAAATCCTAAAGTAAATATTTAAAAATAAATAAAAAATAAGAATAATTTAAATAATAAATTAAATAAAAAATAATATAAACTATTTATAATAGAGTTATAATATAATAAAATAATATTAAATTAGAAAACTCTAGAAATTATTAAGAGAGAAAATTTAATTAATATTATTATAAATATTAAGATTAAGAGATATTAGCTTATAATATAAATAGACTATAGAATATTATATAATTATATCTTATTAATAGTAATTAATTAATTTTACTTATTATAGAGAATAAAGAAAAAGTTCTATAATATTATAACTCTAGATAGAATATTATTTAAATATAATAATAGAATTATTAACTCTAAAACTAATTATTTTATAATTAAGATCTAAAAGAAAGAATTTAATATTATATATAATTTAGTATTATTAAATTCCTATAATATTATATTAGAATTACTATAATTATAAAATATAAACTTACTAATAGATTAGTTTACTAGCTATATAGAGTAGAGAAATACTTTTATAAATTTATATTAAAATTAATAGAAATTAAAATTTTATTAGATATTAGAAGAATATAATAATTCCTTAATAACTAAAAGTATTATTATAAAAAACTAAAATAATAATTTATAATAATAAATAGATATAATAGTTATAGTCTTAATAGTATTATAATCTAGTATATTAAAGAATTTATTTTACTAAGAATTATAATAAATAAAATAAATCTTAAACTAAATATAAAATTAGAATAATCTTTAGAAATAGATTTTATTAATTAGATATATATAATAAACTAATAAAAATATAATTATAATATTAAATTTAATTTATAATATAAATAAGCTAGAAAGAAATAATTATAAAAAGATAAAGAAAAATATCTTAAAAAGGGAAAATTATATTCTAAAAGAATACTAGAAATATAATAAGCTATTTAAAGAAACTCTAGAAATTAGATTATTATAATATAGTTAATAGAATTATAAAATCTCTATTATTAAAGAAGAAGAATTAGTTTTCTATAAATATTATAATCTTATAAAACTTTAGTTATAAATACTTTATAAATATATTAATAATATATTAATAAAAGACTATATATAGTTATTAATTTTATCTATAGAATATTCTATAATATTTATACTAAAAAATAATAAAAAACTCTATTTAATTATTAATTATTATTAGCTAAATAAGATTATATATAAAAATAGAATATCTTTACTACTAATTATAAAACTCAGAGATTAGTTATAAAGTAAATAATAATTTATTATACTAGATCTAAAGAGAGTTTATAACTTAATATAAATTAAAGAAGAAAATAAATAGAAAATAATATTTAGAATAAAGTTTAGTTTATATAAATATTTTATTATATCTTTTAAACTAATAAATATATTTATAATATTTTAATAAATAACTAATTAAATACTTTAGAAGTATTTTAATATCTTTATAATTATATATCTTAATAATATTTTAATATTCTTAGATAATCTAAATATATATAAGAAATATATATATAAAGTTCTAAAAAAACTAGAAAATATTAATCTCTTAATAAAATCTAAAAAAAGTTAGTTTTATATTAAAGAAATTAACTTTTTAAAATATACTATTTAATTTAATAAAATATAAATAGAAAAAAGTAAAATTACTATAATTTCTAAATAAAAAGAACTAATAAATATTAAAAAAATATAAGCTTTTCTTAGATTTACTAATTATTATTAATAATTTATTAAAAATTATAAGAAGATTATTATACTACTATATAATTTAATAAAAAAGAAAAAAGAATTTTAATAAAACTTAAAATATTAAAATATATTTAATAATATTAAGAATTATATAACTAATAAATTTATACTATAGATATTTAATCTAATAAGGGAAATAGAACTTAAAACTAATATTTTAAATTTTATAATTAATATATAAATTAGCTAAAGGAATAATAAAAAGAGATTATACTCTATAGTATTCTATTTAAAGAAACTATATAATATAGAACTTAATTACTCTATTTATAATAAAGAATTTATAACTATTATATATATATTTAAAGAATTTAAATACTATTATTTAGAAATATAATATAAAATTAAAATATATATAGATTATAAGAATATTTAGTATTTTACTATAATATAATAATTTAATAGAAAATAAATATATTATATTAAATATCTATTAAAATTTAATTATAAAATTATATATTAAAAAGAATTAGAAAATAAATAAACTAATACTTTTAATTATAAATCTAAATATAAATAAATAATTCTAAAAACTAATAGATAATTATTTTTAATAAATAATAAAGAATATTTAGTATAATAAACCTTAGATATTATACTAAAGAAAATAGTATATATAAGAATCTAGATAGATATTATACTAAATATAAAAATACTATAATAAGATATAAGAATAGTACTTATTAAAGAAATCTATAAATACTTACTCTTAGAATATTAAGAAGTTAAAAAAATATTTAATAGAATAAGATAATATTATAATTACTCTAATCTATAAAAAGATATATAAACTATAGTTTTAAAATATAATATTTATATATAAATTAAATCTATAAAATATAAATTATATAAAGAACTTAAACTAGTTTTAATATTAAAATAATTATAATAATTAATATTCTTTAATTATATTATTAAGTTACTATTATTAATAGAATCTATAATAGAAATATAATATAATAATATTTTAATTATTATTAATAGATTTATAAAGTATAGATATTTTATTCTATATAAAAAAATAAGTTTTATAAAAGACTTTATATATTAATTCCTATAATATATAGTTAGTTATTATAGATTATTTAAAAAAATAATCTTAGATAGAGAAATAACTTTTATTTTTAAATTTTAATAATTATTTATAATATAAATAGATACTAAATATAAGCTTTTAATAGCTTATTATCCCTAAAGTAATAAATAAATAGAATATTTAAATTAAATATTAGAATAATACTTATAAGTATATATTAATTATAAACAAAATAATTAGATATAATTATTATCTATAGTTTAGATTATATATAATAATTTAGTATAAGAATTTATCTAACTTATATCTATATATATAAACTATAATTATAAACTAGAATTTTAGAACTAATAAATACTTAATAAGCTAGATATATTTACTATTATACTTATAAAGAAAATATTATATTTATTATATATAGAAATAAAAATAGAATTAGAATTTATTTAAAAAAAAAAAAAAAAATACTATAATAAAATAAAATTAAAAAAACTAATTTTAAAGAAAGAAAATAAAGTCTATTTATTTTATAAAAATATTATAATAATATAATTAAGTAATAAATTAGATTATAAAAAACTTAGATTATTTAGAATTAAAAATAAAAAATTAGATACTAATTATAAACTATTACTACTAGATATAATATATATCTATCTAGTTTTTTATATTTTATTACTTAAAAAAAATATTAGAAAATACTCTAGATTAAAACTATTTAATTAAGATTTATAAAGAAAAATATAAGCTAGAAAAAATACTAAAAAAGAAAGTTAGAAATAAATAAATATTCTATTTTATTAAATAGAAGGAATATACTAATAATAATAATATCTAAGAATTTACTAAGTATTTAAAAAACTACTAGAAATTTATTTAATAGTTCTACTAGTAATATTAAGAAAAAAGAAAAAATTAGAAAAATTAGAAAGAATTAAAATCTAATTAATAATTTTTATAGTACTAAGGGACTATATTATACTAATAGCTTATTATTCCTCTAAGATTACCTCCTCCTAAGTATAAATACTATTCTATTTATCTAAATTATATACCTTATAATAAAATAAATACTAGGATTTATAATAGTTAGATAACTTATACTAGATAGGGGTCTAGAATAGATTAGGGCTAAACTAATTAGAGTATTATTCTAAGTAGTATAATTAGATTATCTTAAGCTATATAATATAAGTTACTATTAATATATAAGTATTATAGAGCTAGTAATAATAAATATATAGATAATATTATTAATAACTATCTAAAAGAGTATTCTATCTAGTAAAATAAATATATATATATACTAGGGGCTTATAATAGTTTACTAGTAATTTAAAGTAAGTTTAACTAAGGATTATTTAAGCTTACTAATAATCTAGAGTAATTTATTTTTTATTAGTAAGAAAAATAAGGTATACTATATAATATAGTAGGTATATACTTTATTTATAATATATTACTCTCTCCCTATTAGTTTTATTCTTAAGACTAGTTTTTATAGCTAATACTTAGTATATAATTTCTTTATTCTTAATTTATTCTATATATTACTAACTATATTATAATCTTTATCTAAGAAATTATAATAATATAAATATTTTATATTTCTAATTAAAGAGATAGATATTAAAACTATATCTTATTTAAATTATTTTAAGTATAAGAAGATATATTATATAATTAAAGCTTCCTCTTACTATAGGGAATATATAAAGCTAGATTAATTTTATAATAGTATTAAGATAGTATTTTAATATATATAATTTTTATTCCTTATTTTTCTAATTCCTACTAATTTTATATATAATAAAATATTTAGTTACTAAAGAGTAGTATTTAGAGAATAAATTAGCTTTATCTAAACTAGCTCTCTAGAAGGTTTTAGTAAAGATTTCTTATCTTTATTATTAGTATTAGATAGCTCAGGAGAAATTCTAATATTTATTTTATTATAGAGTATATAATTTAAATAAATAGGATAGTATTTATACTTAGGAGGAGATAATTTTAGAGGGATAACAGGCTATTAGTATAGTATAATTATTTAGTACTATAGGGATTATTAATTAGACTTTAATTCTCCCTAATTTTTCTAATCTTTCTTTCTTTTTTAATATTATTAATAGAACTATTAGATAAACTTCTAATAGTTTTTTAAGTACTTAATAGATTCCTAGATATTATTATTATTAGTATATTCTTTCTATTTAATAAAGTAGAATATTTATTTATTTCTAATTTCTTTTTTTAGTATTTTTTCTAGCTTATATTCTTCTTTATAAATCTTAATTAAATAATTTTAGTTTAAAGTATTTTCTAGTACTTTTTTAAATAATAAGATATAAAAAACTAGATAGATATATATTATATCTAATAGTAATAGTTTATAGTTAGTATTTAATTTTTTATTCTTAATTTTAAATAGTTTAAGTTTTTTATAATCTAATTTATTACTTAGCTATATTATTATAATATTTTTATAAAGTAAATAGACTTTATCTCCCTTTTTTAAAATTAGTTCTTTTAATTTTATTTTATTATAGTATTTTTTTATTCTTTTTTAGATAAATTCTAATTTTATTTTTATTTCTATATATAATAAATATAATATTTCTTTTATAAGTATAATAGTAAGTATATTTAATCTATTAAATATTTATTAGTTCTAGAATTCTAGTTTATATCTATAGTTTATATATATAAATATAAGCTAAATAGATTCTTATACTAAATTATTATATATAATCTATACTATAAGTAATAATTATATCTAATTATTTTATTTATAATTAATATATACTTATTAAGTATTATTTTAATATTTAGTTTAAATATTCTATTTATCTATTATTCTAAGGATAGTAAACTATTAAAAGCTTATATTTAGTATCTATTTATATTATAAGTAATTATTAAAATTTAGAAATAAAAGTTATTCTTCTATTTAAAATTATCTCTTTAGATAATCTATAATAACTAACTATATATTATAGAAATTAGTATATAAAGTCTTCTATAGAGCTTATTTCCTTATATAGAATAAAATACTTATACTTTATAAGTCTATTAATAATAATTAAAATACTATTATATTATACTTCTATTATAGGTTTAATTAATAATAATAGCTTAATAATATAGTTAAAGAATATTAATTATTATAATTATTCTAATACTAGAACTAGCTTAAGTTCTTTATATAATTTATATTTTATAGATTTAATTTATATATAGATATTATATTCTAAAACTATAGTTTATATATTCTTTTATAAACTAAGGTAATTATAATATTATTTTATTTTATTAAATATTTTCTTAACTTCTTAATATTCTAAAAATAGATACTTATAGATTTCTTTAATAAGTATTATTTTTATATTTTACTATAGTATCTTTATATCTAGTATAATATCTATTTATACTTTAGTATATACTATTTCTCTTAATATAATACCTAAAGTTTATTATACTAAATATTCTTTATTATTTATTAAAAATAATTATTTATTAGTTTTTAAAATTATTTATTTATACTTAGATTTCTAGTTAAGAGTATTAACTTATCTATTTTCTAATTCTTTTTAATATATAATTTTATAGTTAAACTTAGATAAATATTTAGTATAGTATATTTATTATCTATTAAGTTATTAAGTTATAGTAAAATACTAAATATTCTTATAATCTATATATACTTTAATCTTATATTATATTTCTAGATAGTAGTATTTAAATTCTTTAAATATATATATAATAGCTATAAATTCTTTATTATAGATAGAGTAATTAAGTTCTATACTATATAGTTTCTTTAAGTAGAATACTATAGGGTATAATCTCCTTTTATTATTTTTTTAGCTAATTTATATACTAATTATAAAATTTAAAATATTAGTTTTAAGTTTTATTTTTTTATTTAGATTAAATATCTATAGTATAGATTTATAGATTATATAATTCTTAATATTATTAAATATATTTTAATATTTTAAATTCTATTAAAATTCTTTTTTTCTTTATTAGATTATATAGTAATATAATAATCTTCCTATAGTTTTTAATAAATTATTAATAGTAATTAGTAAATCTAAGGAAAGCTTATATCTTCTTAATATTTATTAGTTTTTTCTACTTAGAAACTATAGTAATTTTACTTCTCTTTATTTATATTTTATTAAGTTAAATAGTATATTTTAAGAAGTTAACTTTCTTAATATAAAACTAACTTTTCTTAGATTCTACTAGAAGATTTATATTTTCTAGTTTTTTTAAGACTTTATATATATATTCTTTATATATATTTAAATTATCTAAAAATATTAAAATATTATTAAGATATATAATTATAAAAATATTAAAATACTTTTAGAATACTTAATTAATTATTTATTAGAATATTATAAATATATTTATTAGTTTAAAGGATATAATAAAGTACTTATATAATCTAAACTTTATTCTAAATATTATTTTCTATTTATTTTCTTTTTTAATTTATATTAAGTTATAAGCTCCTTTTAGATCTAATATAATAAACTACTATTTATTCTATAATTAGTTTCTAAGTTCTATAATTAGTAGTAAGAGTATTCTATTCTTATATATAATCTTATTTAATTAGTAATAATTAATAACTAAATAGAATTTACTATTTTTTTTAGTATAAATATTATAGAGTATTCTATAAATAAAGTTAATAAATATATATAGTCTTTTATTAATATATTATTAATATATTTATAGAGTATTTATAATTAAGATTCTATAAAATTATAAAGTTTATAAAAGATTAGTTCTCCTCCTTTAATAATAGAGATTTTATAGTTCTATTAACTATATTATAGTAATTTAGTTTCTAGGATTTTTTTAAATAGTTTATTATACTTTCTATATTTCTTTAAAATATAATCTAGTTTTCCTCTTTTAAGGTATTCTTCTTTATTTTTTTATAGTTATTTCTTTCTAGCTTATTTATACTATAGATTAAACTTAATATTATAATTATATTTTTATTAATTTATTATATATATCTAATTAATAAAATCTATTTCTAGAGATTATTCTAATTTTTATATCTAGTTTAAAATTCTTTTTATTTATTATAATTCTTAGTAGAATAGATTTTTTAGTATATTAGATTATAATATTATTAAGATTATAACTACTATATTTATTTATTATTATAAATTATTATTTTAGTTTTTTATAATAGTATTTTTAGTTATTAAGAAATTATTATATTTTTCTAATATTTAATAAAATTTTAATTTTTATTAATTCTAATATAGATTTATAAAAATATTTTTTTACTCTATATAACTAATAAACTAATCTATTAATAAGTTTATATTTTATAATTATAATAATTCTAATATAATATTATAGGAATTTAATAGTATTAAGTTATATATAATATTAAATTCTTTTCTTTAGATTTTAATTATAAAATAATTAGTTTTAGAATTAATAATTCTATTATTATATTTAAATAATATTCTATCTAGAGTTATAATATTATAGAACTTCTTTTTTATTCTCTATAATAGATAGAGTTAGTTAATTACTATTAATAAGATATAATTATATAATACTCTATAGTCTATCTATACTATAAGCTAGTATCTTTTAATCTTAATATTTATAATAATATTAATTAAATTTCCTCTCTTAATAGCTTCTAGAGTTTTCTAATTTAATATTATTTTATTATATTATAGCTCTATTATAAATAGTTTATATTATTTTTTATTTAATTAACTTATTCTTTAAGTTATTCTTACTTTTCTTTATTTTTAAATACTTACTTTAGGATATTTATAAGGGTTCTTAGTTTATCTATATAACTAGAGATATATCTTTTAAACTTCTTTCTTTAGTTATTTAGTTTATTAATTATTATTAGTATTCTTTTATTAGAGTAAGCTTTACTTTATTCTTTTTTATTAATAGAGATAATTTCTAATTCCTTTATATTACTACTTTTTTTACTATTTATTAGAGATAGTATATTTTATTTATAGTATTACTTTATCTCTTCTTTCTATAATTAGTATTACTATAAATATAGTTTAATAGGGTTTATATTATTATTACTATATTTAGCTAATTCTAATATTATTATTTTAGCTTTTAAATAGTTTCTATACTTCTAGTTATAGTATTATTTAATTTAGCTATTATATTTAGCTATTATCTAATCTTTAAAGTTCTTATTTTTATACTATAGTTTAATTTTAGCTTTCTTATAAACTTTATATTTTAGTTTAAAATATAATTCTACTAATAGTTTACTATAGATATATTCTTTAAAGTATTTTTTTAAATCTTTTTTAAAAATAGTATATTACTTTATACTAGATTATTAATATATAAACTATTATATTTATTTTATAGTATATTTATTAAGTATTTTTCTATTAGAATATAGAAAGAAATTATTCTTAGTTTTTTCTATTTAATATACTTAGTATTAATTATTATAATAGATTATTTATAATTCTAAAGAGTAATTATATATTTATATTATTTCTATATAAATTAGTATTTTATATATACTATTACTAAGCTATATAATACTAATAATATTATTTCTAAAAATAACTAATTCTTCTAATATATTTAGATATTATTTCTATATTTTTTTTTAATAATATATATAGAGTTTATTATATTTAGCTTTAATTTCTATCTTTATTTACTAGTATTATTTCTTTTTAGTAGAATTTTATAAAATAACTCTATTAGTATAATAGAATATATATTTATATTTAGTAAATAGTCTAAATTCTAGAATTAATTCTTTTTATTTAAACTTCTTCTTAAGCTTTTAGAAGATTTAATAAATTTCTTTTTATTATTTTCTAGTTTTACTAAGTTTTATATATTCTTTAGATTCTAATACTTTTTAAAAAATAAATATATCTTTTAGAAGATACTTAGAGATTATAATAGTTATAGAAGTTTCCTCTTAGTTAATTTTATATATTATTTTTAAAACTTTAATATTAATTTTCTTAATTACTTTTAATTACTTTTTACTATTCTTAGTAGGTTTTTAATCTTTCTTTTTATCTTTCTTAGGTTCTAGATATTAAAGTAAAATATATTTAATCTTATTATAATTATAGTATTTATATTTTTCTATAGCTCCTAGCTCTATAAGTCCTATATATATTCTAGAGGCTATAGTATACTATTATTATAGTTTTCTAGTATTAATAAAATAAATTATTTTCCTATTATAGATTTACTAATAATATTACTAGTTATTAATTCTTATAGCTATAGTTATATATTTATAAATACTTTTTAGCTTATTTTTCTTATATAGTTCTTCTTAAACTTTCTTTTTAAGTTAGTTAAAATAATAAGATATAATATATTTCTTATTCTATTTAGTTTTAATTAGTAATTAGAAATAGTAAATACTTAAGATTAAATATAATCCTTTCTATATAAGTATATTAATTTTATATTCTACTTTATACTTTTTATTTTAAATACTAAAAGTTTATTTAAGAACTTTTATAAAGTAATTAAAACTTATTATAATATTAATAGTTTATTAGTTTCTCTATTTATTAAGATATTCCCTTATAATAAGTTTAAACTAGTTAAATATAACTCCCTTAAGTTATAAATAGATATATATAACCTTCCTCTTACTAGTATTAAGTATAATAGAAAAGTAATTAAAATATACTTAGAATTAAATTATAAATCTCTAGAGTTTATTTTAGATTCTATTAAATATTTTAAATAATAATAGTTTAAATAGTTATTCTAGTTCTCTTCCTTAAATAGTAGTTATAGCTTAAGTCTGGAAATTAGTATATATAGTAGCTTATTATATTATAATAGCTATTATATTAGCTAACTTCTAGTAAGTAATTATAAGATATATATAAAGTTAGTTAATCTAGTTTTATAAAAGCTATATTTCTTTAGTATAATTATTATTATTCTTACTATTATTATTACTATTCTTATCTATAGTATTATTTTTAATAGTTAGAATAAGTAAATTATTGTTACGAACAACCCCTGCGTCACCCAACCGGACCACCCTTAGTCATCACGCGTGGTCACGTGCAGCCAAAACGATATGGTTGATATCCCACATATCAACCATAACGCCAGTCGATCATCAACGATATGGACCATATCGTACATATCACCCTAGTATATATACACATTCATTTCACTAGATAGAACACTCTTTCAGACAGTTATCAATAACATCGTCTACGCATCTATTGTTACTAGCTCCACAATACTCGCACATTGACAGTGACTAGCATTGCACAGCCTAAGACAACCTGATCGCGCCACTCAGAACAACGCTCTGATTGGTTTAACCCCGACCTACCCTAGACCCCCGTCCAGTGTAAGTCATCCAACCGTCACACATTGATAACTCTTGTTCAGCCGATTACCTTGTCTCAATCGCTGTGCAATAACGAAGAAGACATCATGGCCGCCGCAGTACCTCAAACTCAGCAACAGCATGCTCCTGCTGCCAACAATAACCCACCTGCTCCAACCGTCGAGGATGACGCTATGGACGAGGACAGCGACGACAGCAGCGACGACGACAACCATGCTGAAGACATACAGCTCTTGCGAGATCAAGTTAACCAGCTCAACGCGCACCTTGCGGACACTCGCCAAGAGTTGGCCAACGCAACAGCCCTCATGGCGCAGCAAGCCGCCATGCACGCCAACCTCCAGGCTCAAGCCGCAACCGCCGTTCAAGGAAGAGAGCCAGGACAACTGCTCAAGCCACCACCACCCGAGATGTTCGATGGAACACAAGACCAACTCCAAGGATTCGTGACTCAACTTCAAGTATACTTCAACTACTTTCCCGTTACCCTTGGAACAGACGAGAGAAAAGTTACGTACGCCCACTCACGACTCAAGGGAGGCGCACTTAACTGGTTTGAACCCGTCATGAGGGAATACCTCAGCGGACGAGGGAATCAACGAACCATCAACATCATGACAAGCTTCGATTACTTTGTGGAAGTTCTTCAGCAAACCTTCGGAATCCAGGACGAGAAGCGCAAGGCAGAACACGAAATCAACCTGCTCTCTCAGAAAGGATCATGCACAACCTTCAGCACTAGGTACCTCCAGCTTTTGGCTAAAACTGGATGGGACGAAGGACAGGCCATGTCTCATTACTTCGACAGGCTAAAAGAAGAAGTGCAAAAAGAACTCTACAAGGAAGATCGGCCAGCAAGCATTCACGAATACGTGACTATGGCCATAAGGATCGATGACCGGCAGTACCAGTGGCGAACTCGCAACAAAAAGACAAACTACTTTGCCAACACTGGGAGACCACGACAACAACGCACCACAGCCTCTGGGACACACGCAGGACCCATGGAGCTAGGAGCTGTGGAGAAACGTAAATGCTACAACTGCAACAAGGTTGGACACATTTCACCCCAATGTCCAGAACCTAAGAAAGACAAGAAGAAAGATTGGAAACCTGCCAAGGATGGCAAGAAGCAATTGGGAGCAATTGGGAAAACCGATACCAAAGTCTTGGGAATGATGCACAAAATCGACCGAGAAGAAACTCCTACGACTATTGTGATTCCTAAGTACCCTCTAAGAGACGCACCCATTTTTCAAGAAGTACTGGAACCTGAGGAACGCGCAAAACTCAGTGTGGCCAGGAAACGACAAGAAGAAATCCAACAGATCTTCCAAGAGCTTAAGAAAAAGCTTGAACGAGGGGAACCGGTCCTAGGATTTGGACCACCCACCAAATACGAATATATGTTTTGCTATGCCAACGGAGTCATTCCACGAAACTCCACTGAAAAAGAACAATACTGGCAGACAAGGATGGAAATCGAAGCCGAACACAACGAACTCCACGCATATCATCAAGAGAAGATGCGGGAACAACATCCAGACGTATCAGAGGAACTGGTCATTTTTGGAAACAACACTATCAGTGCCATACGGCTCGGTAACGGCGCATATGAAATACCGACCTGCATGAAGACAACATGGACGCACGACCACCCTCTGGAATCATGGATGACCTGCTACAATAATCAGTGCCGAGTACATTGGACAGAAAAGGCCAAAAACGATTTCTTTCCATGCCCTAACGGAAGAATACCCGACAAATACACCGCAGAACAGACGCAACGATTCACGTACCGACGACAGGGTACAAAACAATATGCCATCTTTGAGGAAGACTTGGAAGAATACCCTGAAGAATGCACCTACGGCGAACTACCAGCAGAATTGTGTACTGAACCAAGGTGCAAGGTTCACAAAAAGGCCAAAATCGAATTATGGCACAAGAACAAGGACCTCGAAGATCAAGCAACGGCTGAATGCAACAGTCGAATCGAACGATGCCGCAACTGGAAGTGCAGGAACCACCTGGAAGCCAAAACGATAGCGCTAGAACTGGCTAAGTACGGTGACGATGACACAACCCCTGCCAAGACACACCTCCAACAGCATCAGCAGTGGGAAGAAGAAATAAGACAACGCCGCGAACAAGGCGCGCCATCCCCAACGGATAGCGAAGAAAGCAGCGACACGGAGGAACAGGAAATCACCTCCACCGACGAAAAAGAATGGGACAAAGCTCACTCTGACGATGGAATACCCACAATCATCAACGAACTAAATGATTGGAAGAGGAAATACAAACAATTTATCCCTGGCCACGCAGACGAGCCAAGAACCCTTGCGGATATCCTGAAATGGGTACCCAAGAACGAAGAAGAGCGAGAACAGCTCGAACAACGAGTCAACCAGGCAAAAAACGACACGAACCGTCTGTAACGGGGCTACAGCGCGGTAAAATGATATTGAATCAGAAGACCCTAGGAGCTATAGAGGGAGGAAATTCAATCAATATCGTCACAGACATTGAGATCGAGGGACACCAGCTCACAGCATGGATAGACTGTGGAGCATCATGCAATTATATCTCACCAGCGGTGATTAACCGACTCCGCTTACCATGGAGGACAAAGAAGAAGTCCTATGATATTATAACTCCGGATGGAACGTCATTTGAGTACAACAACGGAATCATCGACTCTGAGACCGATCACCTCATAACCGAAATCCAAGGGAAAAAATTCGACGTCACATACGACTTAGTACCATTAAATTCCTATGACGTTATATTAGGATTACCATGGCTACGAGATGCGAACCCACTGATAGACTGGTTCACCGGCCGCATAGAGTGGAGGGACACTCTTACGAACCTATATCAGGATCAACGGAAATCGAAATTTCGTCAGACGTTAGAAGGACACGACGATTCCTCAACGACTGAAAGCACCACTATAAAAAACCAAAACAACGACTCGCAACAACAAGTGGATGCAGTGGTTACAGCCTTGACGGCACCACAACCTGGTACACCAAAAAATCTATCCCGCCAAGAATTACGACGAACAAAACGAATCTTGGGCCAGATACAAAAATTAGAACGACCCCCAGAAATAGATTTCATCGATTGGACACGCATGACGAATCAACAAAAACACGACTACGACGTCAAGTTCAATCTATGGCACAAGCAAGCAAGAAAAGAACAACTACAAAAAGATGAAGAGGAACGCCTCAAAAGGGGAAGACTGGATCACATCCCGAAGGAATACCGGAAATACGACAAGCTATTTAAGGAAACCCTAGAAACCGGATTACCACAGCACAGCCAATGGGATCACGAAATCTCCATCATCGACGGAGGAGAACCAGCCTTCCACAAACTCTACAACCTCACGGAACCTCAGTTGCAAACGCTCCGCGAATACATTGACGATATGTTAGCAAAAGGCTACATACGGTTGTCAACTTCATCCGCAGGATATCCTGTGATGTTTGTACCAAAAAAGAATGGTAAACTCCGTTTAGTTGTCGACTATCGCCAGCTAAATAAGATCACGCGCAAAGACAGGACACCCTTACCGCTGATTACAGAACTCAGAGACCGGTTACAGGGCAAACAGTGGTTCACCGCACTAGATCTGAAGGGAGCTTACAACTTGATACGAATAAAAGAAGGAGACGAATGGAAAACGGCATTTAGAACGAAGTTTGGCTTATACGAGTACCTTGTTATGCCCTTCGGACTAACAAATGCACCTGCAACATTCCAACGAATGATCAATCAAGTACTCCGGGAGTATCTTGACATCTTCGTGGTTGTATATCTCGACGACATTTTAATATTCTCAGACGACCTAGATACACACAAGGAACATGTGCACAAGGTCCTGAAGAAACTAGAAGATGCAAATCTCCTAGTAGAACCTGAAAAAAGTCAGTTTCATGTTAAGGAAGTCAACTTCTTAGGACACACCATTCGACCCAACGAAATACGAATGGAAAAAAGTAAAATCGCCGCAGTTTCCGAATGGGAGGAACCAACAAACGTCAAAGAAGTACAAGCCTTCCTCGGATTTGCCAATTACTACCGACGATTTATCAAAGACTACGGAAAGATCGCCGCGCCACTGCACGATCTAACGAAGAAAGAAAAAGAATTTCGATGGAATTCAAAACATCAAGACGCATTCGACGACATCAAGAATTGTATAACCCATGAACCTGTACTACGGATGTTCGACCCAAACAAAGAAGTAGAACTCGAAACCGACGCTTCAGATTTTGCGATCGGCGCACAAGTCAGCCAAAGGGACGACGAAGGGAGACTACACCCTGTAGCGTTCTACTCGAAGAAACTACACGGTGCAGAACTCAACTACCCCATCTATGACAAGGAATTTATGGCTATCATGCGCGCATTCGAAGAATTCGAACACTACTGCCTGGGAACACAACATAAGGTTAAGGTATACACGGACCATAAGAATATTCAGTATTTCGCCACAACTCAACAACTCAATGGACGACAAATACGCTACGCTGAATACTTATCCAAGTTCGACTACGAAATCATACATCGAAAAGGATCGGAAAACGGACGAGCCGATGCTCTCAGCCGGAAACCCGAGTATGAACAAATAATCCCGAAAACCAACGGACAACTGTTCTCGACAAACGACAAAGGACATTTAGTACAACAAACTTTAGGCGCCATGCTAAAAGAAACAGCACACGCTAAAATACAGATGGAAGCCATGCCAGACATGAAAACACTGCAGCAAGACGCAAGAATGGCACTCATCAAAGAAATTCACGAGCACCCGCTCTCAGGACATCAAGGAGTCAAGAAAACATTCGACAGGATAAGACAACATCATGATTACCCTGGTCTACGAAAGGACGTACAAACTGTGGTTTCAGAATGTGACACTTGCGCACGAATTAAATCCGCAAGACACAAACCATACGGAGAACTTAAACCAGTCTCAGTACCAAAACGACCATGGCAATCAATATCCTTCGACCATATTGTCAAGCTACCATTATCAACAGAACCTATGACAGGAGTACAATACGACAGTATCTTAGTCGTTATCGACAGACTCACGAAGTATGGACATTTCATTCCATACAAAGAAGCAAGTTCCGCAGAAGATCTTGCATATCAATTCCTACGACATGTGGTTAGTCACCACGGATTACCTGAAGAAATAATCTCAGACAGAGGAACGACTTTTGCCTCTAAATTTTGGCAATCCCTTATGGCACAAATGGGTACCAAGCATAAGCTTTCGACAGCTTACCACCCCCAGAGCAATGGACAAACGGAACGTTTGAACCAAACATTGGAACAATACTTACGAGCATACGTCAATTATGAACAAGACAATTGGGTACAACTGTTGCCTACGGCTCAGATCGCGTACAACAGTTCAGTACAAGAATCTACTCAGCTTACGCCTATGTATGCAAACTACGGTTATGAACCGGAATTCCAGAACCGACAAACGCTCGATGGACCAGATGCACCCGCCGCCATACTCACAAAAGAAACATTACACTCGTTACACGCAGAAATGAAAACAGAATTGGAGTTCATCCAAGAAAGAATGAAAAAATACTACGATAAAACAAGATTGAAGGGACCAATCTTGAAGGAGGGAGACAAAGTCTACCTACTCCGCAAAAACATCACGACAACACGACCAAGTGATAAATTGGACTACAAAAAACTTGGACCATTCAAAATCAAGGACAAAAAATCAGACACCAACTACGAACTATCACTACCGGATACAATGCACATCCACCCAGTTTTTCATATCTCATTACTCGAAAAAGCACCAGAAAACGCTCCAGATCAAGACCATCCCATTGAGGTCTATGAAGAAGAATACGAGCCAGAAAAAATACTAAAGAAAGAAGTCAGAAATGGACAAACATTTTACTTCATCAAATGGAAGGGGTATACCGACAATGACAATACCTGGGAACCTGCTAGGCACCTGAAGAACTGCCAGAAGCTTGTCCGACAGTATCACCAGGCCCAGAAACGCCCATCCCAACAAACCAAGAAGGGGAAAGCTCCACGCCCTCTTGAAGAAACACCGGATCAATCTCGATCTCCGAGAAAACGGGCTCGGAAGAAGGAGTAATCACCGAAGAAGAAGCCGCCTTGCGGGCTGCCTCCTCTGCCTCCTCACGTTCCACCCGCTCCAATTCCTCGACACTGTCGATACCACGAGACACCGCTCGCATCATCTTATCGAGCCACATTTTCTTTTGTTTACGCAAACGCCGCACTTTGGCACTTGCGCGCTCCAATTCTTCCTCTGCCGCGTCCAGCTCCTCTTCGGCCCGCTGATGATGAACCCCAATACGGCGAATCTGCTGCGCAGATAACCCCTGAATGTCACAGCGCGATTGACCGTGCGACACGCATTCCACACAACGAGAAGAATCCGAAGGAGACGCCTGACAAGAGCGCTTGCCACGGCCCTCGCAGTAGGAACACACTGGCATGACGGAAGGATTGTTCAGAATGGTAAAAAGAAGAGCGTTCCTACGAATTGTGGACGACTCAGTTCTTGACGCTTTCGATTTTGAAATACGACTAGACGACATGGTGTTAGCATGAATGATGAAGGAAGGAAGTTGGGCAACGCACCAACTAGGCCGCTGAATATGGTCTTGGGGACAAAACCAACGAGAGGGGGCATCATGTTACGAACAACCCCTGCGTCACCCAACCGGACCACCCTTAGTCATCACGCGTGGTCACGTGCAGCCAAAACGATATGGTTGATATCCCACATATCAACCATAACGCCAGTCGATCATCAACGATATGGACCATATCGTACATATCACCCTAGTATATATACACATTCATTTCACTAGATAGAACACTCTTTCAGACAGTTATCAATAACATCGTCTACGCATCTATTGTTACTAGCTCCACAATACTCGCACATTGACAGTGACTAGCATTGCACAGCCTAAGACAACCTGATCGCGCCACTCAGAACAACGCTCTGATTGGTTTAACCCCGACCTACCCTAGACCCCCGTCCAGTGTAAGTCATCCAACCGTCACAATTATTATTAATAGTAGGAGTATACTATTATTAGACTTAAAATACTATAGTAGCTATAATATCTTCTTTATTATTATATAGTAATTAAGATAAAATAATTAGCTAAATAAGAGTTATTAATATATAATAGTTAGATAACTTATACTAAATAGGGATTTAGAATAGATTAAAATTAAACTAATTAGAGTATTATTCTAAATAATATAATTAAATTATTTTAAGCTATATAATATAAATTACTATTAATATATAAGTATTATAAAGCTAGTAATAATAGATATATAGATAATATTATTAATAACTATTTAAAAGAGTATTCTATCTAGTATAATAGTTAGATAACTTATACTGAACAGGGTCTAGGGTAGGTTAGGGTTAAACTAATTAGAGTATTATTCTGAGTAGTATAATTAGATTATCTTAGGCTATATAATATAAGTTACTATTAATATATAAGTATTATAGAGCTAGTAATAATAGATATATAAATAATATTATTAATAACTATCTAAAAGAGTATCTAAGCTATAGAAATAGATATATATATATAATAGTATATTTACTAGAGTATTTATAATAGTCTTTACTTAAGATTTTACTTTAGAAAAGTAAAATTACCCTTATTAGTTATTAAAGTAGGTTAGTTCTATCTACTTTATATATAACTTCCTATAGTCTAAAGAAGGCTTTTATTTATAATATAATACCCCCTCTCTATTAGTTTTATTTCTAAGGCTATTTTATTATACTATACTATTAATATATATACTTAATCCTATATTTATTTTATATAGTAATTATCTACTAATAAAATATCTAGTTATATATTAAAATAAAAGAAATCTAAATTAGTATATAATTATATCTAAAAGTCAGAATATATTATTATATATAGTTTTAAGGTTCTCCTATATTCCTATTATATTAAGAAGGATACTTTATATATTATTATTCTAAATATTAGTTATTATATAACTTATTATTATTTAGATTATTTATATAATTATTTATAATCTCTAATATTATTAAGTAAGTATATTTTTATAATTAGTATTATTATAACTACTGATTTATATAGTTAAGAAAATTAATAAGAAGCTTTCTTATTTTAAGAATAAAAAGTCTTAAGCTAAAGTAGTATTAACTAAGGCTTTTATATAAATTTCCTATTTATAGAAAATATAGAAATAGCTTTATAAGAA
This sequence comes from Clonostachys chloroleuca, assembly GCA_037952775.1. NCBI lineage: Eukaryota > Fungi > Ascomycota > Sordariomycetes > Hypocreales > Bionectriaceae > Clonostachys > Clonostachys chloroleuca. The sequence continues at coordinate 9,110,970 of JBANAY010000003.1, read as the reverse complement.
GGGTATAGAGATACTAAAGAAAGATCTAAATAATATAGAAGTATTAGAAGAGGAGGAGTAGAAAGAAATAGAGAAGAAAAATTATTAGGAGGAATTAGAGTATATCTAGGCTTAAGAGAACAAGCTAGTATTCTAAATCCAGAGTACTTATACTATAGAGATAGTTAATTTTTCCAGCTTCTTCTTTAATCCTTCTATAGAGGATCTTTTTAGTAATATTACTTAAGGTAGTATTACTAATCCTTCTTCTTCTAATAGAACTAATAGATAAGCTGCTAGTAGTTCTTTAGATATTTAGTAGGTTCCTATATATTATTATTATTAGTATACCCCTTCTATTTAATAAAGTAGAATATTTATCTATTTCTAACTTCTTTTTTTAGTATTTTTTCTAGTTTATATTTTTCTTTATAAACTTTAATTAGATAGTTTTATTCTAAAGTATTTTCTAGTACTTTTTTAAATAATAAGATATAAAAAACTAGGTAGATATATATTATATCTAGTAATAAAAGTTTATAGTTAGTATCTGATTTTTTATTTTTAATTTTAAATAGTTTAAGTTTTTTATAGTTTAATTTATTACTTAGTTATATTATTATAATATTTTTATAAAATAAATAGATCTTATCTCCCTCCTTTAAGATTAGTTTTTTTAATTTTATTTTATTATAGTATCTTTTTATTCTTTCTTAGATAAATTCTAATTCTGTTTTTATTTCTATATATAATAAATATAATATTTCTTTTATAAGTATAATAATAGATATATTTAGTCTATTAAGTATTTATTAGTTCTAGAATTCCAGTTTATAATTATAGTTTAGATATATAGATATAAGCTAGATAGATTCTTATACTGAACTATTATATATAATCTATACTATAGGTAATAATTATATTTAATTATCTTATTTATAATTAATATATACTTATAAGTATTATTCTAATATCTAGTTTAAATATTCTATTTATCTATTACTTTAGGGGTAGTAAGCTATTAAAAGCTTATATTTAGTATCTATTTATATTATAAGTAATTATTAAAATTTAGAAGTAAAAGTTATTCCTCTATTTAAGATTATTTCTTTAGATAATCTATAGTAACTAATTATATATTATAGGAATTAATATATAAGGTCTTCTATAGAGCTTACTTCCTTATATAGAATAAAATACCTATACTTTATAAGTCTATTAATAATAATTAAAATACTATTATATTATACTTCTATTATAGATTCTATTAATAATAGTAGCTTAATAATATAATTAAAGAATATTAATTACTATAGTTATTCTAATACTAAGATTAGTTTAAGTTCTCTATATAGTTTATATCTTATAGATTTAATTTATATATAAATATTATATTCTAAAACTATAGTTTATATATCTTTTTATAAACTAGAGTAATTATAATATTATTTTATCCTATTAAATATTTTCTTAACTCCTTAATATTCTAAGAGTAAGTACTTATAGATTTCTTTAATAAGTACTATTTTTATATCTTATTATAATATCTTTATATCTAGTATAGTATTTATCTAGACTTTAGTATATACTATTTCCTTTAGTATAATATCTAAGGTCTTCTATACTAAGTATTCTTTATTATTTATAGTAAATAATTATCTATTTATTTTAGGAACTACTTATTTATATTTAGGTTTTTAGCTAAGAGTATTAGCTCTTCTATTTTCTAATCCTTTTTAATATATAATCTTATAGTTAAACTTAAATAAGTATTTAGTATAGTATATTTATTATTTATTAAGTTATTAAGTTATAGTAAAGTACTAAATATTCTTATAGTCTATATATATCTTAACCTTATATTATATTCCTAGGCAGTAGTATTTAAACTCTTTAAATATATATATAATAGCTATAAATTCTTTATTATAGATAGAGTAGTTAAGTTCTATATTATATAGCTTCTTTAAGTAGAATACTATAGGGTATAATCTACTTTTATTATCTCTTTAGCTAATTTATATACTAATTATAAAGTCTAAAGTATTAGTTTTAAGTTTTACTTTTTTATTTAGATTAAATATCTATAGTATAGGTTTATTAGTTATATAGAGTTTAATATTAGTAAATACTTACTAATATTTTAAGTTCTATTAAAATTCCTTTTCTTTCTTTATTAGATTATATAGGGATATAGTAATTTTTCTATAATTCTTAATAAATTATTAGTAGTAATTAGTAAATCTAAGGAAAGCTTATACTTTCTTAATATTTATTAATTCCTCCTATTTAGAAACTATAATAATTTTATTTTTTTCTATTTATATTTTATTAGGTTAAATAGTATATCCTAGGAAGTTAATTTCTTTAATATAGAACTAACTTTTCTTAGATTCTATTAGGAGATTTATATCTTCTAGTTTTTTTAAGATCTTATATATATATTCTTTATATATATTCAGATTATCTAAGAATATTAAAATATTATTAAGATATATAATTATAAAGATATTAAAATACTCTTAGAGTACTTAATTAATTATTTATTAGAATATTATAGATATATTTATTAGTTTAAAAAGTATAATAAGGTACTTATATAAGCTAAACTTTATTTTAAATACTATTTTCTATTTATTTTCTTCTTTAATTTATATTAGATTATAAGCTTTCTTTAGATCTAGTATAGTAAATTATTATTTACTCTATAACTAGTCTCTAAGTTCTATAATTAGTAATAAGGATATTCTATCTTTATATATAATTTTATTTAGTTATTAATAGTTAATAACTAAATAGAGTTTACTATTCTTTTTAGATATAAATATTATAGGGTATTTTATAGATAAAGTTAATAACTATATATAGCCTTTTACTAATATATTATTAATATATTTATAAAGTATTTATAACTAAAGTTCTATAAAGTTATAAAGTTTATAGAAAGCTAGTTCTTCTTTATTAATAATAGAAATTTTATAATCCTATTAGTTATACTATAGTAATCTAGTTTCTAGGGTTTTCTTAAATAGCTTATTATATTTCCAGTATTCCTTTAGAATATAATCTAATCTTCCCCTTTTAAAGTATTTCTCTTTATCTTTTTATAGTTATTTCTTTTTTACTTATTTATACTATAAATTAAACTTAATATTATAATTATATTTTTATTAATTTATTATATATATCTAATTAATAAAATCTATTTCTAAGAGTTATTCTAATTTTTATATTTAGCTTAAGATTTATTTTATTTATTATAATTCTTAGTAGAATAAATTCTTTAGTATACTAGGTTATAGTACTATTAAGACTATAACTACTATATCTACTTATTATTATAAGTTATTATTTTAGTTTTTTATAATAATACTTTTAGTTATTAAGGAATTATTATATTTTTCTAATATCTAATAAAATTTTAATTTCTATTAATTTTAATATAGGTTTATAAGAGTATCCTTTTACTCTATATAGCTAATAAACTAGTCTATTAGTAGGTTTATATCTTATAATTATAATAATCCTAATATAATATTATAGGAATTTAATAGTACTAGATTATATATAATATTAAATTTTTTCCCTTAGATTTTAATTATAAAGTAATTAGTCTTAGAGTTAATAATTCTATTATTATACTTAAATAATATTCTATTTAGAGTTATAATATTATAGGACTTTTTCTTTATTCTCTATAGTAAGTAGAATTAGTTAATTACTACTAGTAAGATATAATTATATAATACTCTATAATCTATTTATACTATAAGCTAGTATCCCTTAATCTTAATATCTATAATAATATTAATTAAATTTCCTCCCTCTATAGTTCCTAGGGTCTTCTAATTTAATATTATTTTACTATACTATAGCTCTATTATAAATAGTTTATATTATTTTTTATTTAATTAACTTATTATTTAAGTTATTCTTATTCTTTCTTATTTTTAAATACTTATTTTAGAATATCTATAAGAGTTTTTAGTTTATTTATAGAACTAGAGATAAATTATTTATATTTCCTTTTCTAGTTATTTAATTTACTAATTATTATAGGTATTCTATTATTAAAGTAAGCTTTATCTTATTCTTTTTTATTAGTAGAGATAATTTCCTATTCCTCTATATTATTATTTTCCCTACTATCTATTAGAGATAGTATATCTTATTTATAATATTACTTTATTTTTTCTTTCTATAGTTAGTATTACTATAAATATATTTTAATAGGGTTTATATTATTATTACTATACTTAGCTAGTTCTAATACTATTATTTTAACTTCTAAATAGTTTCTATACTTTTAGTTATAGTATTATTTAATTTAACTATTATATTTAGCTATTACTTAATCTTTAAGATCTTTATTTTTATATTATAATTTAATTTTAATCTTTTTATAAATCTTATATCTTAGTTTAGTATATAATTCTACTAGTAGTTTACTATAAATATATTCTTTAAAGTATTCTTCTAAGTTTTTCTTAAAGATAGTATATTATTTTATACTCTATTATTAGTATATAAATTATTATATTTATTCTATAGTATATTTATTAGGTATTTTTCTATTAGGATATAGAAAAAAATTATTCTTAGCTTTCTCTATCTAATATACTTAGTATTAATTATTATAGTAGGTTATTTATAATTCCAGAGGGTAATTATATATCTATATTATTTCTATATAGATTAGTATTTTATATATACTATTACTAAGCTATATAGTACTAATAATATTATTTCTAAAAATAACTAGTTTTTCTAATATATTTAGATATTATTTCTATATTTTCTTTTAATAATATATATAGAGTTTATTATATTTAGCTTTAATTTCTATTCTTATCTATTAGTATTATTTCTTTTTAGTAGAATTTTATAGAATAACTCTATTAGTATAATAGAATATATATTTATATTTAGTAGATAGTCTAAATCCTAGAACTAGTTCCTCTTATTTAAGCTTTTTCTTAAGCTCTTAAAAGATCTATTAGGTTTCTTCTTATTATTTTCTAGCTATACTAAGTTTTATATATTCCTCAGATTCTAGTATTTCTTAAAAAATAAGTATATTTCTTAAAGGATACTTAGGAATTATAATAGTTATAAGAGTTTCTTCTTAGTTAATTTTATATATTATTTCTAAGACTTTAGTATTAGTTTTTCTAATTATTTCTAATTACTTTTTATTATTCTTAGTAGATTTCTAATCTTTATTCTTTTTATTTTTCTTAGATTCTAAATATTAGAGTAAAATATATCTAATCTTATTATAATTATAGTATTTATATTTCTCTATAGCTTCTAGCTCTATAGGTTCTATATATATTCCAGAGGCTATAGTATACTACTATTATAGTTTCCTAGTATTAGTAAAATAGATTATTTTTCTATTATAGGTTTATTAATAATATTACTAGTTATTAATCCTTATAACTATAGTTATATATTTATAAATACTTTTTAGCCTGTTTTCCTTATATAGTTCTTTTTAAACTTCCTTTTTAAATTAATTAAAATAGTAAGATATAGTATACTTCTTATTCTATCCAGTCTTAGCTAGTAACTAGAGGTAGTAAGTACTAAAGGTTAAATATAATCCTTTCTAAGTAAGTATATTAATTTTATATTCTACTTTATATTTCTTATTTTAAATACTAAAAGTTTACTTAAAAACTTCTATAAAATAATTAAAACTTATTATAATATTAATAGTTTATTAGCTTTTTTATTTACTAAAGTATTCCCTTATAATAGATTTAAACTAGTTAAGTATAACTCCCTTAAGTTATAAGTAAGTATATATAATCTTTCTTTTACTAGTATTAAGTATAATTAGAAAGTAATTAAAGTATATTTAGAGTTAAATTATAAATCCCTAGAGTTTATTTTAGATTCTATTAAATATCTTAAGTAGTAGTAGCTTAAGTAGTTATTCTAGCTCCCTTCCTTAGACTATAGTTATAATTTAAGTATAGAAATTAGTATTTATAGTAGCTTACTATACTATAAAGTTTATTATATTAGCTAACTCCTAATAAATATCTATAAGATATATATTAAGCTAGTTAACTTAGTCTTATAAGAGCTATATTTCCTTAGTATAGTTATTATTATTATTCTTACTACTATTATTACTATTTTTATCTATAGTATTATCCTTAATAGTTAGAGTAAATAGATTATTATTAGTAGTAGGAGTATACTATTATTAGGCTTAAGATACTATAATAGCTATAATATCTTCTTTATTATTATATAGTAATTAAGATAAGATAATTAGCTGAATAAGAGATATTAATATATAATAGTTAGATAACTTATACTAAATAGGGTCTAGAATAGGTTAGAGTTAAACTAATTAGAGTATTATTCTAAGTAGTATAATTAGGTTATTTTAAGCTATATAATATAAGTTATTATTAATATATAAGTATTATAGAGCTAGTAATAATAAATATATAGATAATATTATTAATAATTATTTAAAAGAGTATTTAAGCTATAGAAATAGATATATATATATAATAGTATATTTACTAGAGTATTTATAATAGTCTTTACTTAAGACTTTACTTTAGAAAAGTAAAGTTACCTTTATTAGTTACTAAGGTAGATTAGTTCTATCTACCTTATATATAACTTCCTGTAGCCTAAAGGAGATCTTTATTTATAATATCTAGTAAAATAAATATATATATATACTAGGGGCTTATAATAGCTTATTAGTAATTCAGAGTAAGTTTAATTAAGAGTTATTTAGGCTTACTAATAATCTAGAGTAATCTATCTCTTATTAGTAAGAAAGATAGAGTATACTATATAATATAGTAGGTATATACTTTATTTATAATAGGATTTCTTCTAAGCTATCTAATATTAGTAATAAAAATAAGAAACCTTTACTAAAGCCTTCTAAAGAGCTAGCTTAGATAAAGCTAATTTATTTTCTAAATATTACTCTTTAGTAACTAAATATTTTATTATATATAAATTAGTAGGAATTAGAAAAATAAAAAATAAAAAAATTATATATATTAAAATACTATTTTAATACTATTATAAAACTAATCTAGCTTTATATATTCTCTATAGTAAAAAAAAGCTTTAATTATATAATATACTTTCTTATACTTAAAATAATTTAAATAAAATATAGTTTTAATATCTATCTCTTTAATTAGAAATATAAAATATTTATATTATTATAATTTCTTAGATAAAGATTATAATATAGTTAGTAATATATAGAATAATTAAAAATAAAGAAATTATATACTAATTATTAGCTATAAAAACTAATCTTAAGAATAAAACTAATAGAGAGAGAGTAATATATTATAAATAAAGTATATATCTACTATATTATATAGTATACTCTATTTTTTTTACTAATAAGAGATAGATTACTCTAGATTATTAGTAAGTCTAAATAATTCTTAGTTAAACTTACTCTAGATTACTAGTAAGCTATTATAAGCCCCTAGTATATATATATATTTATTTTATTAGCTAGAAATATTCTTTTAAATAGTTATTAATATAGTTATAATTTTATTATAATATTATCTATATATTTATTATTACTAGCTCTATAATACTTATATATTAATAGTAACTTATATTATATAGCCTAAGATAATCTAATTATACTACTTAGAATAATACTCTAATTAGTTTAATCCTAATCTACTCTAGACCTCTATCTAGTATAAGTTAACTAACTATTATATTAAACTATTTAAATATACTTTTAGTAAGTTAAGAATAAGTATATATAATTTTAATTATATTAATATTAAGAGTAATAAAGAAGTAATTAAAGTATATTTTAAATTATATAATAAACTTTTAGAACTTAGTTTAAATTCTATTAAATATCTTAGATACTAATAGCTTAAATAATTATTTTAATTTATATTCTTAAACTATAGTTATAGCTTAAACTATAATAATAATATTTATAGTAGTTTATTACTTTATAATATTAATTATAATAGCTAATTTATTCTAAAGATTAACTAGATAATTCTAGAGTTAATTAATCTAGTTTTAGAATAATTAAATTTTCTTATTATTATTATTATTATTATTATTATTACTACTATTACTACTATCTCTATCTTTATTTATTATATTATTAATAGAGAGTAGATAAATAGATATAGTAAGTTACTAGTTAAAATTAATATTAATAGAGTTTATAGTAGTTATAATATCTTCTTTATTATTATATAGTAATTAAGATAAGATAATTAACTAAATAAGAATTATTAATATATAATAATTAGATAATTTATACTAGATAGAGATTTAGAATAAATTAGAATTAAACTAATTAGAGTATAATTCTAAATAGTATAATTAGATTATTATATAGCTATATAATAAAAGTTACTATTAATATATAAATATTATAGAGCTAGTAATAATAGAGATATAGATAATTATATTAATAACTATCTAAAAAAGTATTTTATCTAGTAAAATAAATATATATATATACTAAGAGCTTATAAGAGCTCACTAGTAATTTAGAATAAGTTTTAATTAGGGATTATTATAGTTTATTAATAATCTAGAGTAATCTATCTCTTATTAGTATAAAAAGTAGGGTATACTATATAATATAGTAGATATATACTTTATTTATAATATCTTTTTAGAGTTTTTAAAAATACTATTATCTTACTTTAGCTTATATAAATAAAAAGATAAAAAAAATAGAATTAAAAGTTAGATATAAATTAAAACTTAGTTAAAAATAAATTATATAGATCTAGTTATATATAATCTGATTTTAGAATATTTCTTAAATATAGTAAAAACCCTTTAAATATATATATATATATATTAAACTATAATAAATCTATATAAAAAAATAGCTATTTTTAAAATATAATATTTATTTAAATTTATTTTAATTCTTTATAAGTTTTTATAATAATAATAAATTAAGTAAATATAATTACTAGATTTATAATATTAAAAATAGCTTTATTATTATAAATAGATTTTTAATTAATTAGAAAAATATATTATAAATATAATTAGTAAATAATTATATTAAATTATCTTAAATAATAATAATTATTATTTTAAAAATCTTATTAGAAATATTAATTAAGTTCTAAAAGATTAAAATATTTATATTAAATATTATAATTATTTAAGATATAATTAATTAATTAATTATAATAAATTTTAAATTAGAAAGAAAAAGTAATTATTTTATTAAATAATAAATTTTTCTTTTTAAGAATTATAATTATAATTAAATTATTTATATATTTAGTTATATAAATATTTTCTATTATTAGAGTTTTTATAAAATTAATATCTATATTTAGATTAAAAATATAGTATTTTAATTTTATTTTATAGTATTAAAAGTTTAAATATAAACTATTAATTATATTTTTAAAAAATTTATATTAAATTATATATTATCTAATTTTAGAATATACTTTTATTTATAGTAAAACTAATAAAAAAACATTAATTAAAAGATTAAATATAGTTTTATATAGTAATTATATAGTTTATAATAACCTGATTATACTACTCAGAATAATACTCTGCTTAATTATATCCTGGTCTACCCTAGACCCCGTCCAGTGTAAGTCGCCTAACCGTCACACGTAGGCACCTACCTCATATACACCATGTGGAAATCGCTTATTACGAGCTCCAAATTTAGATTCCAGCGCCGCGCTAGTGCATATACATAATCTTCCTAGACGCATCCTTCTAAGTGCCTTTTCCACAGTTATGCTGCCACCGCAAAACATCAAGACCGCGCCCTCATGAGTTATTGAATTGGTGATGGTGATAATTATGATGGGATTATTTTACGCCGATGCGCCCCCTCGTAGGGCAAAGGGCATCTAGATATAACTTCACACCAGAAGGGAAGATACAGACAAGTGGCTAGCTAGAGAGGTTTCTATGTGTGTTGAGTACATGTGGTTTCTCGAGTAGGCCCCAAACACCGATGGGTGCCGGTTGGCTCATTGATCCAGAAAATGAGCGCTTCTTTGCACTTGGATTTTTGCCTCGTTACCTGGTCGTATCTAACGGGCGACGAGTTATCCCCAGCAACCAAGAGAGGTCAAGTCGCCTATCTCAACAGCACACTACCGAGTTCAATGTGCGATCTCTCGTCTCGGCAGCAGACAACTAGATCCGCCCCCCATAAATTGACTGTCGTAGCTGCTGACTTCTTGGTCAAAACTTACAGCAATCGCGCGTCTCAAGAGCAGACAGATAGGTTAAGGTCACAACTGCCTGTTGAAGCAGCATTAAACATACCGTACTATGGGGGTGTTTTTGAATTTTGAACATCATGCCAGGACCATACCAACAACGCTCGATCCCAACATTATGTTTGAGGGCTGGAGGTCAGGAGGAGCTACATTCGGAGGGTAGCTAGGTCAAAAGATCGCCATATTCGCTACGTGAAAGCTACTACCTCATCATGACCTTGCTCACGGTTTTGACAAGTTGAGGCTTCCGAGTATCTAGGCAGGTAGGTAGATCATGTACTTGGATCTTTCAGCTGCGAGAGACCTACCTAAAGTACCTATGCGGCGAGCGGCTAGGCTACAGGCTACGGGGATAGGTAGCGATCACTCGTCAGCGCCGCTTTCCATACGATTTGACTGTCGCGGCAGTTGGCAACCCGGTCAGGCCTACATACCTAGGTACTTACCCCACACGTGACCGCCCCGTAATGACTAATGAGGTAAACAAGATGGAGTCCGATTCCTCGAGCATGCCACTACACTCCCACCTACAACTACGACGGGTCTCAGCAATCGGCTTGATGCTAGTATATCATGCCTGCTAAGCGGAAGGCCCCCGGTGCGACAGTCAGCTCTGCTAAGGTCGGTAGGGTCTCTGCCAACTCGACCCCAGGGCCAGGCACACCTCGATCTCTCGACAGCCCCGACCGACCGTCAGATGCTGACGACCTCGACGAGGGAATCGCGGAAATCCAGAAACAACGAGAGAAAGAGCTTGAAGAAGAAGCCGATGACTTTGTAGGGTTATGGGCTCTACCGGGCTCTCAACCTGGCAAGGGAACTCAGAGGCCCTCCCACGATTACCGAGACTATTCCAATCTGCAACTAAAGCCTGATCACCAGAATCGCCCTTTATGGATCGATCCCGACCGAGGACACATCATATTAGAGAGATTTAGCCCCCTCTCCGAACAAGCGACCGATTTTTTAATCACGATCGCAGAGCCGACATCTCGACCTTCATATTTCCACGAGTACACATTAACAGCCCATAGTCTCTATGCTGCTGTATCTGTGGGACTTCGCCCAGATGATATTATCAACACCTTGACCCGTTTTCTGAAAACCGAGTCCCCTCTAGGCATACGAGAGTTTATCTTATCTTGTACACGGAGCTTCGGAAAGATCAAGTTGGTATTAAACAACAACAAATATTTCGTCGAGAGTATGGACTCAGGGATTCTCCGTAAACTTTTGACAGATGCGGTCATCGGCAAGTTGCGATTACATGGCTCGAGCGAAATAACAACAACAATGAAGCCTACGGCCCGGGGATTCGTCATTCCTGGAACCAAAGATGCTACAGGTCTGCAACAAGCAAATTTGCAGTCGGACAAGGAAACCGACGACGGTGCGGATGATAGAGACAAGACTTTAGACAACATTGCTACCCTTATTGAAGACGACGATGACGATGAAGAAGCTGTTCATTCGTTTGAGATCCCTGATGTCGCTGTCGAAACAGTACAGAAAAGGTGCCTGGATTTGGGCTATCCAATCCTTGAAGAATACGACTTTCGGCATGACAATGCCAACCCAGATTTAGAGATTGACCTGCGACCCAACACTCAGATTCGGCCGTATCAAGAAAAGAGCCTCAGCAAAATGTTTGGGAATGGTCGAGCTAAGAGTGGAATTATTGTATTGCCCTGCGGTGCCGGGAAAACACTCGTCGGCATTACAGCCGCTTGTACTATTAAGAAGGGCATTATCGTTCTTTGCACCAGCTCTGTGTCAGCTGTCCAGTGGCGAAAAGAGTTCCTTAAATGGTCAAATATCGGTCCTGATGATATCACTCTCTTTACTGCCGAGAATAAGAAAAGATTTCCACGTAGTACTGGGGTTATTGTTACAACATACTCAATGGTTACGAATAGCCGCGAACGATCTTACGTTTCACAGAAAATGATGAACTTTCTACAGACGCGCGAATGGGGCCTAATGCTTCTTGATGAGGTCCACGTCGTGCCAGCTAATATGTTCCGGCGAGTTATTACATCAATTAAATCTCACTCAAAATTAGGTCTCACAGCCACACTCCTTCGAGAGGATGATAAGATATCTGATCTTAACTTCCTCATCGGGCCAAAGTTATTTGAGGCCAACTGGATGGAACTTTCTCAACAGGGGCATATTGCTCGAGTTCAATGTGCAGAGGTGTGGTGCCCAATGCCAACAGAATTTTATAAATCATACTTGCAAGCATCTTCTCACGTTATTAAGCGAATATTATGTGCTGTAAATCCTCGCAAGTTCCAGGCATGTCAATATCTTATTAACTACCATGAAGCTCGTGGTGATAAGATCATTGTCTTCTCTGATGAGATTTACTCATTAAAGCTATATGCACTTAAGCTAGGCAAAGCTTTTATCTATGGCGGCACTGGCCAGGAGGAGCGAATAAGGATCCTGGAAAATTTCCAGCATAACCCTCAGATCAATACACTCTTCTTATCTAAAATCGGCGATACATCACTTGACCTTCCTGAGGCGACTTGTCTGATTCAGATATCCTCTCATTTTGGATCTAGACGTCAGGAAGCACAGCGACTTGGGCGTATTCTACGTGCAAAGCGCAGAAATGATGAAGGATTTAATGCTTTCTTTTACTCACTTGTTTCCAAGGATACTCAAGAAATGTACTTTTCATCCAAGCGACAGGCATTTCTCGTGGATCAAGGATATGCTTTCAAGGTCATCACACAACTAGCTGACATTGACCAACTGCCTGACCTAGCATTTTCAACGGCAATAGAGCGACGTGAGCTGCTCCAGCGTACTCTGATTGATAAGGATAAGTGGGGTGAGGAGGATGTCGGGGCAGACGATCTATTCCATTTGGAGAAGCCCACTGGACGAGGAAAGAAGAAGACTGAAGTTCGGCGTACTGCTGGATTGCTCGGCGAACTGAGTGGTGGTCAAGACATGGCATACGTTGAACAAAACAAGGCGGCAAATAAAACCCTGAAGAAGAACAATAAAGGTGGTCAAAGTGCTTTTTTCAAAAAGATTGCAAGAGAAAAGCAACGCCGGAGCGACAATGCTTGAAGGCCTACGATCTGTTAATATACTCAAGTGGGCGCTGGTAGTAATTAGGGGTGGGACGGCTTGGGACGGCTTGGGACGGCTTGGGACCAGGTCTCGGAGCTAATTAGGAATTACTGCAGCTGTAAGAGGATGAGGTTATCGTCGGTGCTCCTTCCTTTGTGTGCCTTCCTTCCTTTGTATACCTTCCTTCAAAGGCCTTGCTTGCCTTTAAGGTTCCTTTCAATCCTTGAACCAATCTGCCGCAATCTCTGACCATTACATCAAGCAGCTATCCCTCTACACAGCAGCCAGCTGCATTAGTTGATCTTGTCTACCGGGATCTATAACAATAAGATCAAGGAAAGGTCTGACTTACCTGCCTAAGGCTGCAGCTGTTGATCGCATTCGCCTAGATCACAGTAAATAGCATCAATAGCCGCAGCCTTAGGTAGCCTTAAGTTGGTTAGTTAGACCTTTCCTTGATCCTATCTGCCGTGATATGGGTGGATATAATCAACAGCTACAGCCTCAAGCCAGTCAGTCAGACCTCTCTTTGATCCTATTATCGTAGATCCCGGCGGATAGGATCAACCAATACAGATACTACCAATGTTGGTGGCTAGACTATTATATCATGGCGCTTGACAGAAAGCAGCAACATATGAAGGAAGAATGGTCGAAAGCGCAATTCGGAAACTTGTTCGGAGTTGGTGAGGGATCCATGGGTGCAAACGTGATATGGTGTGAAGATGAGAAAATATCATTGCCCTTCGACTTTTTCGCCCAATCCCTTACAATAGCAGCACTCAAGGACCAATTGAAAAGGGCAACAGGAGCCTTTCAGAACACCAACCCGGCCGTCAGGGACGCTGAGGCATTATTAAGCAGGCCGAGGGACGACAGACAAGAAAGGAGGCGAGAAGAGTTGTGAACATTTTGAATGAAATTCTCGCCAAGAATGAAAAGGCCAAAACGGACCTTCTACGTGCCAGTGATCGCTAGACGGTATTTCATTTTTGTTGTGGTACAGTAGTGAAGCTTGGCAGCAGGCGGAACTGAGGCATTGGCAGCAGAGGCTAGTCGACTGGGCCTATGGCGAGCTTCGATCGTTGAAGTCGAAGCCCGCAAACTTCCTGGGGCGTCTAGTATTCCCATGCTTAGGCGCAAGAGGGTAGAATTTACGGAAGCCGAGCCAACTATCTACTATCTATCGAGCAGAGAGTCTGAGACAACGAATAAAGACTTGGACTAGGATGTAATGAGCATCGGACTAAGCGACTTCATCTATCCCTCGATCAGCATCCGAGCTCATCTGGATCTCTGCTTGGATCGTCAACGGGCTTGTAATCCGAGTTTGCATGTTTTGTCGGTAAACAGGCCCCGGCACGAGGACAATATATGCAGTCAGCGGGGAGGTTCACGGCCAAGTAGTCGCCGGTTTCTAGAAAACCAACTTTGAAAGGACTTATGCAATACCCTTCTCTTTTCCTTGTTATCGCGGTCCACGTCGGAAACCCATTCCGTCTCGTCGTACACCAAGCTATTGCTATAGTCGTTGGTTTATATATCTCTTTCCTTTCTTGCGGAGAGCGAACGACAAAGTGCCTTGTGTTCCTTGAAGTGTGCAACCTGACACTCCCGCCCGCAATACTTAACAGCCCTGCACTTGCCACAGGCCATCAGCCTCGCAGCCTCAGAGTCCCTGCTGCAGTTTGCGCACTGTTTTGTTGGAGGCAGCGAAGCGCTTCCATCTGCAACGGACGCCAGAAGGACATCGGTCTTCTCTTTAGCTGCCTTGAGCACTCGCTGCTCGCCCAAGCTAACATGGGCAGCAGCCCAGGCATTGCTCCCTGGAGAATACAGACCTTCCGCCAGTTGCACCTCGAGCTTTTCTAGAGGAATCTCGAAGCCCTCGAGCAGCGCTCCGATCGACTCGCTCAGGAATTGCAGGATTTGCGATTCGTTCTCATCACTTATTTTCTTATATGACTCTGTCGCAATCTGCATCGTCATAGCACCCAGTTCAGACTCATCCAGCCTCTGAATTCGGAGGTATCGAAGAACGCTGTCTGGTAGAGGAGTTTTGAGAGTAAGTGGAATAGTCGAGACCTCGTCCAAGCCAGCGAGCTTCCACAGTCTTTGTTTCTGCTCATACAGCGGCGCCATAGAGCTTGTCTGCAGGACAAGTTCATAATTGTCAATGGGGTTACCAGGCAGGACGAAGCCGTAAAGCCGTAGCAAACGACTATTCGCAATGCTGCCGTAGTAAATAAATACCTAGGGAATTTAGGTCAGTTGTAATCTAACAACTATAGGCTTGGAACGTACCTGGTCTCCAACTTGATAGTCTCTGCAAGCAAGGACGGAGAGACCTCCGGTTGACAGATCGTAGGCATGGCATTGCTTCGCATCAGGCGCGTGGTTCAGCATGTCCGCAAACGGGGCAACGAGGCGAACAGAGTTGCCCTCAGATATGGCAAAGTCCATACTACGACTCCATACCGAACTGAGTGCCCATTTGTACTAATAGAGCTACGTGTCAGTTCATGATGATATAATGCATGCCACGAACTTACGTCTTGAAAGGAAAACTTGTCCAGCGGAAAGAGGTCACGGTGGCGCATGAATACGCTGGTGAGTAGTTTTTTATAGTCGTCCCCAACTCTCCCTCTCAGTTGCGTAGTGAGAGTGTAGAGCGAGGAGCCAGCGCAGACTCTCAGCTCCTCTTCGGTAAAAAACATGCTCAGAGTATACTCGCTGGGCAGCACAGCGACATGGGACTGACGCTCCGCGTACGCGGGGTCGCCCACGCGCGACCGCACAAAGAGGATATACAAAGCCAGTGTATCCTCGACAGACAGAGGCGGCTGAACAGATTGAAGGACCGGGCCGAAAAGCGGATCGGCATATGCGCCTTTGACAGTCCATAGACAGTTGGCTGGAATGGTAAGAATCCTTTCGCCTTCCTTGAACGGCCGCTGGGCCTTGACACCCCGCCCTGTCTCTGGGAAGTCGGCGAGATCGAGGTCGCCCAAACCCACGGCCCCCGATTTGTTGAGCCAGGCGTCCATGGCTAAGGCCGGGTGGTTGAATGTGGATGTAGAGATCACTAGGGTGAGAGCTAGGGTCGGGTCGCTGCCGAAGCGTCAATGAAGGTTTTTTTTATCGTCGAGTTTGCAATTGAAGCCTGATCTCCCAAGAGTTGCCATTACGTAGCCACCCCGCCACCTAATGCCTAATTCTTCAGGGTCAGCAGCCCAGCGTGTACAACGTCGGGAAGACCCAATGCCTGGCTGGGCTGGGATGAGGGACTATGTCCTTCACTTGGATTACACAGCGGTGCTATACGCATCAGGAGGAGTAACAGCATGATCAACTTACTTCTAGCCTAGGCCGATGCGGGGAGGATCGCTCCCGTGCCGCCCGCTACCCTCCATCACGACCAGCCGCAGATGCATTGGGATCTCCACCTCCCGAACGCGTAAGTAGAGCTAAAGGCTATGTGATATCACGGTCTATTGACAGGAGCCCACATTGTCTTGCTCCAATTAGCGACAAAGCTCGTCGTTGCCGGAGACGCTAAAAACTGGTCCTTGAGAATGCAGGACTTGGAGTCCTGGTCGAATGTGAGAGGGAACCAGGCGATATCGCTCTACCTGCATCTATAGAATCCCCTTCACACCATGTAGGCTGGATATCTGCTCAAATTGTGGCGGTTCCAACGCCGACAGAAATGGGGATCATGACCGAAGATGACGTTATAAAAGCAAGTGGTGAAAGTCTCATTTCTTGCTTTAATGACGGCTAGCGATATTTACATCCACATTCGCTCCTTACAAACCGGCCAAATAGAGCAGAAAAGCCTGCTCAAGAAGACACGGCCAGCTGGGGGCATCTACATCGGCGCTCCAATATCCATCCGATGCGAGCTAGAACCGGGAAGATATGGGTGGAGCTCGGATACTCACATCGCAGAGTTCAAGGCTTGTTTTGGCGGAAGATATAGCATCACAGCTGGACCTGGAGCCAATACATACGTATTTTCGACGACCCCAATCAAGGCTTCATTCGACGTAATGCTACAGAGTGACGTGCACTCCGATGCTCCAACACCATAGCTGGAATTTATCTTATTGGGGCCGTCGAAGGTTTTCTACCAAGCTCTAAAAATCGGCGAAAAAGTACAGGCATGTAGGTCCACTGTTGGATCCAGTGACTAAATTCAAACATTGTGTATTTGCATAGGTCGAATATGATGGGCTTTGGTACGATTCGAGAGTTACGCTAGTGGACGAAGATGAGATCGAGTTTGTCGACTGGGACCAGATCGCACCACGAGCCGGGCCCGACACTCCAGTTGAAGATAGCAAAAGTGATAGTAGTGACGACTATAGCGGCTTGTTTTCGGAGCAGATGTTGGAAAGCCTTGGAAAAGGCACCCGAAGACTATGGCGACCATGGAAGAGAGACAATACCAAGTATGATGTTCGGCCGTTTCGCTGTTTACACATAGGAGACTCTATCAACGCACCCGTCATGTATCCCGATTTCCGATTCCGCTATCATACGGCTGAAATCTCACAGCTATATTTGCCTGCGCGGATTGTTGACGTGCAAGGCGATCAGTATGTGGTTGAATTCAGCCCGGCAGTATGTACCTGTGCGTGGTGGCCAGGGCGCTTAGAAAAGGGCACATCAATAGAGTTAATCCCGGGGTCAGTTATACACGCGGACAACCCGTACGAACTCAGCCGCACGACCTTGGCCATGAACCTGGTGCGCCCTTTGTCCACCGGCCCGCGACCAGTTTTGGGCAAGCAGTCTGGGAAGCCGCCTGGATAGAGTTCGTTTCAAGGTGTACAACTTGAAAGCTGGAGGAACTGCTGGAACAGAGTCTCTGGAATGATGGACGTCGTTCAAGTCGTGATATCTAATACAGTGCAACACCATTTGCAAACTAGACGGCTTTCGATATCTACTGAAACGATGAAAATAAGACAATGTCATTTATATACAGCCCTTCACAGAATTAGAGGCTTCGGGAGCTTTTGGCTCTGCGCGGTGTACATGGTCGCAAGCAAGAGCGTCTCTTACGATACGTAAGGGCAGTCATATTAACCCAGTCTGGAACTTCACCGTCGGAAATTCAGTGTATGACAAGCCACGCTTTGGTGGCTGGCCTCCATCTGCCTCTGGCTGGAAGCTGAGACAAGAGCGCCTCCGTCGACTACAGTCAAGTCAAGCCATGCACTGCTATAGTATTTCAGTTAATTGATAGTAATAGTGCCCCTGGCCCTCAATAATATGAAAAATATATAATACACCTCTAACTAGGTAACTAAAGAAATGAGCGACGAATGTCGGCGAGGTCTGCTCACAAGGCCTGCCAATCTCGCGATGTTGGACGATAGAGCCCAAAACCCAACAATGTCACAGGATACCAGACAGAAGAAAGTTACAGGTACCGTGGCCTTGATCTAAATCCGGGCTGGGATCCTAGGGGTTGTCACTACAGTAGGAACTTGGAATGCCTGTAGAGACACGACGAGAAGTAATTGTCACTGAACTGACCACGGCGTATAATGTACTACTTATAGAACAATTCAAGGGCATAAATCCTAACATATCTAGGTCTTCACAACGAGTCTCTTGACCGCCGCAAAACTATGGTACAGACCAGCGATGTGGATGACATCCGCAGGGAAAATAAGCATAGAATATCCGGGATCTAGCTTCTTGATGTTTTCTTCTCCAAATTTGAAGACGGCTAGGGCCTTGTTATGCTTTTTCATAGTAGCCTTGAACTTGTCCAGTGCAGAATCCCATTCGGGCTCGAAGCAATCTATGCCGACGTTGGCGGGTAGACTCATACTAACACGGGCATCGAGGGCACCGAGGAATATCATGTCAACATCAGGGCACTCGGTGAGAATGTTATCAAGGCTTTCAATGCCTGTCCGGCTCTCGATTTGGGTCATGACGGCTACCTGATTATTCAAAGACTGGTGCAGGTCATCGCCAAGCATCACTCCGTCACTGATACCGGGTACCAGACGGAACGGGGGTGCTGAGCGAGTGTCATTGTTCTTGGCTCCAAATTTAGTGGCCGAGACGACAAACTTGCACTGCTCAACAGTGTCGACTTGCGGGACAATGATACTAGCACCAGCATCCATCACGTATGCAATCAATGACTGGTCGTGGCCGGGGACGCTGTATCAGTTAGCCTTTCAGCGCCATCGTTTCCTTCAAGAGTGAGTGATTCTTCCTACCGGACAAACGGGATGGTGCGGCACCCGCTCATGAATATGGTGTCGCGAACAATCTACCGGCGATCAAGGTCAGCGGAGCTCGGAAACTGCGAACGATAACCCCCGCTCACTGTTGTCATCGTTTCGACATTGCACGCAGAGTGTTCCCAATCAAACCAAATGGCATCGAAGCCAAACGGGGCCAGAAGCCGGCTTACAGGAATCGACGCAATTCCGTAGAAGACACACAACATAGGTGGAATCTTACCCTCGTGGCAATCCAGAATCGCCTGACGGGCATTATGGGGCTGGAAAAAAGTCAGAGCTGCATATTTGTCCATAGTCACGAATGATTTTGGGTCTCTTCGGGGAGAAGACAGCTATGAATAAGGGAAAGGGCGAAAACAATTTGAGAGTTTAGAGAAGCCCACACGCCAATTCTCCTGGAGCACACCACTTAAAGACATTTCTGGAAATAGCTACTCACATTACCCAATATCAATCAATATACTAAGGGACTTGATAGACCATGGTAAATATTGTTGCTGCATCTAGAAACATGTGCCGAACCATGTTATCCTTGGCCTTGGAGGGGACTTTCGGTGAGCATGCCAACCAAAGGACTTGAAAAGCTCAACCGATAGCTCCGAGAAGAGGACCTTTTAAGCGCCTTATTGAAATATTGCATGGTATGGATCGGGCAGTATGACACTACAATTCTTTCTCTACTTGCTGTTCCACCAAGGATTTATGGGCTGATCCGCAGCCTCCCTCTCTGTTAGTCAGATCAGTCACTATTAGGTTGTTCGTAGTTGCATGAATATTTGAGCCTTTTCTAAACAACCTGCACTCATTATGTCCACAGGTAAGAGTTAGGAGGTTAAGCTCAACGACTCTGAGTTCATAACACCAACCCATCCTTACCGTCCACACGATTCAGATAACTGCATGAAGATTATGTACCCGCCACTTCCATCAAAATTATTTATTCGCATACAGCTAAGCTCATTAATATATCCAATTAAAATTTCTCTAGGTTTAACCATCTGTTGGAGGCTATCACAAGGCTAACGATGTAACGTCGATGAGCACGAAGTGCATTTCCCAGGTCTGATTCCATTGAATTCTCCCCTTATTGCTTTATCTTTCGTATGTAGACTCACATATTACCGGTATAGCGTAACAACTCAGATCTCCAAAACGAATGATTTTCGCTAGTTATCCTTCGTGTTTTATGTAGAAAGACATTATAAAAAGATATTCTGGGCTCTCGTATCGTCCAACGCAAGTCGTCCGTCCTTGCTAGCGAATAGATTGAAAGGGATATTAAGTAAAATGTCCAGGCGAGATCGCAAACAGCATGATCGAGCTGGATCAACTTAGCATCATGAGCCGTATGAGAAATTTAGATAATGTGAATGATTTGAAAGAGTATATAGCGATAAAAACTAGTCTATGACTCCACTGGTTCTTTACACAACCCTTCAACCAATCTTTGTCGGCAAAATCATGGTGGAGCGTTCACCAAGTCTCATTGATAGTGTTCTTCATAAGCAGGCCGAACTTCAAACTGCAAAGTGGTAACAAATGATTTACTCTCTTCTCTGTTGAGCCTAGATAAGCCTCTTTTTGGGTAGAAAAAGCGCTCTTGCTTTGCACTTTATCTTCTATATCACAATACGATTGGTTTTGACTCATAAATTTGATCCGGATATCACGATAGTTCATCAGGTCTGAAAACTGTTGAGCAGCAGCATGTAGATACCCTAGTAGTTGCGGTCGCTCTAGATGGCTCAAGGGGAGCTTAGTGAAGAGAAAAAGCAGACATCTTATCTCTATGCCTAGCTTATGTGAGTGCTGGGTGCTTTGATGCCCTGTTGGCACAGGATCAAGATGGTTCAAGTATATCACTATACTTCTGGTTCCTAAGTTCGCTCTTGTCTAAAATCTGTCGCATATCTTAAATTTTCACATTTAGATATCCCTCCGCCGACATCGTCCTTCAACCCCTGTTCATCGGCGGATATCCGACGCGATATCGCGGGGAAATCGGGACGGTGTCGGAAATCGGCTCCCGCTAATGCCTCCACTCCCTGACCGATCCGGCTGGCCAACACGCCTCTTGTCCAGGTTTGCTGGCTTGTACGATCATCGTCTTCTCCTAATGGGATTCCATGGCATTCTAATGTTCACTCATTTCAAGTATGAGGGCCTTGCTCTTTGAAACTTGGCTTGCCAACTATTATCGCAGTATCACCCATCATGGCTTCGGTGACGCCACAACCTAGGAGATCTCCCAGCAATGACCTTACGGGCATAACCCGGGCCAAAAGCGGCGG
Organism: Clonostachys chloroleuca; assembly: GCA_037952775.1. Taxonomy (NCBI): domain Eukaryota; kingdom Fungi; phylum Ascomycota; class Sordariomycetes; order Hypocreales; family Bionectriaceae; genus Clonostachys; species Clonostachys chloroleuca. The sequence goes on along the minus strand of JBANAY010000003.1, from coordinate 9,089,064 downwards.
CATGTAGTATGATAGCCTTCCGATTCCCTAAAGAGGCCAGGCGGTGGAGACAGACAAGACCGATTCTCGGTCTATCGAGTCAGCCGTTGTTGATAAAAGGCGAAGACGGGCCTTGGCATACGTCCATCTGTTCTGGGCCGTCTTGCTCTTAGTCAGGCTGTTTGTAGACCTACCATCACTGCCATTGGTCTCTTTTCTAGAGTAGAAGGGATATTTCTTTCTAGCCTCTCGCATCCGTATCAAATTGACGGTCTTATCATTCATTCAAGGACGTCCTCTCCCAATGCTCTCTTTCTTCAAAGCTCTGAAAGGAAAATCATTCGCTTCGCTGCTTTTACCAGTAACGAGAAGTCATATGTGTCAGGAAACTACTTCTGTATTTGCCCATCCGGAACCACACGAGAGTGTCCGTTGAAAGCCAGTACGTAATAAGTCATGGCTCAACCAACGCAACCTCAACGTGAAATGTCGTTGGCACAACGAAACTCCCAGAACAGCTTGCGCCAGTCGTCAATTGAGGTAGAATCCATCAGGCCAGCTCCAGCAGACAACATGTACCGGACGACCTCTCGTATGTCAGGCCCTGAAGCACTCGAAGCTCATGCCGGAACAGAGTACGGCCACCCGTATCGGGAGGTGGGTGACGAAGTCTATGACCGGCTGTCGAGGAAGAAGAAGATTGTCATCTTGGCTGTGATGTCATTTTGTGCCTTCTTGTCACCCATCTCAAGCACAAGTGTGCTAGCAGCAACTCCGGAAGTCGCCCAAGAATACAACACAACAGGTGCCATAATTAATATCAGCAATGCTGGTTACATGGTCTTCATGGGTCTCTCACCTGTTGTATGGGGCCCGATGAGCCAAGTCTTTGGTAGACGAATTGTGAGTTATCACTGCCTGCTACCCGGATACACTGAGAGACATGGCCGCCGTGATGGAAACTAACACTGTCTAGATCACCTTGATCACTGCTATTGCCTTCTTTTTGCTTAGCCTGGGAACAGCATTAGCTCCGAATATAGCTTTGTTTTTTGTTTTCCGTGCCCTATCCGCCTTTGAAGGAACAGCCTTCATACTTATCGGCGCAGCCTGCTTGGGGTAAGCAACTGATCCCAATTCTTGACTCAGAGAAATGGCGAAGCGCTAGAATTCCTCCCATTGATACTGTTGGCGATCCGGAGCTCACGAAACAATAGAGATATTTACCGCCCCATAGAGCGCGGAACCGCGATAGGTTGGTTCATGTCCGGTACCCTTTTTGGACCAGCTTTTGGGCCCTTTCTTGGCGGTATCATTGTCACATACTCTTCATGGAGAACGATATTTTGGCTGCAAACGGCCTTGGCTGGTGTGGGGTTTATGGGAGTCTTCTTCCTTGTCCCCGAGACAATCCATCACAAGCGGATTAACGACTTAAGGGGCTACTCAAGACGTGAGAAAACCAAGGCTCTTCTAGGCATGATCAACCCGATCCGTGTACTTCGATGGTTCAAACATTTGAATCTCTGCCTGGTCGCAGGCGCAAGCTCGACACTCGTCTGGAATATGTACGGCTTACTGACTCCAATCCGCTATGTCCTCAATCCACGTTTCCATCTTGAGACTCCTCTACTGGCAGGTCTCTTCTACCTAGCTCCTGGTGTTGGTTACATCGTTGGAACATTTATGGGAGGGCGTTGGGCAGATTGGACTGTCAAACGCTGGATCCAGAAACGAGGCTCAAGGGTTGCGGAGGATCGATTACGGTCTTCGCTGCCATTCGTCGGTGGTCTGATTCCCGCATGCATTCTCGTATATGGGTGGACGGTAGAAAAACAGGCTGGGGGCATCGCCGCGCCAGTGGTCATGATGTTCATCCAGGGTGTAGGGCAGTTATTCTGCTTTCCGTCGCTAAACACCTACTGCCTAGATGTGATGCCAGACAAAAGCGCCGAGGTGACGGCGGCCAACTTCTTTGTGCGGTACCTAGCAGGATGTCTGTCGACGGCAGTAGTTCTACCAATTGTTCAGGCCATCGGGGTTGGGTGGTTCTCGACAATCTCCTCTGGCCTCTTGGTAGTCTCGGCAATGGGCCTGATCTGGGCCATTCACAGGGGCGACGAATGGGCCAAGAAGGAATGTAGGAAAGGAGCCGAATCGGCCACCGCGAAGGCCCAGGTGGAGAGCGAGGAGCGCGGCACATCCAAGGCCAGTTCACCGAAAGTAGCCTGCAAACAGTAGATAGAATTAGGTGAGAATCTTCTCTTGGTAGCTTAGCGAACTGGGTTGCCCGGATACGCAGGTTACCATTCGTCCATTTAGAGGAGTGAGCTGACCTGAAGGAGACCAGCGGTCTGAATACCTCCAGTCTGGGGCAAATTATGGGCACTTGTTCCCATTTTCGATATGCTATTCAATTTTTACCAGAGGGGGGACTTGTATATTTCGTTTGAACGGAACCTCTCTTAATGTTCGTGAGGTATAACACCACTGACAAAGATGCCATTTTTTTCAATTATAGTGAGTATGAATCATAAAGAATGACGGTGCTAGGTAGTCTTAACATGAAGTTCAATTTCTCATCTTTGGTTCATGAGGCCATTTGCCATGTTTGACTTCCTAGTATTCATTTCCAGAATAGCCAGCTCTCGAATTAAACCACCGAACTCTCCTAAGTCAACTCTGCTTCACTCACTGAAAATTAGGGGACCTTGATGCCACGCTACGATGCAATGATGGTGGCTTCTTCTTTCTAAATTATTCTACTATCAATCTCAAAGATAATCTAGCACTCGTTTTATGGCATGCATTACTCTTGACATACTCTTATACATATCTACAGATGCATTCAAGGCTGGAGAACAAATAACTGTGTTAGATGACACCAGAAAGCCAATCTCAGACAGTACGGCCAATGCAGAGATGGCATCATGCTCTACTTCAGCGTTTTAATGACAGTTATATTTATAGGTGTTGGCAATGATTGAAGAGAATAACCAGTAACAAAATTCTGGCTGGCTATGATGCTTCTCCTCAGGGGGGTTAGGCGAAATACTTCTAAAGATGCATCCATAATGTAGAGATTTTTCAAGTACACATGTCCCTTGTATCCTCTTGCGTCGCACTTGTATCAAGCTCTGATTCGTGGCTTTGGCTCGCCCGGTCACCAGTTGGGCTCTCGAGTTCTTCCGTCCTTTCATTCTTCGACGCAACCCCGCCACTATCTCATTTTCTTTTCACCGATGAAATATAGAACTAGGCAGTTCACGAGCAAATTTGACTATATCCCTTACCTCGACCTGGTGAAGTTCTGATGCATACGCCTCCACATCACTCTCAACAATGCCGTGCATGACCCCACAATGGTCTCATTAAGCCATGTTTGTATTAATCCGCTCGATCATATACTAAGAATATAAAGTATTGAGGCCAAAACAACATTCGATAATATATTCGTTCAATCTTCTGAGGTATGGTGGTGTTTTCATCACTTTTAAGCAAGCTATAAATATGAATCCAAACTTGAGGTCCCGTAACTTCTGTATCTGCTTGTTCCAGGCTACTTGGCCATTTGACCGAGGGGTTTAGTTAGAAGGCCATGTGTGGAAACCAAAGCAAACATACAACAGCCCTGGATATTGAATGGGGGACTTGACAGAACTTGTTGGGCAATCTCATAGAACGACTGATTCTGATTATTTACTTTGTTTGATTTCATTGTCCCTGGGTATGATAGCTAGGCTTTGGGCGTATGAATATACAATCCAATATTAGTGTCCGATCGAAGAGGTCGATGGGTAGCAGCTTGATGTAATCTGTGAATGGACCTTTATCGTGTGAGTGATATGCCTCAATTATATTAAGATGCTTGACAGAAGGGAGCATAGGACAGGCCCAAAAAAAAAAAAAAAAAAAAAAAAATCGAGAAGCCGTTCAGGTCTATGTAAGGATACGATCAACTCTTGGGTGGCCTTGAACGAGCGTACATAGCCTAACATAAGGTAACTCAAGCTGGCACAGTATCGCCCAATGGCTGCAACCATCTTTTTATGCGCAAATCGGAAATCAGAAGCCCATGTGCCAGTCGATCATGCAAAATGGAACCCTACAGGTTCTAAATTCGGGCAGGCACCCATCCCAGTACTTCTATAACTGTGGTTGATAAATATGTATGTATTGCAGCTCTCGCTAGTAGACATACAGATTAGACATAGGTAGGCTTGCCGTTGGGTATAATCTCTTATGTACTGTCAAGAAAGCTTCTCCATATTGGGCCAGTGAAGGGTTCCATACAGGCTGCGAATGCTTAATAAGTTTCCCTTTTGAGCATCACCCTTCTTCACATTGATGGCTAAGGCTATTGGGTGTTGGTGGACAGGGACCGCTCTAGGGTAAGACGCATTGCACAGTAAGTTATGGGACTGGTATTATTGCTTGGTTGACGATAGTAATCACAATAATTAGAAAACAACAGAGTACTATAACTAAAGTCTTAATAATTTATCACTCATTTGATAGACTGAGTTTGATATTATGTTGAAAATAACCGTCGATGGGTGTACTGCGTTTTACGTCACCCTCGTTTGTAGGTGGCAGTCACATAACGATAAGATAAGACTTACCTTGCCTACAATTTCCAACTCGACGCGTCTGAGCATCCGCGACTTGCGACATTCGCAACCCAATGAATTCCACCAGCACCATGGCAGCCCAGACCCTCTACCAGCTTCCGGATGAGCTGATTCTGGGACCTGTTCTTCAGAAGTTCCCTTGCAGAGAACGGCAGATACGATCACTAGCCACACTTCTTACTGTGAGATACTCTCGGAAGCTCCCCCTTCGACGGCATTGGCTAACTTATATGTAGCCTTCTGCGGCACCCTGCCGGAATCTTACGGTGCACGGCGTCGAAGCGACTGGAAAAACCGCCGTGATAACCTCGCTCCTTCGAAATATTGCCCGGCATGTGTCAACTCTCCGATACAGCGTCGTCCACGCCGACCAATGCATCACTGCCAGGCACCTATTCGAGTCAATCGTCTCTGCCGTATCCGAATCCCTCCATGCTTCTAGCAACAGACAGCGCACCCGGTGCGAGACACTGGCTCAATTGGATGTCGAGCTGTGCCAGTTTCTCAAGTATGAAACCAAGGAGACTGATTTTCGGTTCGTTCTGGTTCTCGATGCCCTTGACAGAGCCCGAGATGCGCCTCCTACCTTGATACCTGCCATGGCAAGATTATCCGAAATCGTGAGCCTTTCTTCCATCCGAAATTGCCGGCGTTTACTTACAGGACTTGTCGTAGATTCCCTGCCTCACAGTAGTCTTCATCATGACTGGACCTCGCGCTGATCACCTTCGCGCCCCTTCATCCCCAAGTCTCCTTTTCCCGCCCTACGAGAAGACAGAACTTATCCGTATCCTCTCGCTTACACCGCCGCAACTCCCGGTTGCCAACACCACTTCACAAGAAATCGCCGATCTGTGGCCGCGATTCTGTGCCGCTGTCTATGACGCTCTTGTTCGGTCTGCCGCTCGATCATTGCCAGCCTTCCGACGAGCCTGTGATACCCTCTGGCCCCGATTCGTGGACCCCGTGGAAAAAGGTCTCTATAAACCCACAGAGTTTTCGAAATTGCTCGTCGCAGGAAGAACCCATTTTCAGGACGAGAGTGTTCTCAACCCCAGCATCGTGTCGAGTCGACCCGGGCAAGGTCCTATCACGGGCAAGGCTGGAGCTGATCTCCCCGCCCTCCTGCCCCGGACGGCCCGCATTCTTCTTCTTTGCGCCTACCTGGCATCACATAATGCGACCCGGCACGACCAAGCCCTTTTTTCTACGCATCATTCCCTGGGTCGCAGGAATCGTCGAGCCAATGGATCTTCGTCCAAACACCGCAAGATAGCACGTAAACTTCTGGGAGCCCATGTGTTTGTGCTCGAACGCATGCTCGCTATCTTCGCCGCTGTCCGATTGGAATGGATCGATCATCCCACCCTGGGAAAAGGGGGTTTGGATGGTGACGTGGGAATGGCACTCTCTACCCTCACAAGCCTGAGACTGCTGCATCGCGTTGGGACTGGAGGTGATGTAATGGATAGAGGAGGAAAATGGCGGATAAATGTTGGATGGGATGTAGTACGAGGCGTGGGCCGTAGTGTAGGGGTTGAGGTGGAAGAGTGGCTTATTGACTGACCAAGGTCGCGATATCGTCAGGTCGGTGAGGGCAATTGGACAAAGATAGGTTTCCCACGACTGGTTGGGCGCATACTTCAGGACATCTTGACAGCACAGAAATAACATATATAATCAAATATAAGTAATTCATATTGTATAATGCTCTTCCTACCCAAGTTCCTCCACTGGAGAACTCCAAATTCAAACAATCATGGGCCATTTCCTCGTCACGATCCATGGCTTTCCTAGTTCATCTATTAACGCCAATATCCAACCTTCAAATGCACGTTTATGTCAGTGAGTCGTGGAACAATCCCGAGATCAACCCGCACAGTCTAATGTATCATGTTTTCAAGCCTCTTATGTGTATCCGATTGGCAAATGAAGACTTTGAAAGGAAAAAAAAAGGAAGTGAAAAATCGAAAAAAAAAAGCAATGACAGAATTGAAGGGTTGCACATGTCAGTAAGCCGACCATGTGGGATTCGTTACGAGACACCGACAGCTCTCGTACCCATTTTCCAAGTCTCCTCTTGCTTGGTGCCGGGTGGGAGCCACCCGGCATTGCTTTGACCACGAGCTCGGCCTCGACCTGAGGTTTCATCGTTCTTCTTCGAATCTTCCGCACCGGACAGAGACCCAAAGTACCCATCATTATAGGGGTGAGCACTGGTGCCTGCAGATGGGGTGCCGTGACGGCTCCCCGGGCGAATTTGAGTACTGTTGAGTGGGAGGAGTGGAGAAGTTGCTTTCGTTTCAGCCATCATGCGAACTTTCCGATCTGCCTTGTTGCTTTCACTCGTACGATCGTACAGATATAGCCCAATGAAGGTTAGCCCGATGCCGACAGCCTGGATTGGTGTCGTAGGATTTCGAAACCACAATATCGCCATTACTATGACAAACACGCGCTTGAGGAGACTCGCAACCGAATATGTGACAGGTGAGACCATAGAGAGAAGCACAAAGGCCATGATATTCTGTCCAAAATGGAATATTCCATTGAAGATGAACTCCATAGTGAGTCGGCCGTGGTCCATTGAGGAGGGGCTTTCATTTAAATCCAGGGAGCCATCATGAAGAAAGTCCCTAATCAGTCCAATTCCTTCACTCCAGAACCAGATTGGGAGGGTAAGTAGAAACGCCATGCCAGAGGAATAGCAGAGCAGGTTGAGTTTATCGAGCTTCTTTGGTTGAGAGCCCAGGCCTTCGGCTTCGGCCCTTGCCGCCTCGTTGAAAAGCTTCTTGGAGAAGATATTTTGTGTCACAAAAATGACTGTGGCGAATAGGGCTTCGAGGATACCGATAAATTGTCCTCCGAAACCGTGCTTCCCTGAACAGGCTAACATGACGCCTGCAGTCAGAGGAATTAAAGATAGATAAGTCGCCTGAGGGTATCGAATATCGTAAATAAACCTATACGCGAGAACAGTGAATAGCGGTGACAGTCCCTTGATCGTATGAACAAGAGAAACGGGGATTTTGGAAGTCGCCGTGGAGCTAAGTAGATGGCCCCCAATTTGGAAAGCGGCGAGAGGGAGGGTGGTGAGAAGAACTTCCTTTGTCGGAGCACGGATGGGATGCTTTAAGGAAGCAATCTTGGTTCGGAGGACGGGAAAGATGGTAGCCAGCTTTGCGAAGAAGATGCAGAGGGACGAGACGAAGGCGAATTGGACAAGCGTCAAAGTGGCAGGCATGTTGAAGACGTTAAGAATTGACTTCGACGAGGTATTGGTGAGGGCCGACGAGAAGTACCATAACAGGCACAGAACCTAATCAAGGTAGAGAGAGATTAGCTACTAGGAACAATGACTCCCCAATGCTTGAGAAAGGTACTGCAAGCAGAGCTCTGAAGATTCGGGAGGTGAGGGGAGGGAGGTCAAACTCACCACGAGCTTGGGGGAAAGTGGCACCCGCAGCGCACCAGCAAGTTCATGTGCATTCTGGCTGATGCTACCGTTTCTCGAGCGTATCGTTCGGAAGGCATCTGTTAAGCTCTTTTGCCGACTGTGGCGGCCTGCGCTGCCGTTTGGCGAACCCCACCTTGCGCTGCCGTTTTCTTTGCGAGGGACTGACAGCCAGCGACCAGGGGGGGCATGTTGTATCGTGCTGCCGTTGGCGTCGGGAACGCTTCCAGGAGGTGGCACTGCGTTGCTGGCCATAAGAGGTGCATCGATATGGTCTGGGAACTTCTCCATCTTGGGCAAGGATGAATGGATTGCGGTTGAAGAGCGAGGTTCTAGAGTAGGACTGAGGATATCCGGAGCGGATGAATCTCGCTATGCGCGAGTCCTGGTAGTGGGGGAGGTGGAAGCGAAGCGAATGGACGCGCTCGTCTGGATGACGAGCGACTAAAGGGGATCTGTTCGAAAAAGCGTGCGCAATCGATCGATCGATAGGGAGAAATAGCAATTCCAGGAGCCCTGTTTATTTGAGATGATTGCCTGTCATTGTGTGCGGCATCAAATGACTCGGACCAAACTGGGTGGGTTGAGAAGATGATGTTGTGACAAAGACGGCGATGGCCTCAGACTGGTGGTAGTAATTAATCGCTTGGTTGAAGATATGCGAAACATTAATGGGGCGGGAGTAGTCAGCACGGTGCACCGTTTCTTTTGGGAGGGGATTGATTGGTGGTGTTGGCTCTGTCTCGCTGGTAGCGGTACCCTTGCTCTCTCTCCCAGCGCCATGGGGTGCTGGCCAAGTACCCGCGAATCGATCACCTCCTTATCATCTCGGGGCCATCTCAGGGGCTTGCGTGCAGCCAAGTACCTTGCCCGTACCACATCTGCCGGATTTCTGCCGACAGACGCGGACACGCGCTTGACTCCACCTTTTGGCAATCGTGAAATTTCAGGCCCGCGCGACCTGCGTCGTGCTAAAAGTGTGGTGATGCGACAGAGAGTCTCTGCATCAAATTCCTTCCGGAGCCCCCATTTCCTGGTTGCGCAGCACAAACACCATCGCGAACCGCCTGCTGCAGCGGAATGAGAGATCCGAAACGAAAGGTCATAGGTCTCATCGGCTTCTACGCACTTTTCCAACTCTTCACCCAAGCCTCCAACCCAGCCTCGTTTTCCAAGCATTGGTCCGGCAGTTCTACTTCGTCATGGCGGCCGCAAAGATGACCAAGAATCAGATGAGGAGGGCGAAGAAGAAAGAGCAGAAGAAGTCAAAGGCCGAGGATCCAAAGGTTCGCACCGACTATCTCCATGATTTGGATTTTGCTGACCCGTCACGACAGCAGCTTGAGCAGAGCACCGCGCCGGAACAGGATACAACTCCCGATGAACCGAGCACCAAGTCTGAGTCTCTTAGTGTCAAGGACGGAGGAGTCACAAAAAACCAGGTACCAGCTGACGGCCTCGCGGACGACGAACTCGATGACGACCCGGCTTTCGCTATGTACAAGGACGTATTCAGCAGATTCGGCGCCGATACAGAGGAAAATGAAATCGCAAGAGAGGCAAACGCTGGAAATCAAGGCAGTGTTTTTTTCAACGATGATGATGATATTCCGGATGAAGATGGCGCGAATGAAGGACAGCCAAAACTGTCCAAGAAGAAGAGAAAGCAGCTCAACAAGCTATCTGTTGCTGAGCTGAAGGCTCTTGTTAATATCCCGGAGGTTGTTGAGTGGCAGGACATTTCTTCGTCTGATCCTCGCCTTTTGGTACAGATTAAAGCACAGCGCAACGTGGTACCCGTTCCTGCCCACTGGTCTCTCAAGCGAGAATACCTGTCTTCCAAACGTGGTATTGAGAAGGCGGCGTTCCGATTACCTAACTTTATTGCCGAGACTGGCATCACAGAGATGCGCGATGCCGTACTGGAGAAGCAGGCAGAGCAATCTCTCAAACAGAAACAAAGAGAACGCGTCGCCCCGAAAATGGGAAAATTGGACATCGATTACCAAAAACTCTACGACGCCTTTTTCCGATTTCAAACAAAACCAGAGTTGACTAGATTTGGAGAGGTCTATTACGAGGGAAAAGAAAGTGAAGTGGATTACCAACACTTCCGCCCAGGCGAACTGAGCGAGGCAACAAAGGAGGCTTTAGGTATACCTCCCGGAGCGCCACCTCCTTGGCTAATTAACCAACAAAGAATCGGCACTCCTCCATCATACCCGACTCTGAAAATCCCTGGCCTCAACGCCCCGCCTCCTGCAGGTGGTTCTTGGGGATTTCATCCTGGAGGTTGGGGCAAACCCCCTGTGGATGAGTATAACCGACCACTTTATGGTGGTGATGTATTCGGATTGGCGACTCAGAATGGTGTGCCGCAGCAGCAGCAGCAACAGCAGCAGCAGCAGCAGCTCCAACAACAGGCACCCCAGCCGCCGTTGGGAGAGCCAGTTGAGCGTACTCTGTGGGGTGAGTTGCAGCCCCGCGAGGAAGAATCTGAGGAGGAGGACGACGATGAGGATGAAGAATCCGACGAGGAGGAGGAGGAGGACGAGCCTTCCGCCAGTGGTTTAGAGACTCCAAGTGGGTTGGAGACCCCGAGCGGCTACGCCAGCACTATACATCCCGAGTATCCGAGCCATGGAATGGAAACATCGATTGCAGGAGAGCTGGATCTGCGCAAAGAGCGACGAGGTTATGAGACAGAAGAGTCTTCAGGCCCTCGTTCTGCCTATACCGTGCTTCCTGAGCGCCAAGTCCAGTCTGGTGGTTTCTTCGGTTCAGGTCATGGTTACGACCTCTCGTCTGCAAATAAGCCTGCGGTGCTCGGCGCTGAAGGAAATGACGGGCGGAAACGCAAGAAGCCTGGCGACATTGATGTTGCCCTTGATCCTGATTCACTGGGAGCAATGAGTCGGGAGGATATGGCGCGCAGATATGATGAAGGGCAGAAACATGAGGGGCTTGGGGCGAGATGGGCCCACGAAGATGATCTCAGCCAGATGATCGCAGAGGAGAGCCGCAAAAGGCAGAGAACAGAGAGCGAGCGCAAGGAGAAGCAGAGAGAGAGCAGGTACAGATAGCAAGTTTCCTAGATTTTCAGGCTGTTCTTTTCGGCAGGTCTCAGATTAAGGCAGAGTCCGTAGCATTCGAGGTTATTGGCCGGCGTTATGAGGATCATCAATGTATCAAGAGAAAGTAGTCTTTACTATGAATTTAATATTATCCGTGTTCTTGATAGTTTCCCGTCAATCTCCAATACTTCTTCTATTCTTCTAATAATCGAAGCACTCGCGTTGCCTTGTTTTAACAATTACGTGAATATGCATAACATGAAAGAATTTGAGTAGTTTTGCGATGCAACTCTTTCTGATCTTGTTGAGAAGGAAAAAAAAATGGACTTGTGATGGATCGCTATCTACATCCCACCCGACAAATGCTTGTCTGGGAAGGGCACATTCGCAAGCAATCGCTGCTTGGATCGTCAATATATAATACGTGTATGGCTTGGAGGAGGGTGGCAAAGCTCCCAAGCTTTCCACTCTCCGAATATTTGTTACAGTTGCTCTTTTTGGCCCTCTAGCCCCCTCACCGTGTACGATTGAGACGAGCTGTTTTAAGTTCTTTAAATACAGCTGTCGAAGAGCCTTTCTTCATTCCTGTGTTACTTGGAGATAGACCATTTCCCCGAGTACGGCCAAATGTGGCTGGTCCACTCCCGACAGGAATCTCCAGCCGGCCTCGGGAAGGGCGGCCTACAGGAGCCCTCTTCTAGAGGGATGCATCCGCAGAGCTGCACCTTGGACAGAACCAAGACGGCTTCGCGAGTGCTTCGCGGTAGTTTTTGACGCACTCTGAATGATATAGGCGTCGTGAGCATTTCTAGAATCTTCGAGTTAGACAAGAAACGGGGAAATGAGGGCATTCAGTGCTACTTCTAGCAGGGTAATACATGCCTTGTTGGAGCATACTACGAGCTTTCCCAGCACTGGTAGCTCACAAGAACCGCAGCCTCTTGCGCTTTTGCGGGTCGAGATCAGATTTTGGGGTGGAGTAGAAGCAGCTGGAGCGACGCGAATTTGATCCCCTGCTTCCTGAGTGTCTGCCGATAATGAGCTGCGCCTCTTTTCTCTCTCAGCCTTAATAAATTCCATGGCCTCCTTTATATGGCCATCCGTAACCAGATCAGTTGCGAGAAGGTAACTCCAATGCATCGAAAACTCCAGCATCCGGTGTTTTGCATCCAGCAGCCAGCCGACCTTTCTTTGCACAAAATCGAGCCATGCTCGAGGGAAATATGCCTTTGCGCCGATCGGATATTCTCGCATCACACTGTCAAATTCCTTGATATATTCCAACTGGGTGGAAGCGAGGCCTTGATTCTCATTGAGTCCTTCCCGGTGCTTATGATGAAACCATCTCTCCTCAGCTTGAGGGGGAAGTACTTCGTCACCAGGCTTCAAGACCTGCTTACTCACAGGGTGATAGAACTCCTGCCCTATATTTGGTATCACGACCTTTCTTCTGGGAGTCGGCTCGATAGCAGCAGCGACGATGGGCAACGTCTTGGTGCGGGTTCTAGGTTTAGTAATCGGCACATCGGACGAATCAGGAACAAGAGTACTGTCTGTTGACGCAAAAAAGTCATCCTTGCTCTCTGACCCCAGACGGGAGGTGAGCCAAGAGTGATCATTGCGGACAAACGTTTCAAGATGGAACGGTTTGATCGCAGGGCCCATATGCATATCTTTAGAAGCCACGGGAGTTGGAGTGGTGCGGAATGAAACAAGAAACTGCGGCCCTTGACTCGTTGTTTCTAGTTTGTATTCGTGATCTGGGTGGTGAGATTGGAGATGGATATGCAGTAGATTGAGAGACCGATGAAGCATGCCGCATGAAATACATCGGAAACCATCAAGGCATAGAGGCTGATCCGGGGGTAGGAGATAGCGAATCTGGCTGAGACCCCAGGACTTGGATGCCTCCTTCATACGTCTCTTTCTTAGAGTGCCATGGGCTTTGTCGCTAAGTGCCTTCAAGTTATAATTTTTATCTGGCCCGCGATGTCTCAATGTGCGGGAGGGCCCTGTTCCTTCATTGTCATAATCTTCATGCTCGAACAACAGTGAGTCCCGGAGGTGGATGGTTGACTCTGGCGACGAGTGATTCAGTTGGCCGTTGAGTAGAGGTTGGATCTCAGGGTCGAATGAGTTGGTAATTAGACACTTTGGGTCACTGTTCAGCCCCTTGCTTGATTTCAAGCCTGTAGTCCAGCGAAGATCAATGTCCATTTGATACTCGGTTTCATGAGCCGGTGCATCTACAGCAAAGCCTGCCTGAAGATCGACGCGCGACTTGAGGCGACCGAAAAGCTGGTCAAATTGACTGTTAAACACCCATTGGCCGGGCATGGAGGAGCTGAGTAGGTGGGCGGGGATGCCGAGATCCTGCCCTTCGAGTGGTGGCCAGGCTGTGGCATCTGCGGCCTCTAGCTCAACAGAGATCCTGTAGGCATCGGACAAGCCAAGGGTAGAATCATTGTGCACGAGCAGACTGTTCCGCGACACATAGAAGGGACGGGGGAGATGAATGCGCAGAACTTGGTGATGACTCGTCGAATTCTGGAACGTCACAACCTCGCATGGCTGGCCTTCAGCATGAAGAACCCTGGCGCGACCGTAGGAGATGTCAGATATGGTTATTCTGCAGATTGCCTTGGTGTTCATGCTGGAGGAGACCACAGAGGCGAAGCCAGATTTGTCCGTTTTCGAACTGACATGGCAGCATTTGAGGACCTCGATGCGAAGGTCTGGCACGTGCTCGGAATCCTGGGGGTCGGCGAGGAGATGATCAATGGTGGCAAGGCTGGGCGAGGACAGCCGCCGGCGCTTACGTGGAGATTCACCATCATGAATATCCCTTGCGCTCCCATTGTCCTGAGGGCTCCCAAACGTGCTGGTTAAGCTGTGAAGTGCGCGGGCGAAGTTTCGCTTCAAAAAGGGGAGACTCCGGTGGCTTTCCGGGGTCATCTTGAATAGGAGGAGGATAAAAGAAGGTAGAAGATCCGAGCCCTATCGGACAGACGCGTGTATGTATGAATGAGTGAGAGAGTGGGTGGGTGTGAGGTGTGAGCGTGTATGAGTCTATATGTGTTGAGGGATGAACAAGGCGTCTGGGCCCCCTTTGTTTTCCTTGTTGATATATACCGTTGATGAAATCGCTATAGCGTGCACTCATACTGAGATCATTGTCAAAGCAGTGGATGCAGACTCAAGCAGGAGGACAGCCTGCATGAATCCTCGCTGGTTTGTGTGTGACCTGGGCGTGAAGCAATCACAGCGCCTTGAGAATGGAGGAATGAGTGAATGGTGGTGCAGCACGTGTAGCAGCGAGGCGCGTGTTGTTGATGCTTGGTTTCCAAATCAAGACACGGGTGCAGCGCTTCTGGGAGGCTCAAAAAAACATTCTTGAGGCGGACCAAATAGCGAGTAAGAATGCCAATGCTATGAGAAGCGGCGGGCCAACAAGTGGTCAATGGCAGAGGAGGAGGGAGAGGAGGAGGGGGAAGGGCTGGCTGGCTGGCTGGCTGGCTGGCTGAGTGAAGGGGCGGACGGGTGGATGTGGTGCTGCGCTGAGCACGCGACGATGAATTGAGACGGGACGGCCAACCAAAGGCCAGGGCGCTGATGACCACGGCGATGTGCAAGGCCAGGACAAGGGGAACCGGAGTCGCAGAGAGCGTGAGCAGAGGAAGCAGGCACTAGCTGGTGTCAAAGGGCGACCAGACGGGACCATGCATGGATGGGCGGGATGGTATAGATCAAAGTTTTAGAGGGCGTTGTTGTGAGGATGCGTGCTGGCCAGAGGAGTCTTGCGCTGCGCACTCTGGGCTGCTGCTGAGTTGAGCCTAGCGGCGGCCGAGTCGCGTCGGCTAGCGTGTGTGCGGCCGTGAGTGGTGTGCTTGGGGATGACTAAGGCGCTGTTCCCTCTAAAACCGCCATCCATGCGGCCTGGATGCAGCCCACGCCTCAAATTAAAACCCCTTGCGCTGGCTGCTGGCGAGGCGCGGGCAGCAAGGTAGGTCGGCTCGCTCCGTTGCACAGCACATGCAAGCCATCCAGTCGGGCGCACCTCTGTGTAACCTTTGCTTTCTTTCTTTTTCTTTGCCAGACAGACCATTTCTATCGCGTTGTTGTCTGCTGCGGACCTTACACTTTCGGTAGGTAGGCATGCACCTAACCATTTAAGGTACCGTATGGAACCTTGAAATTTAGCAAATTAGTATTCTACAGAACCGCGCCTGGCCTAATACATAAAGTGATGGCATGCAACGGTACGGGCAAAGCAAGCTGGTGGACGAGCGTGAGAACTGCTACGCGCCATGCACGTTCTGGGACTGCCGTATTAGGCACAGAGCCTCGACTCTGCGTGTCTACAGTACCTACATACCGAATGGATGCGTCTTGATGAACGAACCCCTGCTACCCCTGCAATGCAAGCACGGAGGCGGGGCGTGGAGTGGACTGCGATCGCAGCCCACTCTTTTGTGCGAGGTTCCTGGCCAAGCTCGCCCTACATTGCCTTAGGTAAGGCACGTACCTGGTGCGCGGTACCGGCTGCCTGTCATTTGCTGCTCCATCAACGTCACTTGGACCCGGCATTCAAAGTCGAGGCAGGGTGAGGTGAGGTTGACCTGATTGATGCACTGATCAAGCTTTTCTTCGTACAACTCTGCACCCTGGAGGACCCTCTGATCCCCCGCGCTCTTCTCTGTGCGCACCTTCTGTATTTGCTTGCCCTCTCCTTCCTTTGTTTTTTTTTTCCCTAGGGGCATTCTGGTCCACTTCTGTCCTTCTTCAAGCTGGCGCAAACTCAAAAATCGTGAAGGCCGCTCACGCCGCTTTGCGCCTCGCCTCACAGGTCCGTTTGCATGCTTCGCAACGACTCAGCTTTAGGACTAGACAATGCCCAGCCGGGCTCTCTATCCATCACCACTGCATATTCACCGCACCGATCCGCACATTCACCATGGTTCGCACTCGTGCTGCCAATCGAACCACCACAGCAACCTCGCCCGGCGTTCGAGCCAATCTTCCTCGTCGCAGCCGGCCTACCAGAAGCGCATACCTTGGAGAGGAGTCGAGCGACCCAGACGAGTTTGATGAATCAGAATCTTCCCGCGATTCCGATGCCGATGCCTCAAGCGATGCGATAACCGACAATGATGATGCCGATGGCACCACCTCCGCTCTTGGTCGAAGGCGTTCAGCCCGGACTGCTGAACGCCGGCTTCGAGCATCAAAGCCAAGTCCAAGAGTAAAGGATTCCTCATCCCATACCCGCCCATCGATATCCTCCAGGGCTAGGAGGGCCCTTGCAAGGTCAAATCCCGAATCTCCAACCCGACAACGCGCCAAACGGCCCCTGGTTTCCTCGAACCATCAACAGCTATCGGCAACAACCAAACGCCTCAAGATCAGCCCGCAGTTGGATATGGAGATATCAAATGAGCGGATTCCGGACTGGCGGGATCCTCGAGTTCCCTATACTGCTTGGGTCGATATTTTCTTGCATGCTGGGGGATGGGGCGCTGAAACTGGCTGGCTGTTGCATGCTGCAACTGTCTGCAAGGCCCTTTCGGAACCTGCCCTGACGGCTCTGTATCGTTGCCCCTCAATAAAATCTGCGGCCAAAGCAAAAAAACTCATTTCCCTCCTGGAAAGAGTACCACAAGACTGCTTGTTCAACTACCAAGCCAAGGTGCGATTCATGTACATCAATATCGAATCTTTCCCACTGGCTATGATCGATAAAGCAGTGCGGCCCTTGAGACGGCTCAAGGAACTCATCATCTATTCACCACTTGATCAGCCGCCATATCGCGAATTAGATAAAACGATCCGTTGGCACTACCCGGAGGAGCTGTTCCGAGCCCTTGACCGAGATGTATCGTTGGTCGACGACACCCTTCATCAGGTGGCTACTCAATCAGCTATTAAGCTCAAGAGTTGGGAATGGAGCAGCCGTCTTCTTGGGGGTTTTGTTCAAGACGTTGGTGACCTGTTGCGTGTTCACCAACGCGAGTCTTTCGCACAGTTGACTAAGCTCAGTTTTATCAACTTCCAGGTCCCCTCACTTCATAAGGCCGAGATCAAAGTGGATGACGAGGCCAAGAACTTCGAGACGTATCAAGAAGACGGTGCATACATTGAAGCCATTGCAAAAGCGATTTCAGCATTGAAATGTCTCAAATCCCTGACCTTCGAATCCGCCACCGTTATGAATCATCGCCTCTTACCTCTGCTCCCAAAAGATCTTATTCACTTTGAGTTGGTGAATTGCTGGGAGGTGAGGTCGGAAGACCTTGCCTCCTTCTTGCGGACCCACGGGCATCATCTTCGTACTTTGACGTTGTTCCATAACCAATCCTTGAATCTGGCTTTCCTGACCGACTTGGCCGAGACATGTCCTCAGCTCCAGGAGCTTCGCATGAATCTATCCTACTTTCGCCATCACGAATCAGTAGATGATTCGGACCCGAACTATGAATCTGCGTTGCAGCTAACACAGTTGCCTCTCTGGCCGTCGAGTCTCCGTGTCATCGAGATTGAACATGTCCGGAACTGGGGTGTGGAGGTGGCTGAGATGTTTCTAAACTCATTGGTTGACAGTGCACCTAACTTGATGAACCTCCGTCATTTGGCAATCAAAACTATGTTGAACATACCGTGGCAGAGACGAGCAACTCTGCGTCAAGAATGGCGTGAGAAGTTGGAGAAGGTTTTCCTTCGTCCGTGGCACCCACCCAACGACGTCCAGTTCACTCAGGCTAGTGATACAAGGACGACAAGTATGAAGTCGAGAGACCCCGTTTCCCCGTCACGCCGAAGTGTCAGAATCGCATCCAATGGCTCCGATTTGAGCCGTGGGGATACAGATATGTCCGGCCGTCTCCGAGAGAATCGCAGGAAGCCCATGTATCGAGAACCAGACACTGATGAGGATGAAGATGAAAGCCCCTCTGACTCAGACCATGATCAAGAGAGTGATGAAAGGCAGCACAGCGCCCACATCGGCTTCGTTCAAGGCATGTGCAACACCGTCAGTATCTTGTTCGACAACCAGAAAGTGAGAGAGATTCAATATGGGATGGAGGACTTTAATGACGATGATGATGAATCCTCTGGCGAAGAGTGGGCTGGCGACCGCGATGTCGATGACCCTGTGTTTGTATGGAAATGATTGATGATGATGGTACCCTAACACATATCTACTACGCACGCACTCCATAGCTGGCTGAAGTAAGCCACGGTAGGCTACGCGTGCGAGGATAAAGACACGAAGCTCTCAACAACAAGGAAAAGCAAAAAGAGAACTAAAATATGAATGAATGAATGAAAGAAAACAAACAGGCAGATGGAGACTCATGTAGCTGAGATAAACAATTACTCAAGAGCATAATATTCCCCCAATCATACCACCGATGAGGCATGTGCGTGTACAATAGGTTCACCATTAATTTCCCTCTATGATGCAGGATGAAGCAATGCAACGGGTATCTCTGTCTGGAGCTAATAAATTATCATACAGTTACATAACCCCGACCCTGACTAGGTAGTTATAGAGGTCTTCTGGATTTTGTTTTGCGGGCTCAACAAGGACATGTCGAAGCCCGTTCTTTTCTTTCTTCTAAAATGCTGCACCACCCATGCCCTCTCCCGCCAAGTTTTTCATGCTCTTCTCACTGAGATCACTCCGCATCTCCCATGCTTTAGCTTCGCGCCCAAGACGATCCCAATGGTACAGACTTTTTCGCACTCTCTCTTGTTTTATGCGGAGCTCCTCACGATACTTCTCTTCTTCGTCCCTCAGCTTTTTGAAATGTGGTTCAAGGTCGCGTGTGACTCCTAAAATCAGAGGCGTCATGGAAGGGTCCAGTTTCCCACCAGGAATAATCGGGGGCATCGTAGCGAGCAAACTCTGAGCGAGGGTCTGGCGTGATCCCCCGCCATGGCCAGCAGCCGGGCCTGTAGGTGGGTTGAACGGTCGAGCCTGGATCGGAGTTGATGAGGTTGGTCCATTCGATGACGATCGTGGCCCAGTAGGAGCATTGGAAGGTCCGGTGGGGGTTGACGGGGACGGGACAGAGGTGGATAGATGCCGGGCTGTAGGTTGGCTCCAAGTTCCACCCCTTCCTCGGGAGGCGTATGCGCCTCTGGCGGGTGGTATATATCCCCTTGGCCCAGCTGGTGGCTGTGTCGGGCTCGGCATCTCCGCTCGATTGGGCTGGGAGTTATGTGGCGGGGGGTGTTTCGAGGTATGAGCAGGAGTAGAGTTGGCTGATAGAGTGCGGTTCGCTGCTGGGCCTGTAGGGGGACGTAAGGCTGCGGGACCGCGAGGAGGAGACTTGACACCGGGGATCGGCTCACTTGGCCCAGAACGAGGCATCTCTCTGGGAACAGATATTCGATTTGATGTAGAATGCGAAGGTGAATGATTGCTCGAAGGGTAGGGTGATCGGGCTCGACTCGAGACTGGCCGCGGTGAAGATTTTCTGGATGTTGGTTGTGATGCTGCAGGTAGCGGGGCTGCTGATTCTATAGGAGAGCTGCGTCGGTATGTGTGAAATTGATCCCCGCGGCGGCTGGGCGACCTTGACGGCCTAAAGTTCATGGTCCGATTGCCAGCTGGAGGTGATGAGCCTCTGCCTGGCGGACTAGGCCCACGCCGATCTCGAATGTACGGGGAGCGCGACCTTCTCCTAGGAATGGTCAGAGGAGCTTCTGCATGACGGACCTCATGAGATCCTGCGTACCTTTCATCGAGTCTATCGCCACGGCGGTCGTACTCTCGGCCCCTATCAAGTGAACGGTCGCGTTCCCTATTCCAGTCTCGAGGCCGTTCTGGCTCGCGCTCTCTTGGGCGCATATCACGGTCGCGATCGCGCTCCCACTCGCGCCGAGGGGGGATCTCGGCCGTTCAAATCGATCTGATCGGACTGGTGATATTCTTCGAGGAGTACCTCTTCGAGACATGCTGCGCCGGGGTGGAGAGCGTCTGAGGGGGGACCTGGTTCGTTCGCGTCTACGAGGACTTTCGCGATCTCTCGATCTATCACGGCGATAGCGGTCGCCTCCTACTCCAGGTCTACTCTGCGATCGTCGACGAGGGACGTATCTGTTTGGCACGTAACTATCAGAGCCCGACATGACCGGACTTCGTGGACGTGGACTTCGAGGTCGCACGCGGTCTCCCTCCCTCGGCGGGCTTCTAGGGCGTCGAGGAGGAGATCTATCCCCAGCTGGCCCTCTAGGCGTGGGCCTCCAACTCTCGCCGGCACCATATCTGACAACTTCGCCGTCATCGAACCTGATCAAGCTGGTTAGCTACTAACGGGAAGGTCAGACAAATAGTATGTAGTACACGGACCTTCTTCCTCGATCACGGTCCATGGCTAATGCTGAGAACCCGGCTTATGTCGCGACTTATCTGAAAGCCACAGCTGATATCATGTGAAGCTCTCCTCTACACGCCTTTATGACATGGAGTTGGCATGCACTCATACTGCATCAACACTAAACGCGGTCTGGCCAAAAAAAGTGGACGGAGATTGTATTTTTCCGTTGCCGGAGGGTTTGTGCGATAAGATAAAGACATCAAAGTGCATGCACCAATCGCTGGATGCTTATTCATGTTTGCGTGGTTAGCGCCACTGGGCATCGAGGATTCGGCATGCTGGTAACAAGCTTCCGGCAATCCTCGCTCGAGCAGCGATATATTTCATGGCTTGTCGGCTTTTTCTCGCAATTGAGAATACGGGCGATCAGCAAGAAAACCAATTCGGTGGTTTGTTGGGGGCTCCAGGCCCCTTCCATACATATCGCGGTTTACTCCGAATGCAAGGCACGAGACCTGGATGGATGTACGTAGACCGCTGGTCCAGTCTGAATACAACGACACACCGTTGAGTAAAGCGAATTACAAAGAAATGTGGAGAACCAATCAGGAACACTAGATAAGATGTCGCTCCAAGTGGGACATGTCAACGGGTTCCCCAGAAGATCAACTTTTCGTTGCGAACTTGGTAATAATAGGGTTTCGAGACTACCGAACGACCGAGCGAGATTCATTCCACTGGGTAAATGTGGTTTCCATTTCGTAATACCCATGAGAAAAGCAATGTCCGGTCGGCAGGTTTTTACAGGCGGGGGCGGCTACGGTAGCATAGCGATTATCCCATTGAATCGACTAATAGGTTTGGGTCGGGTGGTGCTCCAGGTCAAAAGTAGGTTAAAAAAGATGTGCAGATAGCCAGCACGGTCATCGAAGCTGCTCCCCACGGGGACGAAGGGAGCCACTGGCTGGGAATAAGACACTGACATCCTGGTAGCGCCATTTTGAAGAGTTGTATTGGAAACAAGGGGCCAGGTATTGGTTAGTGAAGCTATCAACAAATATCAACGTCCGTCACCAACGACAAGCCACGGCCCGGGTGTGGTGCTGATAAGACATCGGACACTGCGACCCGGGCCGTACATCGAGTACGTACTGCTCCATCAACACATGCATCGCATCACGTCGACGACAATCCCTACGTGCACTCCACCGGTTCCATACGTAATGTAATGCACAAGGTATTCCAGAATTCACGAATTCTTGCACAGGTATGCGCAGGACGCAGCCGAGAACAAAACCGCCCAAACAGGCTACGGGCAGCTGTTGATCTGGCTGATAAGAATGCTTCGGAGCGTCGCCGGAGAGGCCTACAATGGACTGGACCCTCCCTCGGAGAGACGAGACCGACGGTGATTCGAGGGGACCTTGGCCCTCACGGTAGCTTGTACGTAAATCGGAACATGTCGTGCGTGAAATTGCCGCAAACGTAGCGGCGCCGAGTCATTCTGGAGCGAAGCTTTGGGGCCATGACTGGCTGAGCCTCGTCTCGACTGAGGTGCTAGCGGGGGGGCGAGACACCTGAACGCGCGCTGAAGGTCTGGGTGCCTGGGGAGTCCGCTACGGGTGTGTATTTTTGGCAATTCGCTTTGAGGTGAGAAAATTTGGCGCGCAGGTGGCGGAGTGGACGAGGTACAGGTACAAGTACCTCGGCGGGGCCTACGGTACGGCGGACAGGTACTGTCGCTACCTGACGGCCGGCAGCCCGATACCTGTCCACTGCCGGGAGCGCCCTCCCAACGGGGGTGCCGCACACGGTCGCCCATGTCACCGGCACCCTACCACAGGGTCACCGAGGGGCCATTAGGTAACTCTACGTGCCAGTGGGGACGCAGCACACTGTACTCGGGACGCCCTTTGGCCGCCCGTCGAGCACAGTGCCAAGGGGCTGGCTGTGCATCACCCCCCAATATCCATCCATGCACCAATCCTTGGGCAGCCTTCAGCCAGCCAATCCGACGCACCACCACAATCTCGGGCACAAGGCGACCCCACTCCCTCCCTGGGCCTACGGCTTGCAGAGGCCGCCTCCAGCCAGTCCCATTCTTTTCCTGCTTATCTTTATCTCGTTGAATGAGTGGGGCTGGAGATGCGGGAGGAGCATCCCCCGCCGATAGCCATTCAGCCAGTTTTTTGTACTACAGCCACACGTAGTCTCGAGGTAGATAAAAGCCCACGGACCGCCCCTCTCTACCGATGGCTCTTTTCAACTCCAATTCCCCCTTATCCCACCTGATCATCCATTGTGGTCTTTCTCTCTGCCCGTCTTTCATCCTCTCCTAGTTATCCATTTCCAATCCACACATACCGCAGCCATGGTGAGTATCCTTGCCGCACCGGTTGCCCCCCCTGCTGCCCTCGCTCATGCAGAGTGCTAATCCATCGCAATAGGCTACATCACAACCCCTCGTTTCCAGGACGGAAACCCTTAAGAAGTACCTCAGCCTCGAGCAGAAGGGCAAGATCATGGCCGAGTACATCTGGATCGATGCTGAGGGTTCAACCCGCTCCAAGTCAAGGGTGAGTCTTACACAACCAGTGCCCCGCCGAGACCGGCATGATCCTAACCAGCGTTCTTTAGACCCTTGACGACAAGGCCTACACCCCCGATGAGCTCCCCATCTGGAACTTCGACGGTTCATCTACCGGCCAAGCTCCCGGCGACAACTCCGATGTTTACCTGAGACCCGTCGCGGTCTTCCCTGACCCTTTCCGCGGCTCTCCCAACATCCTTGTCCTCTCTGAGTGCTGGGATGCCGATGGTTCTCCCAACAAGTTCAACTTCCGACATGAATGCAAGAAGGTCATGGACCTCCACTCCGAGAGGAAGCCTTGGTTCGGTCTCGAGCAGGAGTACACCCTGCTTGGCGACGACGAGCGCCCTTACGGCTGGCCCGCTGGTGGTTTCCCTGCTCCTCAGGGCCCTTACTACTGCGGTGTTGGAACCGGCAAGGTCGTCCAGCGTGACATTGTTGAGGCCCACTACAAGGCCTGCCTCTACGCCGGCATTAACATCTCTGGCACAAACGCTGAGGTCATGCCTGCCCAGTGGGAATTCCAGGTCGGTCCCTGCGAGGGTATCGAGATGGGTGACCACCTCTGGGTCGCCCGCTTCATTCTCTACCGTGTTGCCGAGGACTTTGGCGCCAAGGTGTCTGTCCACCCCAAGCCCATTCCCGGTGACTGGAATGGTGCCGGATTGCATAGTAACTTTAGCACGCAGGTCAGTTCCATATTCATGTCGATCTATCTGGTAGAAATAATAACTGACAAATTGATAGGAGATGCGTGTTGAGGGTGGCATGAAGCACATTGAGGCTGCTATCAAGAAGCTTGAGGGCCGCCACAAGGAGCACATTGCCGTCTACGGCGAGAACAACGAGCTCCGTCTCACTGGCCGCCACGAGACTGGTTCCATCGACCAGTTCTCCTGGGGTGTTGCCAACCGTGGTGCCTCAATTCGCATTCCCCGTGAGGTCGGCACTAAGGGCTACGGCTACTTCGAGGATCGCCGCCCCGCCTCCAACGCTGACCCCTACCGTATCACCCATCTGTTGATGGAGACTTGTTTCGGTGCTGCCGAGTAAATTGAAAGAGCGTGTGTACGGCATATTGGGTTTTAAGGAGTTTTCACACGATGGGTATGAGATTTTCTTCTTCCGTTATATTACCACTATAGAGCATTTGCTAGCTGGCTTATGGACATAATGAGACAATTCCAAAATGGGAATTATATTTTTCACTCAATCATCTATCCAATGTATCGTGCCTGACATGCTACTGCGACGTTTTTGCATAACACGACGTCATGATGTTGTTGCTACTATAACGGGATAGAGCGACGGCGCTTGCGCTCAATTACCTAATTGTATGTCATGGATCGATCTATAGAACGAACGAATCCAGGAACTTGCAAACTCATGTGCTCATGTTCGGCGATCCCTTTCTTACCCTCGGCACAATGATGGCAAGGCCGCCTGGCCCCTGTGACATTACTGCAGGCAACAGGGGTAGCCTAGTGACGACCCTTACATCATCAAGCGCTTCATATCCAACGGCCGTAACGTGTGGCGAGGCCGAGGCTCTCTTGGGCGCAGCAGGCGAACAGTTTGCCGGGTCCGGTTTTATATTTTAAAGTTCTCGTAGCTGCACGCCGGGTATCACAAACCGTGGCGAAGTAGGTAGGTAGTATTCATCAAGTCGCTAGAGGGATTGGATGACCCGACACATTACGTAGGTATCTCAAGATTCCACAATAGTCACGCCAAGCATCGTATATTGTCATTAGGTGATTGTTGCCGCTTGTAGCCGTTCAAAGATATAATAATGTTTTCGGCTGAGGATTCATGGGAGGAAAGAAAAGAAGACTTACCTCGGAATACCTATATGTGAGGAAAGTCAAAGGAGAAAGCAGGCTTTCTCCTCATGTGATATTGAGAAGCCTATCCGCCCACACTTCTTAGAAGCCGAGCAGCCTTGGGCTCGTAGACGACCACACTATATTTAGTTGGGGTTTAACGAGTGCTTTGATCCCGCCAAAGACCTGGCGAAACAATATTGCTCCTGGGAAATTATTGTCGGATTTTATGATTACTTGACTATTATTACATTGGGCGCAAATCCAACCAGTGAAAGGAATGAGAGCATTCAACTTGTGATTCGGATACAGGGTGATTGGACCGACCAGTCTCAGCATACTACCGATGGACTTGAAAGCGGTGAAGAATTGGGAGGCGTCGTTAAAAAAGGATAGGGATTGGTAGAGGATTGGAATTGATGATGAAGTGGAGGAATCACATGGCGTTTAGAAACTTTACCTTTCGGTTATCCCGCGCTGGCAATTGTCTGTTTGCTCTGATTCTCATGTGTCAAACTGAACACGCCTGCATTAATAGTTATGAGTAAGTACAAGATCTTGGCGCGACTGTCTACCTGAAGCTAAGTAGACTGTTTGCGACACGGTGACCAAGAAATACCTATATGGTGGTTCTCAGTATGTTGATCTTGTCGGCTGGCTGCGGTCAGCACTGTTTGGCCGCGGCCGTATCACTTTCCCTGTAATCTCTAACGTCTCTGTCTCTCTGACTATGTCACGATAAACGGTTCCAATAAACCTCAAGTTTCGATCTGGCTTGGCTTCCGATGTGCAAGTGACACCAATAGCCAGCATCTAGCCGCGATGACGCCATGCCCTGGCCGATCCAGAAACAAAGACCCTTGAATTGCAAGGGTAGGATTCTCGCCGTTGCACTGTGTGCGCTTTGTTGCGTCAATACTGTCGAGGCAGTCTCACGATGCCTTTCTCATACGTAATGCAAACACAATGCCTGAAAGATGGGCCCTTGTCAGCCCGGATGCAGACTAACGCAGACATTTTCAGCTCTTTGCCAATTCCAGGTGATGCTCTTCACCGTGACGCATATGGATACAGTACACCGCCATGATATTAGTTTATTTTACCCTGCCAACCATGTCGTAACTGTACGCGGTCCTGCCTGGGTTTCGCCATAGACCTCAGAGGCTGCAGATAACACGAGAGGCTGAAGAGAGTAAGCACGTATCCGTCTCCATCTTCTCCAGCCCCATCCTCTCTATTCCCCCCTCGTTATCTCGTAAACAGAGAGGAGCAAGAAATAATGTCTCCCAAAGCAAACATGCAGAGAATCTGTCCCCCCTGTTGCTGTTTAGTCTTCTTCTTCCTCCGTAGTCTGTCCATCGTCCTCACTGCGCACTCTCTCCGAGATCCACTCTTGGACCTCTTTCGAGTGTCTCTCCATCATCTTGGTCAACCCAAAGGCGTCGCTCTTAATCACGGTACCGAACCGGCGCTTGTTGACCTTGCGTGTCAGGTCAGGGTCTGACCAGCATGCGTGGTTACCAGCAACGTAGACGCGAGAGTTTTCCTTGTACCATGGAGACAGCCGCTCGTCTACATCGGACTTCACTGGCCTGAGATTTCCCGTGACGAAATTGACCACGCCAGAGATCCTATCTTTGCAATCTGAGAAACGGAGCAGTTAGCAACTATCAGCTCAAACGCGGATAAAAAAAACGGGCAATGCTGAGTTAGAGAAAATGTGATGCTGCTCACCCCTGTTAATGAGAAGCACCTTGACGCCAAGATACGCATTACCCACGCCCATAACGATTAAGTCCTCA
The DNA here is from genome assembly GCA_037952775.1 of Clonostachys chloroleuca. Taxonomy (NCBI): domain Eukaryota; kingdom Fungi; phylum Ascomycota; class Sordariomycetes; order Hypocreales; family Bionectriaceae; genus Clonostachys; species Clonostachys chloroleuca. The sequence goes on along the minus strand of JBANAY010000003.1, from coordinate 9,062,388 downwards.
AAGTCATACATCTGGAGATAATTGTCCCAGAGATAGCAGACCAGAGCTGACACCTGCTGCTTGAGCTCGCGTTCCTGCGACGCAGGGGTGAATGACTCCGTGTCCTGCCAAACAGATTTAGTATTCGATCTGCGTGGTGTCGAGTAGCAGAGAGGTAGGGTAAGTTATACTTCTTCTTGAGTAATGTATGCTGGTATGTTGATGTCCATCACCCCAAACTTCTCATGTACTGCCCAATCAATGTACTGGGTTACGCCATCGACCTTGCACATTTGTCAGTACGATGAATCCAACCGGTCCCCGGCGGGAAAACGAGAAGTGGGAATGAAGCTTACCACCCAGGAGTTGTGAGATTCTATCGTCGTGTCAATAGCATCGTGCTGTGCCAGCAACTCGGGCCTAAGGGACTTGGTTAAAACCGTTTCGCTTGCCCCCTTTCCATACACTCGCTCCAACTGGACATGTATTCAATCAAACTTACGGGTCGTGAATGATTAGCAGAACCTTCTTTGAATCTTGGATATTAGGTGTGATCAAGACCTGATTCTCGAAAGATTTGTACAGAACCTCCCTCTGAACGTAGAGCGGGATCATGTTATGTTTCTCTTGCAGGATCTGCCGCTGGGCATTTCTGATCACATCATGGAGACGGCTGCCTCGCATGTTCTGCACTTCAGGGACGTTGACTACGCCAGCTCGCATGCATTCCCAGTAGGGAGCTTGGTGAGCTTGAACCTTGGCAAGAACTCTGGCGGCTTCCCTGTTAATTTTGGGAATCGACATTTTTGGCGGGGGCTCGCCCATGAGCGTCTTGGCCACAGCTACAGCTGAGTTCGATATGGCTTTCAGATTGTACCCGCCCTCGAGGCAAACGGCTAACTTGCCATTAGCAAGGGACATGAGCATATGCGTCATGTGAGCATAGCAAGGAGGTGTAACGAAACAGCCACCGAGCTCATCTCCATCTGCAGCGTCGAATCCGGCAGAGATGACCACCAGATCGGGCTCAAATTCTTGGGCGATGGGCATGATGATCTTTTGAAAGGCCGCCATATATTCTCCGTCCCCCATGCCTTGATCATGCCAGCCAATGTTTACATTCCTCCCAAGTCCTGGTCCAATGCCGCAATGCTCAATACCTCCGTCTGGAGTCATCGGGTTCGGCGGCTTCCCAGGATAGAAATGGCCATTCTGATATACATGAAGTGATATGTAAAGTACATTGGGATCATCATAAAATATGTTCTGCACTCCGTTGCCGTGGTGCACATCCCAGTCCAGAATGAGCACCTTGCGGCACTCATCTGGGTAGTCTTGCTGGCAGACCTTGACAGCTACAGGGACGTTATTGAAGAAGCAAAAGCCCATGGGCGTATCGAACTCGGCATGGTGTCCAGGGGGGCGGATGACCGCAAATGCATTTTTGACATTGCCAACAACCACGCTCTTGCACGTCTCGATGGCGCCTCCTGTTGAGAGACGAGCAACGGGATGAGACATTCCTCCGACGTAGAGGGACTCGCGGCCTTGATCGTATCGTTTGGTGAGATCTCTCAGCTCAGCCGTACTGAGATTGTCTAGATTCTCAACCCAGGCAAGATGATCAGGCGAGTGGGCCAGGCAGATCTCTTCTCGCGTGGCGCTCCGAGCTGGAATCCGCCACATATATCTAGTTGGTGTCTCCTTCAAGATCCGAGGGAGATCAGCATCAGGTCCGTTGTAAACTAGACCTGCTCTTTTGAAGGCCTTGAAGATTTCGTGGATCCGGCGAGGGTCCTCGGGGTGGTGAGCGCTTGGGCTAAAGTCGGCGTTCATGTGCATCTTCATGCGAACATCGTAGCAGCATCCTGTGGGCAGAAGCCCTCTCCTACGTAGTTGCTGTAGCGTCAAGTCTTGGGCGTCAGGCTCCATCTGGGCATCGGAACTGCCTGACTCAGAGACGGTATCGTCCTCTTCATTGGAACGCTTCGCGTTGACGTCCTCTTGGCTATCTCCATTGGTGTGGGCAGCATCCTTCATGGGATGGTCATCAACATCCATGGCTGCGGCCTCTTGCATCATGGCCCTCTATCTTCCTTTGTCCGGCTACCTGTAGGTAGACCTAGGGACCGCCGGCAGGGTACCCCAGGCTGCACAACCCCAGCTCAAAGCCAGTTGTGTGAATATACACAATGGCTGGTGGTGGGTGTTAGTGTACTGGATGGCCTTGGGCTGGCCTGAGAAGAGACAGAGAGAAGAGGCTGATGCTCCCTTGGCCTTGAAAAAGTACTCTGACTGCCTGGCTGGCTGAATGGGCTTTCGGGAGCCGGCGATCCTATTTCAGGAGTCAGGGACAGAACTACACAGTTTTGGAACAAAGGTATAAAGGGTTGTGAAGCTGAAGTGAGGGCAAGGAGGGTCTGAGCGATGTGAGAAGCACAATAACGGCACGGCAGCAACAGCGACAACAACGGCGACCACGACAACATTGATGAGAAAGGCACGCTCATGCAAATGCGGGTGAGGATTGGCCGATACACTGAGAGAGTAGGCGGGCCAGATCAGGGAAGCAGAGGACTGGCGGCGGTGCAACACAAGCTAGCAAACTCAGGGTGCATGCAGGCGGAGGGGGAAACAAGGTAGCCTACTGACCTCAGGCATGAACCTATAAAATCCACAAGGGGTGGAAGCGGATCGGCAGAGGTTGCGAGGCTGCGCGATGCTGCGCCGAGTCGCTGCGTTGGATTGGTTGGGCTGTAAGTGAGTGCGATTGATCAGATGCAGAAGACGGGAAAAGGGAATTCGCCAGATTGGGTCGACTGTTGTGGTGGCGGCTCGCTCCGGGGTTTGGCCGCTGAACCTGCTCCCAGAGATTATTACCCCCAACCTGAGCTCGCCTCACCTCGCCTACATGACAGCACTTAGATGTAGTCAGATGAGTGAATGCATGGATGTGCTCTTTTCAGACAGAATACCGTTCAGGAGAAAAGACACAGGCAAAGGACATTGTCACGGTGAGCATGTAATCGGACGTCTGCTACTTCTTATTTCATGACTAGATTGGCCTTCTATTTCCCTTCTATGTGCATGATTCTATCCTCTATACCTCTGTCTCATCCCCTCCCTTCTGCTGCACGAATTGAAATTTGATACGGTCTTCATTTCCCTTGTGGTCGAAAAGGGGGCGGCCAGCAGCATGCCACTCACAGACACACCTCGATCTGATACAAAATGTGCACACAGCGCAAGGCGCATTAGCACGCGCAGCTCCCATTCCTTCATTATAAAACCATCTGACTGGGCGGAACAACATGGCTGCCCGCCCATGTTTGAGCATGCTGGTCCTCGAGCCACGAGCCATCGTCGCCCCGGGGAGAATACTGGGAGAGTGATCGAACAAACTTGGAGCCGGGCGGAAGCAATCCATTAGGACTCCCATCCTTCCCGTACAGCAGCCGCTCATCGTCTCTTTCGTCATCAAAATCAATTATCCCCCCAGCGCTGTCCTCGGCCAGACTCGGGACTTTGTCAAGCCACTGCCTCTCATCCAGTGCACAACGAACGGCAATCTGTATCGACTCTTGATCAAACGTAAAGTTGGGGTGCCGGAGACGTATCTCGGAGATGAGCCGCTTCCTTGGGTAACTGTAAATGTTCTCAAAGTAGTACATGAGATCTTTGGGCCCCAGTTTGGCATAAGTCTTTACTATCCGGCTCCAATGGCTTTGATCCATCCAGCTGTCGGTCAATGACTGCGCTCTGTCAACGCTGTCAATCAGAGCCGGCTGATCAGATGACTTGGGGAAAAAAAAGGCAATGTTAGTTAGGTCCTGTATAGAATATCATGATATGATACTTACGTGATGTTGATCATTGGGATCCAGACGAGGGCAGATGTAATGCAAAACAACATCCTTCATTGTCTCCACCAGATCCATTAACTCTAACAGATCACTGGTCGAATGATATCGCATCTGGCTGATCCGAATATCGTCGACATGTGGTTCTGGAAGGCCAACTCGAGGTCGAGGCAAATCTCCATGGAAGTAAATCCCATAAAGCCACCAGCGATATAGAGCCTTGCGAAACCGCTCCTTCTCATGTAGCCGCAGAAGACGGCATCGCTCGGGATCGTAGAACCATCGCATCTGAGGAAACAATTCCTCCCACTTGCGAACGAGCTGACAATGCTTGATAATGGGACCAAGGTCTGATTCTTTCAACACATGTGTCTTCTGATTTAGAAGCCCTACGCCAGCTTTGCCGATGTGAGTGAAGTCACGAGCGATGTGGTCGATGTTGGTCATGGGCGGTGCTGGGGGCGGTGCCAGCTGGATTCCAACATTCCCTTGGAAGCGCTTGAATACAACCTTACGAGGTTGATAAGCGGCTCCTTGAGTGCAAATGAGGTCATCCGCTGATGCTGTGTAAATCTGAAGAAGTTCATGAAATGGACTGAATTCACGTGCCATCACCGGTAACAACACAGTCACCTTGTTGTTGATGAAGAGCTCATAGAAATATCGACTTGCTAGACAGAGTTTATAGATACTTCCCACATCGAGCTGCTGATAAATGTCGAGCACAATCTCACTGGGCAGGCCCAAGAGACTTTGGGCCTGGTCAACGGTTGACTCCATGGCGAAGTAAGGTTTTTCTCGACGATCAAGCGTAAGTGATGATAGCCCCTGCCGCAAATTGCAGTAAATGACTGGAATGTTCAGTTTGAGACTCAAAATGGCCAGAGATGAGGGTGGCAATCGTCTGATGGCTGGGCTATGCGGCCCTCTGGCTAGTAGTGAAGACGCAAGCTACCGAACGTAAGTAAATGGAAAGCGAGAGACAGGAAAATACTCACAGACAGATGGAATGAGCAGTTAAAGCCCTCAAGATAACTGGGTAAAAAAAATACAAACGCCGAAAGCTGAACGACGCGTTATAGTGAGATGAATGCGCTGCTATGAGTGAAGGCCCCTTCCCAGAATGAGAGAGATCAACACAAGATATCAGCAATTAATAGCTACGCGTACGTAGCAGAATTGGAGGCTGTGACTCCTTGGAGGCTCCACGGCTGTAAAACCGAGAAACCACGAATTCCCAAATGCCTACTGTCCGACCACCCCAGCGTTGGGGCTTGAAACGGAAGAGGGGATATACTGCGAAAGTAGTTTGAAAGTGTCCATTATGGAAGAAGCGTGGAAACCCCTCTCAGCCATGATTGATGGTCTAAGAAAGAAGATTTCTAATTTGGAGCAATGATGGCAAGGGATCTATGTTGACATGATGTCGTTTAGATAGGAGATCGTAGATAAGAAGTAGTATCAATTAGCCGAAATTTCGCCGGGCACTCACCACTGCCAGCCACAAGCTTGTTTAGGTAGTTAGGTATGAAGGTAGAGTAAAGCCACCAGGTACATTGAACACTGAACAGGATACAATACAATTTTGAGACCGTTTTTTCGAACGCCAACTCCTCCGCCGGCGGCATATTTACTCGTATTATCAAACCTCCTATGCAAACAGCCTCTTTGTATCCGTTTCGTCTGGCTGCCTTTCGTGTCCAATGTTTGATCGGAGCCCAAGATCTCCCTTCTTCGAAAGCCTCTCCCGCGTTTGCTCCGATCTGCCATTGTGCTTGGTAGCCTTCAATTTTCTCATATCCGATCGGACTTGGTTTGGCGTAACGAAACTCTTGTTGGAAAATATGAGCGGGCCTCCGAAAGAGCCCTCAGATATGTAGATGGGAGTGAGCACGAATCTGGGTCCGATTTCGATGAGGCTGAGGTCGGTATCCTTAGTTGCATCGACTTCGTCTTCGGCAGGCTTTACTTTCGAGGCCTCTTCCTCATTAATCTGATAGTTCCTGACCCAAATCTTCCCATCCACAACACTGAAGCTCATAATATGATCGATGAAGGGTTTCGACTTTCGAGCCCCTTGCGGAACGCCGAATATACGCTGGAATTGCGCTCGAATGACTTGCAGATGCGGCTGTTTATCGAAGGCGGCATCGAATGAGAGAATCGGTCGCGACCCCTTGAGGCAATTGCCAGTGAAGTGAAGTTCCTCCATTGTGTGCACTAATATAGACTGTTAGCATTGGGTGGCTGGGGCGAAGTAAACAGCCGATGGCTTCTCACAATTCTGGACGTGAAACTGTGAAGAAGTTAGTAAGTTGAGCAAAGTTGAGCAATTAGATATATGATGTGGGAAGCAAATGAAATGTGTAATTGGCGTCGGCCAAAGATGCTTCGGGAGTTGAACTACGAACTTTGATGGTTGGCCCGTTGGGTACAGACGAGCAATGCAAGTACAGATCCTGGCCTTTCCTCGCTTCGAAGAATAGACAGTTGTTGCAATTGAAAAGTTCGCACAAACTATTCAGTTCGTAAAGCTTGCTTTTGGAGTCGAACTTAGCATCCTTGCGGCCGTGCGGGAGCATAGAAGCGAGATCGTTCAGAAGATGGCGGTGTCTACATATGTTAGGTTAGGTGAAATGAGTAAGGTTTGGGGGAAGACATCATACCGGAATGTGACGCCTCGAGAAGACAGAACCAGCACTCGTTGCTTGTTCTTCTTGATGCCATTGTCATCTGTTGTCGCGGATTTCTTGCTGTCCTTCTTGGACAGGGACTTATATACTGCTGCCATAGTTTGCAACACACTTGTCGGAGTAGTCTCACGACTAACGGCGCAGAGTCGCTGACGGCAATAGATAATCTGAAGTGGTTCACAGCGAATTGGAAGGTCACAGCTGGTGATGGGAGAGCGGCCAAGAAAAAAAACATTTGAGTGGAGGCACCGATAAGAGTTTATCGCTGTGGGCACCCGGCGAGACTCCACCATCACAAAGGTAAGGTACCATCAGAGCAGCAGCAATCACAACATCTGAGTTTCCCTGTCGCTATGTGTGTCTTTCTAAATGCCAGGGAATTGAACAGCAATCCATTCTTCCATTCTTTCAAGGTCACCCTTAGAGGTTGATCGAATTTTTTCGGTTGCGAGTATTATGTATGCTCTTGGCGGCATTGATTATGTAGATCCTAGAAGTACCTCCGTTTTACTTACGGTGAACTCCGTTATGTTGGTGGATGGCGGGGGCGGTGCTAATTAGGGGTCCAGGCATCAAGTAAGATGTGGCATCAACGTACTGTCTTCTTCATGGCTGCCTAGAGCAAGCGGACGCTCAGTATCAAGGGAATGCACGCGAAGCATTGTAAAACCAGGCTTAACGAATTCATTCAGCTACGTCAGGTATAGGGTTATAGGCAGTGATCATTGCATGCATCCGAACCCCCCCGCGCAGGTTATTGTTGGAGCATGTTGTCGAATAGAAGAAAGTCGGAATGGTTGGCGCCCTCTCATATCAAAGAAAATAAAAAACAAACGGTGTGATCTTGTCCTCCCTAACGAACTGCGCCGAATTCCCTCATTACATGGCACAAAGAATATATCGGGAACATGGTGAGACGCCTGATGAATGTCTACCCCCAATAGCCCTGCGATTCGTCTGAAAAAAGAAGACAGATTTAACAGCATTTCCCGCCCTTCGAAGCATCGTCGTCAGTAGTAGTCTTGCTCAACGTAATGCCAGCATTGATCGTAGCCTGTGCATCGCCGCTGTCGAGAGCCTTGCTGGAGACAATGCGATAGATCTCTGTAGATATCCAGGGTCAGCGGCAAATGACGTGAATGCGCCACATGTATCAAACATACCTGTCAGGATATTCTGGAATGCTAGCTCAACATTGCTGGCGTCGAGGGCGGATGTTTCAATGAATGATAGATGGTTCTCGCCTAGCAAGCACTGGTTAACAATTTCAGTCGCATCCGTCAGATAATGGCGGTGACATACTGGCAAATGCCTTGGCTTCCTCGGTTGGCACCGCCCGCAGATGCCTCAAATCGCTCTTGTTTCCGACGAGCATAATGACGATGTTGGCATCGGCATGATCTCGAAGCTCCTTGAGCCAGCGCGTCACGTTTTCGTAGGTCTGGTGCTTGCTGATATCGTAGACGAGGAGGGCTCCAACCGCACCGCGGTAGTATGCGGAGGTGATGGCACGGTAACGCTCTTGTCCAGCAGTGTCCCAAATCTGAGCTTTGATGGTCTTGGAGTCGACCTGAATTGAGCGGGTTGCGAATTCGACACCGATGGTGGACTTAGAGTCGATGTTGAACTCGTTGCGGGTAAATCGGCTCAAAAGGTTAGATTTTCCGACGCCAGAGTCTCCGATGAGGACGACTAGACACGAGGGAATGATTAGCGGTGATGCGCTGAGGCGACGCGGCCTACTGTGAAATCAGGGGTGGGATTCTGCTTTCGCACCTTTGAAGAGGAACTGGGCAGCGGAGAAGGCAGGTCAGCAGGAGCTCTCTCAAAAGCGAACGAATAGCATGCGGCATGGAGATTGGGATAGCATACATCGTATTCGTCGTTGGCCATGTTGATGTTGGGGTGTGCTGTTTGGTGATGGTGTTGATCGGAATGGTTGTGTGTAGTTGTGATTCTTGATTAGAATAGTTAGAGGCAGAGCTGGCAGTTTGGCATTTGAGAGAGGATGTGGAGAGGAGGGATGCGCCGTAAGTCCTGGCGTAAGACTCGTGGCAGTTAGCCGTAGATAGGCGACACCTGCTACCAAAGGTACATGCCACCTAGCGCGTTGGCATTGAGCGGGCCTAGGTACCTTCTGTCAGCACTGGTTTCCAGACGTCACATGCACCATGATCAAGCTGTCAACTCTTTGATTCAATGAAGGAATGCACCAAAAATACTCATGTACTCAGTGCACCCCCATCTGACTATATTCTTGGGCCTCGACACCATCCTCCTCAGTCGCATGACGTTATCTGCAGAAGTACTCAGAGGCTTGAATACCCCACCTTTGAGGTTCGCAGTACAAGCGGGCAGCAAAATAGGTACCTCCTATCAGCCCATTTTTACAGTTACAGCGAATTTCGTGTTACTGCTGCGTCCATAAGGGCTGCCTGCTTGTACCTAGGGACGAACAATTGAGGTAGTGCATACAATCCAAGGCAGCACCGTTTTAACCAGCGATGTACGAATACGTGCACAGGTATCTACAAAGCAATTCAAACAGGCACCTCTGCCTCTTTTTGGCCCAGGTTTGGACGGGGTATTAATTTCTTCCAAGATCTTGGACGGAGACCTGGAGCCAAGTAACTGGGATTAGTTTGGTAATGAGCCGACACTTGGGCCAACAGGCACAACCAGTGATGGCGAATTGCCGATGGATGCTCAAAATACATAAATAGGTACCTGGCTATTACTAGCTGCCTGGTATTACTGCCAGTCACAAACAGAAAGATAATACATCTGCCGCAGAATGGGTAGCAGCCTGAAACTTCCACGCCGTCAGACAAAGGAGGAATCTCCTATTATTAGGTTGAATGGAACCCTGCGCCTCGTCGGTGAGTGGTTGGCCTATCAAAGAGCCATCCAAAGCCGTGGGGTTGTTACCTACCCCGTAGCGCTCTAGGAAGATGCTAGAGTACGGGTCCTCTACCTACGGCATCATGCACCGACCATGGCAGTGCTAGTTCAGTTTTTCTTTGCTTTTATCCTCACGATATGCTAATAGACGATACATTATGTTAAGACAGCCGCCAAATATTAAAATGAGCTATACTTGATTGCATCAACCTATCCGAAGGTTGAAATGGGAGTACCCCGCCAGTTTCGTTAGACGACGTGTTACGATAAGGATCCGATCAGGCTGTTTTGTTTATCGATAATGCACCACAGAGGCAGGCGCGTGCAGGGTGCTGAGCGTGTTGGGAATCCAACAGCCGACATCTAAATGCTGTGTCACAATCCACAATACACATTTCGATACTCTAGAAACTTGATGCCTGGATGCTTATTGTCCTATTTCCCTACCACAGGAAATATTTTAATTTTTTTCTCTCCCGCTCTTCTCGTCCTCAGCTTCAAACTCATAAGCTCTACTCACACATGATCAACAACTTTAGACGACCGTATTTCTCCTCTCTTATTCTTATCTTAACTAGGTTGGTATAAGACTTCGGGGAGCCCTTTACCGCCGCTCGGGCGACAGCCATGGTTTCCACTCCCAATGACGTTGAGATGCTGGATGCAGATTCCGCAGATGATGACAATCTTTCACTCACCTCTACGATCGTAGATGAAATCAACTCGGATGAAGAATGGACAGCTGAAGGCATAATTGCGGAAGGAAGGATGAATGGTGTCAAGCACTGGCTCGTTGAATGGACAGGATACCCGCTGGCTGAGGCAACATGGGAGCCGAGGGCTCACGTTCAAGGACAGCTCTTACGAACTTGGAGAAAACGAAAGGCAAGACAAGAGCGTGGAGAGGAGGAGAGATTCGATCTCAACATTTGGCGAAACGCGTTGTCGGAGCAGCTCCGTGCAAAGTACGCCCGCCATGAGAAGCGCAACGAGAAACGGTTGCGCATGGGGCTGGCACCAACCACATGGGAACAACCCGTGGATGAGTTACTGGAACTGACCCTGGATTTCTACCCCGAGTTTGAAACCAGGGATGAGAGTTCAGGCGAGGAAGACATGTCGAGCGGAGATGACGATGATGACGATGGCAATGACGATGAGAAGGGCCGTAATCAGGAAAGGCCCGACAACGATGCATCGAACAGTATGCAGGTGAACCCTTTGAGAACCACCGAGCCTGATCATGACATGGCCAATAAACAAAGACCTCAAAAACCTTTTGACGAATCACAAAGGATACATCCTCCTTCTTCCACGCCTATCAGTGGCAATGCTCAAACTCCTGGTCCCGAGCCCGCCCCAAACCTCCCCTTAGCCTCTGCTAAATCCTCACTACCAGATGCAGCACCAAACCCAACCAAAGAATTGATGCCAAAGGCGTCAAACATACCCCTTACTGCTGCTTCTGCTCCTACCAGACCCGTTCCAAACTCGGTATATAGTCAACCAGCCCAGAGTAAGAAGAATAACTCAACTTCAAACACGGAAGGTTGGTCAAATAGCTTATCCAGATCTGGTAATGACAAGCCTACCGGTCTCAAGTCCCGGGGGAATCGGATCATCAACACCATGGGTGGGGGTGTACCAGTGAATGTTTTCGCAGGTGGAAGCACTAGAAAAGCGCGTCCGACTCTCCTTGATGCTGCGTCTGACACTTCCAAGGAGCCTAAGCTTGTCAACCTTCGGCAACAAAGAATTATCCAGCAGGGGAGGAGAAATAAAGAAGACGTTGCTCCTGCACAAATACCCAAACGACTCATTTCTCTTGATCCCAAAGTTCGAGCTGGAGACTTGGATATCGGCCAGCCCACGAGGTCTTTGGAAATCCCACCTTTCACAAAGCCCAAAAACTCGATTGAGGCGTCACAAAACCCCCCAACACCATCAGCTACAAGCCCTACTTATAAAGGCCAAGATAATGAAACCGCACCTCGACCGAGGACGCTCAAAAGAAAGAAGTCTGTTCGTTTTGATGATTCTGTCACTTATCAGGAACCGACATATGTGGAATCAGAAACTGAGCCCTTCGCCTTCGAAGACTCTCGTTTCTCTCACTTGCCACAGGAAGATCAGGATAATAATAGTCCCTTGGAGGCAGCTGGGTCAACTTTCAGGCCACCAACACCACCAAGGAATACCCACGTTGCCAGTCCACAGCCCTGGACCAGTAAAGAAACTCGAAGCGTCACGAAACAGTGCATGTTTGGACCAAAATCCATCAAGCATATTGACATCATTTTCAAAAACATTCCAGAACAGACTTCGCATCCTTGGCTCTCTGAGTTCATGCACTGTGCTCAAATAGTTTTTGGCCAAGTGTGTATCGCACCGGACTTTAGCTCTCAGAGTCAAAATCTTCGTCAGGGGCAGAACTTGGCATCCGGCAGTTTGTTGTGTCCTACCGGCCATAGCGAATTTGAAAATCTCGCAAAGCGCCTCAATATGGCTTCAAAAGGTGTAATGTGTTACTCAGAGAGATACTGCATTCTTATTTACCCCGCCATGTGCACAGATTGGGACTTTGAACTTGTTCCCAGTCACAATGCAGGCAATTTACTGAAGTTTATCATTTTTGAACCTACACCCCTCATGCACAAGGACTCATTTGCAAGGAAGTCTTCTCAGGAGTCACAGGCACTTCCTCGGGGTGTGAGTCATTTCCTACAGCTTGATTCCAACAGATTAGTCCCCCAGCTACGTTTGAACCAAAGCGTACAGTCTCATCATGTTTTCATAGCCTTTCCAACACCGAGCAAGGTACAAGAAGCCAGGTTTATCTCCACTTGGCTCAGAGTTTCGACAAAGATTGATCTGCACGTATACTCAGCATCCATTCCGGGAGATTGGGCCAGTTTTCGTGGGACAGGAACCGGCACTATGATCATCCATGAGGATGTGATATCGAAGATACGTCTTTTCCCAGAAATAGCGGAGATGATGAGAGAAACCGGACGCAACGGAAACTATGCAGTCTTTATCTTTCAGCAAGCTTTGGCACAGTTTTGCCGATTCCCGTCTTCGGTGCAGAAATCGCAAGTGGGGGATATCATACTCTATAGGATTCTCCCTTCACACAAAGTACTTATGATGACGCCAAGCTTCATATTATCCCAACCCCAACAGGCCTACGATTTTGTCAGATGGTTCAAGAATGATCTACTTACCAATAGAACATCCTATAGATCCAAGCTTGCGGTTTGTTCTGATGTCAATGACTGGGTTCGGCAGCTGGCTACTGGAGAAGCAGTCACTAGACAAAACCGAGTTCGCAGTCAAGATATTCAAGCCTGGCTGAATCTATGGCAGCAACTTGAAGACTTGATGGCAAAATCGGCGAAGGAAGGCGACACGAATAGCTTTCTTGTATTTGCCCCTGAGGGTATTGATGGGAGTGACGAACAGAGCCTCGTGAATTGGTTCGGTTCATGGACCGTCAACTACCTCGATACGGCGAGCAGATTCTTCGTACTGGGATCAAACTGTAACGAAGTATCCCGAATGACGAGGAAAATGAAAATTTTGGAATATGCGGACGACGCGGACGAGGATCAGCCCGGTGTGGCTCGCGAGGCGGCTCTCGATGCGGCAAGCCAATTACTTGATGTGACAATCTCCCAGACACCATCCGTCAGCAACCCTCAAGGGGTTATAAGTGCCCCGACAGGCCCCAAAGGAGCTCTTCAGCTCATTGAAAATGACAGCGCGTCTGCCATCAGATCCCATCTCCAAATGCTAAATCAACGATGTTATTCGTTAGCCCTAATTTACAATCGCCCCGTCGCCTACTGGCATACGGACATGCCCTGGCACTTTGGGGATATAAGCTCGGAATTTGCTCCCTATTCCTATTGGTTTTCGTTCTTCAATACTCTCAATTTTGACACTAAAGCGAAGAACACATACATGGGTTTCTTCTATACCGTTACCAATACATGGAAATCAGACGAAGCAGTTGCAGATCGAACCCCTATACGAGATCCAGCACGACGTCCATGGATAGCGATTTTCCGTCCCAGGGAGCCCCATAAGCGGCCCTGGAGATCAACAGAATTGTTGATATGGGACCCAGGATACAGCAAAAAATTCCTCAATAACCCGCGAATCTATGAACGCGACCTCATCGAGGCTCAACAAGAACTAATAAAGCTTGTCGCTCAGGAGAACCGGCTAAAGAACCCGAGCCTGCCGTTCGACAAAGTATGGTTGGCCGGCCGAGATAGGAGCTTCCAGTCAGAATATAGCCATCCTCTAGATGTGTGCCTGGACACACTAGAGGCTTTCGGAAGTGAATTGAGAACATGGCTTCCTTCGCCCAAGGAGAAAATGCCCGGCAGAGGATGGCGGTGTGTCGAGGAGAACGCGTGGCCGGTTGAAGAGATACAGCCTTCAATAATGGACGAGAAGAGGGATGATGAGCCCGACCAGAAACTGAACATCATCTTCCACCCTCCACCAGGACGCCAATTGGACCGACCAAGCCACTGCGAAAACCTTCTCTACAGGGAGGTGATGCGAGCTGCCTCTCAACCATCATCCGACGGCAACTTCACGTACAGATTCCCTCCAACACACGAGTGGTACTCCCGCCAACAGGAAGAAGACAGGGGCTTCTCTCACATTTATGTCGAATCTTGGAAGAAAATATTTTCTATGCTGCAGATCAAAGAAGGCAAACATGCGAAGCAGGCAGACACGACGAGTCGTGATTCAGAATAGTTGGCAGGATTTGGGGGTTGTATGTAGCATTGCTCCTGAGACAAGCAAATGCATAGATTCTCAGATGATGGGCTGGTACATCTACACGTAGGTTCTCAAATAGACGGCTCAAGGCAGAATGAATTGTACAATAAATCTTGGAAATGCTTTGAATACCTATCTAGAGCGTGATTGAACCGATAAGAGAGAGAGGTCACCTAATAGACGAAGGGAAGCTCCTTGTGCTAAGCAAGACGCCTTTAACGCGCCGAATGCTATCTCTGACTTTACGAATCTCGTCTTCTGGCTCTGACTTCCGGGATCTCGATAGCAGGTCATACCCGGGCAAATCTGATGTGGTAGGGTAGGTCAATGTATCCAGGTCATCACGGAAAACGTCGAGGAGGGTTTTCACATCCCCCAGACCATCAGACTGTGAGCGTATTCCACCCTCAAGATCCTTCAACGATTGTGTCAAGCTCTCCAGACGGGTCGCTTGGGCTTCGGAGGGTTTCACCACGGGGGTCGGCGAGACAGGAGGAGGGGGGTAGAGGTCTGGGTACCGACATCGTGGTGGAACATCTCGCTGGGGTCGTCAGAGTCGCTATCCTGGTCGGGATCGTTGCGCGCCTTGCTTCGAGGCGGAACCTGTGATACCGATTTCTCAAGCTTCGATAACAAAGGGCCGAGGGCCTTGGTTGTGGATGTATACAGGTCAATGCGAGAGTCAGTGAGACGATCCAGCATCGGGCGGAGGATGAAGCGGCTCGATCCAACAACAAGGGTTGAGATGAACGCAAAAAGCTGCAAAATTATAACGAGGCGGTTTCTAGTCAGGAGTGGCGGGGAAGATTCGGGTTTCGGGGTGAGAAACTCGGGGTACGTGACAATGGGAGCGCGGTCACGGTTTGACAGTACGTATTCTGAAGATGAATGAATGGGAGAGGATGTAGAGGGCTCGTCGGCCTAACAGGAATCGCGCGGTTAGCCAACAGGCACGACTATATGTGAAATTTGGCGACATTAAGGATACTCACGGCTGAAGCGAGTGGCTGTGAGAATTCTACTTCCCCAAGGAGCTCTTTTATGTCGGCTTCATCTATGCCCTTGCCCCGGAGAAAGGCGATCTTGCTCTCCCTGGGAGAAGTCTTGATTTTCTCATCGTCCAAGAATCGGCGCGCAACCCTTATTCTGTCCTCGTCGGTGGTTGTGGTGCTATCCTCGTTGGTGGTTGTGGAGCTGTCCTCCGTATCTTCTTGGGAACGCTGCCATTCTGGAATACCAGAATCTGGCTTCTCCTCCTCTTCCGTCATGATTTGTGTGTTCAGCCCAGCTATCGGTAGGCTACCTGATGGAGTTGATATAGCACGCCGTGACGAGGGAGAGGATTGGCGGGAAGGTGTGGATGGAAGAGACGAGATTGATCGCGACTCCCATTCATTCATCACGGCTCATATGCCGAGGCTCGGACATGCGCCCACGGGCAATTTGTCTGGGGCGTGATGGCTGACCGTTCAATACGCGACTGCTTAGTCACTTTGCCAGCGTATGAAACGGTGCGTATCTGCCGAAAGTGTGGGCCGGAAGGCGAGACGGAGCCGCGGTCTGTCAGTTGCGCGCCAGAGCTCGTCCCATGGTCGAGATCCAAAAACCTACTCGAATCGGAAAACAAGGAGTCGGATCTAGGTCTGGGGCGCTCATCATTGCTACCCTTTGTAACTCCTTCCGCAGTGAGACAGCCACACCGCTCATCGACCAACCACTCTACGGAGCCCATTCATTCGTGGCTGAAGGCTAAGCGGATCTCTCAGCAAGCCCAGTGCTAGGCCCTGCATTTCAGCGTTTCACTCAAGGGAGCAGGCGCTGATCCGCGAAGAGCATAACCAAGTCCTCAATTTGCACCGACCTCGGACTGGCGCGAGCAGGATCCATTGGCGTTGTTGTGTTCCGGTCCGCCAACCTGCAATCGTAGAGCCCCTGCCTCGGTCTGTTACTGGTTTCGAAGGGAGCGTGTTATAGATAATATCGAACGGACTCAGCTGTTGGATTTTGACGGCGGCTTTATCTCACAAGGTTTCATTGAGTTCCAGCTGGTTGGTGTACCAGGAAAGGAGAAGGCCAATCGTTATAAAGAACGAGGTCAGACTGTAAGTTGCTGATTCCTTCCTCTTGCTGTTGCTATTTTCCAGCTTCTTCTGTTTTCATTTTTGTTTGCTGTTACTTTTTTCCGTTCATTCAATTCTTTTCGTAAGAGAAAGGACAATTCCAATTTCCTAGCTTTCCTCTCGTTGTTTGCAAACATCAATGGCAGCGAGGCGAGAGATGAGTTGCAGAGGCGGGAGAAACGAAGAGGAAAATAATTCACGATGGAGTTGAGCGTGGCATCAAGTGTTCGGCTGGCACCGGGCGGCGGCGAGAGATCAATTGGCATCGGCATTGGCTGCGCAAGTTGAGAGGCGTTTGAGTCTATGCCAGTGCATTGTTGCATCCCAAAAATCCCATTCGCTCCCCTGCGACCGTGGCCAGGGCAAGCAAGGCATGGCGATCCAAGGATGACATCAGTCGGCCAGTGCAACCGCAGGCCCTACGAGTCTGTGCGGGCTTGGACAAGTGTCTATCTGTCCATGCAATGCTGCTACTCGCCTCTGATCCGCCCGCGCTGATGCTCAGTGCGACACGTGTGTGGTCGCTTCCTGGTTCGGCTTGGCCTTGGTGCTTGGTGTGAGGGAGACGGACGACACAAGACAAGAGACGCAAAACACCATCTGATTGGACATCAACGCCGTTCTGTGCCACTCTTTTGGTTTCTGGCAGCAAGCGCTGTGCGTCTATCCGTAGGCAGACATCTCCATCAGCCGCGCTTCTACATTGGAGCAAGACCATCCCCAACACATAACCTCCTCTCTCCCTCATATCACCGCCAATCAACCTCTCCCTCTACCAGCCCTTGCACCAACGAGCTGCACCCCCTGGCACTGCCACGCGCACGCAGCAACTCCCCAACCCTGCTCAGCGTCGTCCTCTTCATTTTTGCCTTCTGCTCGCTCCGTGCCAATTACACGAGGCAGGTCGCTGGTGCTGAGTCTACCTCTTCTATTGGCTTGGACTATCTACGGCTCAACCCCTCTAAAAGGCTTATTGCGACGGTCCGTTTCAGCCAAGGTGTTGATTGGGTCATTGGTCTGAGTAAACCACTTGCAGCAACGCCATCGCCCCTGGACAGATTGCCAACATTCCCGTTTGCCTGATATTTTTTTTTATCTCCTCTATCAAGTTACAACTATCCACTATCTTCCAGCCCACACTCTGTGTCTCAGAGTCAATAAGAAAGCACAACTGCCACATTTCATCAACAGGCCTAGAAAGCACAAGCGTGCAGGCATCAGCGCCAATTACAAACCACTATATTTTACACTGCGTAGCTATCATGTCTCTACGTCCACGCCGCTCGGCTGCGGCAAAGGCCAAGGAGGTCATTTCTGTACATGCCAGGTGGGCTGACTCAGATACACCAGGCGATAGCAATTCGGCCATGTCATCTCGCCGCTCCCATCGGGTCTCCCGTGATGGCCCCGCGTCGCCAGGTGATAGCCTGACTGTCAAGGTGCCCTCTTCAAGAGCTCGCCAAGCGACGCGGGGCGGGTCCCGCCGCTCGGATGCATTTGAAGGAGGAGAAATCATCCATGGGAAGCGTGATCGCGGAGGCAAAAAGAGCTACGTGGTCGATTCAAGCCCGGATGACGAGGATGATGAGGATGATGAAATGGAAGAACCCGAAGATGAGGACGCTGAGGGGGAGGAGGACATGGATGTCGACGCAGAGGGGGAAGATGCCGAGGGCGACGTGGATATGGACGTTGCGCCACCTTCTGCAGGCTCAACAATTAAGATCGCCCGCCCAAATTCCAAACCGTCCGCTCGGGCCATTGTACCCGACGATGATGAGGATGATGAAGAAGAGGAGGACGAAGAAGAAGATGTTGATGACGACGATGACGATGGCGACCTGAGCGATCCAGCAGATAGTGATGCAGCCGACCAGACGCTTGGGCTCGGGGATGAGACAATGGCCGACGAGGATGCTGAAGGCGAAGAGATCGATGAAGAAGGCGCCACGCAGATTGACGGACAAGACCAAGGCCTTGATAGCGATGACGAGGACGGCAGCCAAGACGGTGAGCTAGACCTCGCTAAGATGACCAAACGTCAACGTGCGCGCTTCGAGGATGGGCCGCAAGAGTTTATGAAGCTATCTGATGGTGAGCTGATACTATTCCCTTCAATCCCGTCCCAGGGCCGTATGCCAACTAATAAAACTTCCCTACAGAGGTGCAAGCAAAGAAGGTATTCACTGCTGAGGAGCTATCCATGCGGCGGCAAGAAATGGCTCGGCGCCGGAGGAATCTAAGCGAGAAGAGGAACGAAGAAGTAAAGGTACGTGCTTGTGTTGCATTTAAATCTCTCTAAAAAAATCCCGCCCTTTTGAGCTTGAACCTAATTGGCATCCTCGGGTCACAGATGGAAACTATCAACAAGCTCCTGAAGAAGCAAGCACCAAAGGTCAACAAGAAGGCTGCTGCTGCCGCTGCCGCCGCCGCCGCCGCTGCAGGTGGTGAGGCCACACCGCAAGATAGCGGCCCAAAGGCTAGTCCCGTGTTCGTCCGCTGGGTCAGTTCAAAGAACGGTGCGCGCGTCTCTGTCCCTACCGAGATGTTGGAAGGACCCGTTGGGAAGGTCTTCCAGACAGAAAAAGACGCGGTACGGGCGAAGAGAATGGTGGAGGAAGTAGCGTAAATTAATGGCTCTCTCGTTCTACAGGTTTGGGAACCATCTACTGGTATTTCTAGGTGTCTAATACTGCGCGCTGGGCAGGTCAGTAGCAAATTGTATTTTCATTGGTTGGTCTCTGTCCGCTTCGGTCCCTTTCACATATACGTTGGGCGTTGCCGTTTAATAAAAATAATAATATTAAAAGCACATCATTATTACAAACACTAAAGATGTGTTTGTATTTGCGTACATACGTCTGTGGTAGCTGGGATAAACCTGGGATAGACCTATGTGCATGTCTACGGGGGTTGGCAGATGTGAGCACAGCCTGGGGGCGGCGGCGGCGGCGAGCGTCGACAACGAAGACGGGAAAGCGACGACGATGGCCAGATAACTTCGCCGATGACTGCGCCCTATGACGCAACTCTCTACCAAAAGAGAGTTGGGTGATCCAAGGTGGTTGGGGGGTTGGGGGAACGAGTTCTCACTTCGTCCTCAGGTGAGTGAATTCTGAGTTGCGCCTTGGGTCGGTGTTGAACGAGGAATGGATATTCCCTCCTCCAAATCCCAATCGATTCGTTTAAATTCAGCTATACCAGGGCAGATTAACGGGATCTAGCATTCTAATAAAGCTGTAAGTATGTAACATAGTGTCCTGGGTTGACCCAGCTTGGATGAAATTTAATGTCGCCAATTTACGGCTCCAAAATCTGTCCGGCATCAGTAAAATCCCCGTCTCACCACTTTCTCAGATCGAAGAGCGACAGACGCCCAGCCCCCCGGCATAGATAAAAGTGACGGGTGTCTCCCATGCCCAGAACAGCCACAGGAGCATCCATCTGAGAAAACCTAAGACTCATTCCGTCCTTCTCCCTCATCTCTTCTTCCTTTCTTCCTCCATCACCAATCCTAACCATCCAAATCCAATCGCAAACTCCAAAATCAAACCCTACAATTTGGCAAGGTCTGCCACCTGAAAGCAACTCAAAGTCGTCATCATGTTTCGACAGATGAACGACGACGCGGAGATGACTACAGAATCCGCATCGTTCTCAGCCGAGTTCTTTGGTCCCGATATCCTGGAGACCTATGAATGGCCTGTCCTTGCCGAAGCAATGGACTCGTCTTCTCCTGTTGATCTCAGCCCGGTAAGCCACCTCCCAACTGAATTGCAGTTTGTACGGTACAAATGCTAACCACTCGTGCCTACAAAGCTCGAGGACTTCATCGCTCAAGAGAACGCAAAGTGTCTTTTAGACACCACTGAAAACCCGTCCGCTTGTGAGCCCGCAGTTTTCCAAGACTCGATGGAAGCTCATGATTCGGATGCCGCATGTCACTCCGAGGTCGCCATCACCCAGGAGGACATCGATTATCTATTCGACGTCACTAAACCCCAAGCAGCTTGTGAGACCGCGGTTTCTCAAGATCTGGCAGATGCCCATGATCAAGTTCCTTCAAGTCACTCTCAAGTCTTCACACAGCAGGGCCCGGAAGAGATTGACGCTGTTGTTGGCGGCACTGAGCCCGAGTCCCATTTTGATCTTGCCCTTTCTCAAGATGCGGTGGTAGGACATGATTCGGTTCCTTCAAGCCACTCACCAGTTCTCACCCAAGAGCGCATGGTTGAGAATGAAAATCTTTTCGGAAGCCCTGAGCCCGAGTCTCAAGATCCAGCAGAAGCTGCTGGTGCGGTTCCTCCATCCACCGCTCAAAGTGAGAATGCTGGCAGTGGAAATAAGATCACTGCACCATCTAAAGAAAAGCCTGCTTTCCCGCTCGCTCTTCCTCAGCCGCAGCCATCTCCTCCGTCTGCTTCAGCCACTACTCAAAGTGCGAAAGCGTATTCATCCAAAAAAGACAAGTTTCACAGGCTCGTTCTGCCTCAGCCTGCTCCAGCTTCTTCAAGCACCCCACAGAATGGGAACATTGCAACTGCAGCACCCAAGAGTCAAGCCAAGCCTGCTGTTACCCTTGCGCTGCCTCAACCTCCTGCGGATTCTTCAGATACCACGCAGAATGTGAGCACCACAAGCGCATCATCCAAGAACAACGCCAAGTCGCAGCCCCAGCCATCTTCTGCAGTTCTTTCGTCCACCACTCAGAGGCGAAAAGCTGCACCCAAAAAGAAATCCACGGCTGCTACCACTCAGTCTCTCCTTCAAGCACAGCCGGACGTGCAGGGGAAGCCTCCGGCCCAGATTGACTTGACTTCCTCTGATACCCACCAGACTGGCAATGGGACAGCGGTTAGCAACCCCCAGACTGGCAGCTTCCAAGCTGTTATGCCTCAAATGTCTACAGCTACTGGCATGAATAATGCTTCTAGATCTGTCCCCAAGAGCTATGGAAATGGACACTTCCCCACAAGCTGTGACACATCATCCGAGTTCTGTGAAGACCATGAGATGGAGAACAATGCAGCGGTAGTTAAACCACATGCCTCTAACCCTGGGCCTGTCACTACATCTGGTCTCCCACCACAGGCTTTTGTTGGTTCTTCCCTCTCCTCTCTTCCAGGACAAGCTCCTGTTGGTGTCAGTTCGGCCCAGATGCCACAATTCGCCAACGGTGTTGGTTATCCCTTCATGATGCCAGGGCAGTTCCCAATCATGGGTATGGGTCCCGGTCAGCAACCCAACTTCATGGGCATGCCTCATCCAGCTCACCTTGCCAACAACTTCATGGCTGATCAACTCAATATGAATCCTACTGCCACTGGTGGAGCTTTTTCAGGCTTCCAAGCCCCTATGGCTTACCCAAACAACGGAATGCCATCTATGGCACCTCAGCAAGGTTTTCACCCTGTCCAGAACGGACAGACTTCCGCCAACGCTACAGTCTTCCAAGGTGTGCCTCCCAGCACTACCTTGCCCGCTGAGACTGGAAGCACCAAGGCCAGCAATGCCAAGGCTACCAAGACAACCAAAGCCTCCAAGGCAGCTCCCGCAAAGGCCCAGAAAGCCCAAGCCCCAAAGCCGCGAAAGGCTCCAGCAAAGAAGGCTGCACCTGTCCAACCTTCACCTGTCCAAAACGTTCCTGCCGTGACTCAGGAAGCAACATCAACATCATCAACAGGGATGGCTGCATGGAAATCCCAGCTTCCTGCCCCCAACCCTTGGCAGCCACTCAATCCTGATCAGATTATGATCATCACTGGCGTCCACCCCCTCCACCTACCCGCAGACATGGAATTCGTTTCCAAGCTGCCCGAGGTTCCCGGGAGCGCTGTCAGGCACAATGACATGACAAATCTGACCGCTCAAGAGCGTGAGCTTGTCATTCACACTGCTGCGCGTAACATCTTCTACGCTGGAGTTGAAGCAGGAGTCGAGCGCGCGATTCAACAAATGGTCAATGACATGGACTCAAGTGGTGAAGCGCTTGGCCTTGCCCCTGCCGACCTTCCTCCTCAAGGACCCTTCCGCACAAAGTTCCTTGACACACTCGAGACCAAGATGAAGAAAGCCGCCAAGAAATGGGCTGCCCTCACATATGAGGAGGCCGATCATCTGATCAAACCGGTTCAGGCCCTCTAGGAGCGGAAATTTGCCGGTATCTTCGTCCCCAAGGACCAAGAGTCTCCCTCTCAGCGAAAGAGGCATTGTCTCTCCCTGGAAGAATAAGCGCCAACCCACCACACATCAGGCTGACCTACCACCATTGGGAACCCAGCCACAACCGAGTGCGACAGGCCATTGCTCGTTTATGTTTTGTTCAAAATGACACAGTCTTTACAGTGAGACTCATCTCCTCCCCCCAACCCCCGCTTCGCACTTTTCTAACTTGGTATTCTCTCTTCAGGGCTCTGCAGAAGTAATGTGTGTTTTCACAGAGGCCTCGATGCTCTCTACATGAAGAAGTATCGTAATTTTTTCGATTGGTCGACCAGTTAAACGATAGTCCGGTCTCTATCTTTTTTCAATATTTTTTTCCAGGTTAAGCCCGGGGGGGGGAATTCATTCTTTACAGTTCACAGATCTATCCTTGATTAGCGATTTTGAGTCACATCAGAGAGGAAGCATTGTCTAGAGTAGAGGTATATCTTGTGATCTCAGAGCCACTCGTTCTATCTGCATATTCATAGTCACTCCTTATTCAGTATTCAGTACTAGAGATCTTTTAGTTTTTTTGGGCGCAGGGATGGGAGGAAATAGCGAGGACCTTTGACCACTTGGTCAGGTCAACCAGATCGGCTCTTTATGAGCAAGTCAAAGTCTCCAACATTTAGTTGGAAGAAGAGGACCCGAAATTAGATTCAATGCAATTCCTTTCACCGAATTGATTCCCATTGGGTGTTTTTAATCAGCATGTCTTGCGTTCATGCTCGCAGGGCTCGTGCTAATAATATCGTCCCTCGAATTGAATATCAGCATAGGCGCAAACAAGGCTACATCGATCGTAGGTCGCATAGACGAAAATCAACTTCAGCGATGGAGACGATCAATGAGCAGTTATGAATAGCAAAAAGGAAACACCGCTCATCAGGTAGTACTTTCCTCAAATCTTGTGATAGTGTCACGTGATTGCCTCCCCATTGAGGAGCTGCCAAGTTGAAAAGGAAGGCGCAGATGATAAATGACCATGTCTAAGGCTTATAGTACCTATCTTGAGATACTGGCCAGAGTAAGATTCCTCTTTTTGCTCCCTTGATTTCACAAGTTCCAGGGATAGGAGTTGCTTTAAGCTGTATAGTCTTTCTTGCACTAGGCAATCGTCAAATGGTGGACCATCGGTGCGCTAACTTTTCCACAACTCTCCAAGACCTTGTATAAACAAGATTGGTTACTTGGGCGAGCTTCAACCAGAACCAATCAGACACAAACAAATTGAAATAAGACCAACAACAGGAGCGTACAAACCCGTGAAGCTCCAGTCTCTCTCCTGCAGAAGCTACTGATTGAAGGAAGAATGGCCAATGAGCCAGGTAGAGCGGATGTGTAGGGTAGGCCACAAGCTGGGCGTCAAGCCCCTGCTACGTGTGTCCCGACTGTCTCGTCCAGGTTGTTTCGCGATGACCAGGTTATTTGTCCAGGGCTGTCGCAACCATCTCATTACGCAATCTTCGCTCTCGAAATCTCCTGGCTCATGGCCACCAGCTTTCCTATATCCTGACGCCGCAACGCCGCGACTGAATGCACACCGGCCCCTCATGGCGCATTACGACGGTCGAACCGCCCCCGCCTACGTCCCGGACTCGTATCCTCCCCCGGGCGCCTACCACCACTCCACCGTATATTACCAGCCCCAGTACTCGCCCCCTCGACCTCGCCGGCAGCACTTCTTCCTCGTCTCCATCGTGCGGCCTTGGGCCATTGTGGTGTCGTTCATAATACTCGTCATGAATATTTGGTGGTTCTCCACGGGCAGAATCTGTGGTTACTCGGCGTCTGTCACGGACAAGTGCTATTGGGTTCTGTGGAATAGCCTGCCTCTTGTAAAGAAGCTTCCAACCCCAATCTTCATTTTCATTTTCCTCTCATGCTCCTTCCCTACGTGCCCCATCAATCGTTTTGTACCTATGTTAGAGACGAGCTGACTTTTTGGTTTGGACGTCGTTGCGCAGGCCATTGCGTCTATGGCATGGAACATCGCGACTACACTCTCCCACCGTCGTGTTATGAGTTTTCGATCCGGCATTCCTCTGCACACTCAACTGCCCATTCAGTTCTTTCTCGCAGCAGGAGCTGCTGTCAGTCTCGGCCTCCTGAGTTGGTCGTTTACTCAACCATCTAAAGATTTGTGGTCGTGGAACGTGGCATCTCACGGGGGCATGATCGCTCTGGTTGCTATTGTTACGTGGGTACCACCGAGATTGATTTTCCGACGCTGGGATGGCTGCTAACACATCAGATTCCCCCTTTCCAGTTTGGTCAACTGGTTATTAGTTGGGTTTATCGCTTACGAGGGGTGGCTTGATTCGAGACACCAGGAACAGACCGAGTCTTACGCGCTATGACATAACGATGCTCCATTTGTATTGCCACTTTGAGTAGGTTTCTGTCCCCGAAGTTCATATTCGTACATACAATCGGACCAGACGGCACTCCCAAGCAACCACTGGTTGTTGCTTTGTAAATAAACAGATTTTATGGTCATAGAACCCAAACCCCCCAGACCTCCCAAGACTCCAGACCAACTCCAGTACTCCACCTCCCCCCAAAAAAGCAAAAAGAAAAAAATAGCATCACAGTACAGATTGATAAACCTCCAACGATTGAAGACTCATACTTCCGTATCTTCCCTAACAGATAACATGTTTCCCGTGAAGCCACCGTGTGCAGCGAAGCGGAGTTGGTAATCACGGAGATCAGACCAGTGATTTAGCTCCTCTTCTTCATCCTGTACCGTCATCTGCAATGGCTCTGCGGATCTATTGGCGACGGGGCCTGTCCTTTCCAGCTTGATTAGCACGCCAATGAGTTGTGACAGGGCCTCTTCAGATTTGATTGCAAATGGACCCTTGCGTTCTGGCGCGTCATTGAGAAGCGTTGACGCAACCTGGCGAATCTTGCTGATGATCGAGCCTCCATTAGGCTCAAGATTGCGTTGAGAAATCGAGCCCAAAACAGTCAACAGGTCTTGCACGATCAATTCCCGTTCGGTTGACATCAATTCAAAGATCTGTTTATCTTCGTTCTCTTCCGCCTCCTTCTCCTCCTGAGTCTGAGGCGTTACAGTGTTTTGGTGATCAGCGAGGTGTACATCACGCAGGTCAAAATAAAGCTCAACAAAATATGACCGGGTTGCCAGCTCGGACACGAAAATGTTGGCTTTCTGAATCTCATACTGCAATTGGCGGCGTCGGTGTGGCTGGGTCTTGAATGCAATTCTTATGTCGTGGGGAGGCTGAGCATTGGGCCACAGAGGTGGTACATACTGTACTGTTGAATCCTCGAAAGCCTCCATTGGATCGACTTCGCCGGGTGCGCCTAGTTGAAGTTCGGGCGGCAAATTGCCAATAATGCTCTTCACAGCAAGAAGGCCCTCTCGTAGAAGCATTCTTTGGTCGGACCATGGTAAGGTGCTCATGCCATAAGCCAGCTCGAGACTAACCACCCCGTTCATTGTTGTGTAAATGTCAATCCCAAATCTGAACCCTGTGAGTAGTGAAACACTGCCCTCCGATTGATCGTTGATCTGATTGGCAACAACATAAATGTCGTCAATGTTTTCTGGGTACGTAGGATATGGTAGACTTGGGGTGGATGGCGCTATGACCGTATCGGACTGTGATCCTCCAATTCCTCCAAGCTGAGAGAATGAACTATCTCTGAGTTAGAGCGCTGAACTTAATGAGTAGGGTGCGAAAGTAGAGCATGCTCGACTTACCGAATGCCCAAGAGCAAGCACCAGAACAACCGTTTCCCAATCTGATCCTTGACATGGTTGAATGGGAGGGGATCGGGCGAGTAGGGGTCATTTCCGAAGGTGGGAGGTTCGCCCGCAATCTTTGGTCGCGTGAACCCAAGCTCTCGAATCAACGTGAGGGTCTCGGACATGAAGTGGCGCGAAGCATTGTGTTGATGCGTGTAGGCATATGATAAACCAAGAAAGTAGCTTGTAGAAGCATCGTCGAGAGTCTTTGGTTGCTTCAATGGCCACTGACTGCCTCGTGCCTGAAGAGCAATTTCACAGCACCTCTCAATCATCACAATGGATTTAGGAAAGAGATGTGTACTGTGTTGCGCTTTTAGATGTTCTCGCACACACCGAGGAAATGAGGCCACAAGCGCTGCAATCATGCTGGCAAGCAGACTGAGAAACTCAGGTCTTGTGCGATCTTCTCGATTGGCAAAGGATTGGCGAAACGTGGGTTCGTGTGGGAAGGGAGCGAGTGGGTGTATGAAAGTAAAGAAGTCATCGACGAGTAGCTCCAGCACAGGCATAGGAGCGATACTTTCAGCGTCCAACACACCCTCGTTCGAGAAAGTGAGCAAAGTCTTTGCTGCATTGGAAGGCGCAGGAGACGATGGGAAGACCGGAGGCAACGGTTCGATCCGAGTTCGCTTTGCGGCTTTGGCAGCTTCGGCATGCTTATTTGGGGGGCCGCGTCGCTTCGTTTCGCGGTGGTACGTACAATCCACGCCAAGATCCCGACAGGGCTTGCATGGGATATTGGTATCGTCGCATTTCACCTTGCGCATACTACACATGTCGCAGGCGCGTCGAAGTCGCGTGAGCTTGGGGTTAACCGTAGGGTCGCGCATCATGGCAGCGCCATTTCCGACGAGGCCTGCGCCTTGGACAAGCTGGACGGAGGACAGGTCGGCAGTGTGGTGTTGAGGGTATGGGTTGACGGCCGAAGATGCGGCAGCGGCCACGGCAGCGGCGGCGGTGCTCACATTGGGTTGCGCAACGGATTCGGCAGTCGCATTTTGCAGCGCCTGTGTTTGCTGGGTGGTGAGAGCTTGCTGGGCGGCATCGCTGGCGGCTTGTAGCATCTCGAGGCCATTGCTGGCATAGGCGTGGACATTGGCATGTTGCTGCGAAGGCGACTGAGGTGGAGAGTCTGACATGATGGGCGAGATGCAGGTCCCGGCGCTATGCAGGTAGGAGTCGCGATGGCTAATCGTCGAGCCGATGTTGATGCGAAGGCCCCGAGGAGAAGCCGATGAAGTTTTGACGCTCGGCGGACGTGGGGCCAGTCGAGGGTCGCGGCATCACGTGACACAGCACATGATGGTACCGTGGCAGCAAGTGGGCTACTAACTTACTTGCCAGTGTGCCTTGGGTGGTAGTTGGTGCTGGAACGGGTTACGGAGCCATCGACCTACGGTAGCAGCATTGCCCTGTCCCCTACCTGGCCCACGCAGGGTGACATTATTTGCGGTCACCTCGTGGTAAGTACTACATAGGCATGGTGGTCGTGGCGGGAGAGCAGCGGGATCCTGGCACAAAGTGACCTCTGGTTTCATTCTTTAGTAAGTGCTTTGCTAAAGTAGTGGGGACCGACCGCAGCGAGAAGACAACAAGTCGGTCTGATCATCCAATATCCATCATGCGATGCCACACGGGATGCATTGGGTCTTGGAAAGAGACGTCGCGATTGGGCAACTTGCATTCTCTATTCCCGAGTCCACGAGATTGTGTCAAGAGCGGGTATTTGTCGTGGTCGTCGTACTGATGCCGCCGTGTTGCGGTTTGCTGCCTCCCAAGCCCGTGGACGACGTGGTTCCCCTTCCCCCTTGCTAGTATTTTTCCTTGATCGTCGACGTCAAGCTACTAGTTGATTACGGTAGTTAACGACCCATGGACGTCTGGGTGGGTTCATTCAAAAGCATGCATGGGGAACGGCACCCCCTTTCCCAATGGTTATTTGAATAGATAGAGCGCGTACGTAGTGAGTGTTTTATGAAAGATTTAGAGAGGGGAAGGACGGGAAGGGAACCGGGAGGGAGACAGGTTGCAACAAGATACCACAACCGGCCGGATGCATGCAGGTGGGAGGAGTAGCCGGGACGAGAAGGAAGGCAAGCAAAGGTGAGTGTAAGTGTGAGTGTGAGTGTGAGTGGGCGTTGGCTGTATGGTATGTGACATGAGCAGTTGGAACGTAGGCACAGTCACATGTATGTATGCGACGTGTGTTATCTGTCGGGGCTTTATGTGCAGGCGGTATGTCTGGAGCGGGTTGGGGCCAACCAGATGAGGTTATCAAACTAACGAACAATAAATGGCCAGGTAGCTGGCACCCGGTGATAGTAGCGCCTCGCTTCTGCAGGACGGTGCACCGGTCCCTGAATCCGGCTATGGTGACAAGAGGTGAGAATGCCAATCAACGGACGGTAACCCCACCATGTGAAGGAAGCCAGAGGTCGAGAGACTGAGGGATGCATATGCTCCGTCGGTATGCATTGCATCGAAACCGTGGCTGATTCGGGTCTGTTCGGTGGCTAACGAGGCATCCTGTCTATGAAAATAACTCAAGGCGAGGGAGGCACCGGGTAATGGCTGATGGGTGCATGGCATCGTGGTTCCAGATCTCACCGTTCTTGAAAGAAATGCTATCGAGATTCCACAAGTCGCTATTCCTGAGTACCTTAAATAACATACCGCTCTGACTGGACAGGGGGACGTTGCTGCCGGCCAAGCCAAACTGACGGTTCGACCCAAGCAAAGCCGCTATCATCCCCAGCCGTGGACTACTACCGGAGGGCTGGACCTGAATTGAATAGCTACCGCACTTGGCTTTCATGGGACGGTGTGGCAATTGGGCGTTTTTCTTAAGAAGCTTCCCATCCCGTCCTGCATCCTCCTTACCCTTCATTCGTTGATTCTTGCAACACAAGCAAGCCAGCCTAGCCCAGCCCCAAACAAGACCAGCACTTACTATTCCTTGCACAAGCTCGCCTGTGTACCACTCTCTCTGTCCACCAGAGCAGCATATTAGTGCTGTTCATACAAACTAGCCCAGGTATGACCTCGCCATTTCCTTCCGCTTTGCCTCCTCTTTGGTAGTTTGCCGGGTATTTCGCTCCTGAGACATGCGCCTCGCTTGTCTACCCTCACAATGGATCTATTTCCCACCTTCTCTCCTATTCATCATTCATCAGCTAGTGCCTGGGCAGAAGGGCCTTTCCGTATGGCGCGGACAGTGGCTACTGGCGGCTGCTGACTGGCCAATCAGCACCACCTTATTTAGAGCCGTGGATCGGGCGACTGAGCCCGCAGTGAGCATTGATTTTGCTTCCTGCTCGCGGTTGCTTTGCTCCTGGGCACCGCTGGCCAGGAGCACCGCCCCACCACCAGCCAGCATACAGCGCCCACATGCTGCTGGCGACAGGCTACAGCGCCTTGTATTGACCTCCACCACGATCAGCTACGGGACTGGGCTCTCAGCAATCTCGATGATGACATTGATTTGGCCCGCGGTCTTTGTAGACCGGGCCTTGGTCTAATGCCTCGCTGCCGTCACTATCGTTTCGTCCTCATGGATCTTGCACGAGTTTCCTTTATTTATTCCCTCGCTCGCCACGCATCACCTCCTCCCTCCATGCTCATCACCTGCCTTGCCTCGTCACTCTCTTCCCTCTGCCACCCCGCCCCCACCATCAGCCTTTGACAGGTCCATCGAGCTCGCTTTTGTTTCGAGCTAGTCTACCTTTTTTTAGCGCTTCTTTTCGTGAGTGGGCAGAGCTTGTGTGCTAAAATGGACTCCGATCCAGGCCAACCTCAGCGGCTCAACAGCAGCCAGCACGAACCGAACCAGCAGCAAAGACGTCACAACCACCTCGTCGAGCTTCCCACCACACACAACAGCATCTCCGACTCGACGCTTTCCTCGGCGTTCACGAGGCGACGTCTTGAAGCAGTCACTCCGGGCATTGACCTCTCCACCTACTTCCCCTCCACAAGCCCCAGCGAACTTGCCAGACCCAGCTATTTCTCCGCAGCCGATCCCAACATCCCACCAGGTCCAGCCAATTCCTCCAAGCTGGTTGAGCGTCAAGTTCCTGCAATGGCAGCAGCCTTGGCTCGCCGCGAGTCTCTCTCCGACATTCGCGCCGCGAATCCCGACCTCTCTCTGAGCGGCAACATTATTTCCGCAACATTCACTACCCCCCATGCCCTCAATTACTGCAAAGGAGGCCACTGGGTATGTTTTCTCCAAGGCACCCTCCTCTGCCCCTCTTTCCTAACATGAGCAACGAACCCCACCAAGCACTCACTCACTTCACGACGCATCACATAAACCTCACTTTTGTCCACATGCCACCATGCACATTGACCGTTGCTGATATTTGTCTACCTTCCTGCCCCGTAGGACCTGAAAGCCCGCCGTGGTCAATCTGCCCTCTACGATTCATTTGCCCATCTCTCCTCTGACGCCACTCCCTGGCACCATACCGTCGTCGCATGGACGGGGGAGATCGATTTCCCTCAAGATCTGCCGTCCTCACCTCCTGAAGCACCCACCTCCTCCACCACCGTTGGTGTCTCGTCGCTCAATGCGCTCTCTGCGCCCGTCCCCGTCGATGGTAACACCCGCCTTCCTACCCCTCCGATCGACGGCCTCTGGGTGCCCCGCGAAGACCAGCAGCGCCTCGAGTATCAGCTCTCCCATAGCAAGAGTATCCGCACAGTCCCTGTCTGGTTGTCGGATGAGAATGAGGTCAACAACGAAGGCATCACTCTCAAGGACCAGGCAAGATGGAGGAGGTATGCCGAGCACGATCTCTACACACTCTTTCACTACAAACAGCACGAACCCTCAGACGGCCGCAAGGAACGTGTTCAATGGGCCGACTATTACCGCATGAACCAAAAATTCGCCAACAGAATTATTGAGATTTACAAGCCAGGTGACATTGTCATTGTCCACGACTACTACCTGATGCTCCTCCCAAGTATGCTACGCCAGCGGGTGCCCAACATGTACATTTCCTTCTATCTGCATTCCCCATTCCCCAGCAGCGAGTTCCTGCGTTGTCTTCCGCGACGAAAAGAAGTTCTCGAGGGTGTGCTGGGAGCCAACCTCATTGGCTTCCAGTCCTATAGCTACTCTCGCCATTTCCTCAGTTGTTGCACACGCATTCTCGGATTCCCATCGGACACCCTTGGTATCGATGCCTATGGGACTAGAGTGCAAGTTGGTGTCTTCCCTATCGGCGTTGATGCCGCCAAGGTTGAGTCGTATGCCTGGGTTGACAGCGTCACCGAAAAGTATAACACGCTGAAGAAGATGTACGAAGGCAAGAAGATTATCGTCGGTCGAGATCGGCTGGACAGTGTTCGCGGAGTCGCCCAGAAGCTCCAGGCTTTCGAGCGCTTTCTCGAGTTATACCCAGAATGGCGCGAGCAGGTAGTCCTTATCCAGGTCACCACTCCTACCACTGTCGAGGCGGAAAAGGAGGATGCCGAGAACAAGATTGCAAGCCGAGTCAACGAATTGGTCATGAAGATCAATGGCCAGTATGGCAGCCTGGGGTTCTCCCCAGTTCAGCATTACCCACAATACCTTGACCAGGACGAATACTTCGCTTTGCTTCGTGCAGGTGACATTGGACTCATCACGTCGGTTCGAGACGGCATGAATACCACTAGTCTTGAGTACATCATTTGTCAAAAAGATCTTCATGGTCCCTTGATTTTGTCCGAATTCAGTGGGACTGCTGGCAGCTTGGGTGATGCCATCCACATCAACCCTTGGGATCTTAGCGGTGTCGCTGAAAAGATTCATCTTGCACTGACCATGTCAGCTGAAAAGAGGATGGCTATGCAGAATAGCCTGTACCGCCATGTGACGAGTCACAATGTGCAATCTTGGATTACGAAATTCGTCCGCAAGGTTTACACAGTGCTTGGCGACTCTAACCTGGTCAACGCGACACCGCTGCTGGACCGTGCCCTTATGCTCTCCCGATACAGATCGGCAGGCAAGCGCCTCTTTATGTTTGACTACGATGGTACACTGACCCCAATTGTTAGCGAGCCAAGCGCCGCAGTACCCTCAGAGCGTATCATCAATGCCCTAAGGGTCCTCGCCGATGACCCGAAGAATGCCGTGTGGATTATCTCTGGGCGAGACCAGGATTTCTTGAAGCACCACCTGGGACATATCCAGAAAATGGGTTTCTCCGCTGAACATGGAAGTTTCATGAAGAGTCCTGGATCAGACGAGTGGGAGAACTTGGCTGAGAAGTTTGACATGGGGTGGCAGGAGGAAGTGTTGAAGGTGTTCCAGAAGTACACCGATATGGCTACTGGTGAGATTGCCCAAATCCTACTATACCCAACTTCATATCTGGAGCATGGTTACCACCGAATGCATGGAAGTCACGTATGAAATGAGTATTGAGGAATGAGCTAATCGTCGAGTAATCTAGGTTCCTTCATCGAGCGTAAACGGTGCGCGCTCACTTGGCATTATCGCCTTGCTGATCCAGAGCTAGGTCTTCAGCTGTCCAGGGAATGCGAAAAGGAGCTCTCAGCGGGGGTGGCCCGTCATTGGGACGTGGAGGTGATGCCTGGAAAGGCAAATGTCGAAGTCCGCCCAACCTTCATCAATAAGGGTGAGATTATCAAGCGGCTTGTGCAGACGTACCATAGCTCAGGCACTTCTTCCGAAGACAAGGAGTCTGGAAAGGTAGAATTTGCCCTCTGCATGGGAGATGACTTCACAGATGAAGACATGTTCCGGAGCCTCAACGGATTTTCTGGGCCTGTTCTTGACCCAGATCACGTTTTCACCGTCACTGTTGGGGCCAGCACCAAAGTCACACTGGCAAGATGGCACCTGCTGGAGCCTGAAGATGTGATCGAATGTGTGGCGCTTCTTGCTGGCTCTGAGGAGGGAATGCAACTCGGGGAGGTCAACCTTGCGGCACTGAGCTCGGTGGAGGGGCATATTCCTGAAAAGGCCGTGCTATGAGACCGAGTGGATTGTATCAAGTTTGAATAGAGCATGCAAGTTGGGTAAAGGGGGCGATCCAAAGGAGTCAGGGACGGGCGTTCGCGCTCTTTGTCTGCCTTTCTGACTCGTTGGAAAGCAGACATGGCCCGCCCCTTGGTTTTGGTCGTCGCGACAACAACAGACAACAACAATTCATTATAGCCCCTGCCCTACCATAACGACTTTGATGACAACTGTGGAAGGAAGTAGACGAGATCCAAAACAAATGATAGACGGCGAATTCGAACGCGAACCGAAAGTACAGGCCATGGAGTTGTTTTATTTGAATACATAGCATGTAAACAGAAGTGTACATGGATTTCTCTACCAGCATATCTCGTCTTGTGCATGTGTATTTTTCGTATTGTAGGCAGAGAAACGGCGGCATCTAATAATAGAGAAACTGCCTTATATCTTACTGAAAGTGCGGGAGGCACCTGCTATTAAATAGTTGGTAGGAGGTAGGTACTGCATGAATTAGGTACAAACATAAGTTTTCGCACATACGATGCTCTTGATCCATGCTTGCTTCCTTTCCAAGCTCCAAACTGAATCTTTTGAGGTGCCTAGTACCCAGCGCGAATATTTCTCGCCGAGATCCAGACCCTTCCTTCCGTTGTCAAGTTGCAAGAAGGTGTAGCATTGTAGCTACCGTTTTGCCTCGGCGGCCAACAACATTGTTTTCCAACACCGCCATAACCACACATATTGACCAATTAGTATCGCACTGTTAGCCCCCGAGATTACGGGATCTCCAGCAAGCTAAGCCGCTGTCAGCAGTCATATTACTATTACTATTATTACTGCTTTTACCAAGTCCCATTACACTCGCCGGCCATGCTTGACGTCCGGGTCAAAAACCGGGAGAATGGCAGCATAGTTTCTATCCGAACTGACGCGGATGGAGCCTACCACATGGTAGCCAGGACCAAGATCGAGCCTGGTCAGTGTATTCTCACGGATCCCGGACTTGCAATTTTCCCCTCGGGTCTGGGAAGTGGCCCGGAGTCCACAGCACTGATCAAAGAACGTATTGATGCCCTTCCCGAAAGGGAGCGTGAAGTCTTCTTCACCCTTGAGCACAATCGATTGTACGACTACGATGAATATTACGGACGGTATGTTGCCCATGCCTCCGTGCTTCGACACAGTCCAGAATACGCATGCATCTTCCCTCTGCTTTCACTGGCGTCAAACAGCTGTAGCCCCAACAGCGTTACTGCGGTTCTCCCAACAAACAAGACGACGGGGAACTCCCGACGCAGAAAGGGTTGGAAGCTTGCCCTTCGCGCCTGTGAGATTATCAAGGAGGGTGAGGAGATAAGCTTCTTCAAACTGGCTGGTGGCGGCCGGTACCGTAGTCGGCTGGAAAATCATGTTGAAAGATTCGGTTACCCGTGTCGCTGCGATGATTGCACACTGCCGGACGATCTCCATTTGCCCGCCGAGGACCAGAGGTGGCAGTTGGACCAGCTCTGGGAAACAGCATTTGGCCGAGACGATGTTTCCACCCTGGCATTGACGCATTGCATCGGGCACATGGCGCAGTGTTGCTACTTTGAGTCTATCGCCGACAAGAGTCTGCTTCTTCTTTATCGCAGGCTTTTCGACAGGTTCGTGCAGGATGATAATATCACGCGAGCACATGTGTTTGCCACCAAGATATTGAAGATAAACGCCAGACTCATTGGATGGGAATGCGACGACTTTCACCAAGGGCATTTGATGGCCCTCCATGATCGCCTGCACGAAGAATTTAGGCTCGATCCCGGCATTATACTGAGACTGGAAACTCTTACCTACTGCCAGAAAATGGCTTGGCTTTTTAGGTGGGAGGAGACCCTCAGGGAAGCCGAGATACCAGAAACATGCCACGACCTTCGAAATGACGAGCTCTTCCCCAGCTACACGCAATTGCCTGAAGATAATGAGGACAAGGTATCAGACTATTTCAACTTGTATCACCGACCAAAGAAGCACTGGATCTTCATAGCAAGCCTCGTCGGTTTGGATGTAGTGGCTGAGAGGCTTCTGGTCCGTGACAAGAAAGCAAAGGCAGTTTATGTCAGCTTGAACAACGTAAGTATAAATGTGGAGGATGCGCGGGACATTGCCCCATTGTCTCTCGTCCTGATACCTTATGCCGCGAGAACCATCTTTGAAGATGGAAAGGAGGCTGTGTCTTCCACAAATCAGATGATCAAGGTATGTTTCTTCTTGTGACTGGCCCCAATTAACTCCGCCCTGCAAATTTGAAAGAATGGAGTATGTGTATCATGACCTAAATGGTATTACAGGTGATATCCGGGGTGACCTGGCCCGATATCTTGAAACTCAGCTGCATGGTAAACATCTATTCGAACATAAGACGAGACATGAGAATCTGTCACGGATGCAACAAGCAAGTTGAAAAAAGTTCTCCGGTGCTCTCCAAGTGTGCACGATGTGGCATGTTTTGGTATTGTAGCAAGGTAAGTTTTCCAAAGTAGGGCGAGAAGATGAACCCAACGTCACCAAGAGCGCATCCTGACTGATTTGCCCCCTTCTAGGACTGTCAGATGACCGGTTGGAAAAACAAAGGTCACAAAGACGACTGCAAACTTTTGGGTATCAAGGTCATATATGAGGCTTTTTGCAGGCATCCGGGGGCAATGATAAACCCTATCGGCTGGGAGTTGAGGACCATGTTCTTCAACGCTACGGACTGGGCAAAGCTCACCTCAAAGGCCACTGTTTCAGTTGCGGATTTGATTAAAAAGGTCCAACCGGTTGGAGTCGCACCTGATTGCAAGACCAAGCCTGCAAACCCAATGATTGACAAACTTTTGGAAAAGCTTGGTGATCTTGGGCCGGAGGATTAAGCCCCCTCCTCGACTCCTGGGGACAAGTCCGAATTGGCTATGGTAATTACCGCACTAGCCTATACAGTCATTCACTACCGGACACAAATAGTATGAAGCAATAATTGGATATTGTATGTTTCTTTTGTGACAGGTCCGTCTTTCTTCTCCACGGCCTTGTTGTTGCTCGCGTACATCATATATCAATATACGGGGTTTGGATGATGAGTGTATACATATGTACCCCCGTCCTGACTCCTCATTTATCGGATGGGGAATCAAATATCAGAATAGATCGCTCTCGTCTGCTTCTTAAACAATGCAAAAGGAGAAAACCTGGCCGCCCACAACTTCAAGAACGCCCAAAGAGCCCTTTTACAGAATGAAAATTTAGAAGGAGTAAAATTATGTAACAGGAAGAGAAAATGAAATAAGGCTTGATGATGAATTCGTTATCGTCTAGTACCCCCTCAACTTGTCAGAGGGTGATCTCGATGGCGAAGCCGTTGAGCCGTTGGTATCTAGGTCCCGCATCTGCATTAATCTTTGCTCATCCATGCTCTCGCTGTCTCGTGCGCCGAACTCGACGGCATACGTCATGTGTAGGGCGATGGCACCGGGTCTCGTGGGAAGTGGCATGTCCGGATGCTTCTCCGCCATACTTCGACTGGTGGTCCCGAAGCCGAGGTTTCGCTCGGTGAAGTCCTGCCGCGTGCCAGGCTCCGAGGGCCAGATGTGGAGGCGGGGGAACGTGCGGACGATGAGACTCCGGAGAGAGGGCATGCATGCGCAGATGATGCCGACGTTGATCTCGATGGTGGACCAGACGGCGACGTCGACCTTTTCATAGGTGGCGTTGGGTGATTCCCAACCGTGGACGATCAGATTCTCAAGGCGGATTATACTGATGACGGTTACACTAAAAAGATGAGTTTTAGTTCAAGATCAAGACGGCGCACCAGGACAGACATAAGGGACACTCGTGGCATATGCGCCCAAGTCATAGGATGGCAGGGAGTAACTCACAAGAGACCGACGCAAAACATGGCGCCAACGCCAATCTTCTTCTTCCAGTCCAGGTTGAGCGAGTTGATTTGCGACAACGGAATGCCAATCATGAAGAAGTCGAGACCAATGCTGATACCCGAATTCGCCCAAGCCACAGCGCTGGCATTGATACACGTCCCCACATGCTCCTTGTCCCAGCGATGCCAGTAGTACGAGACTGGCTTGCACTGGAAGATGGACACGAACAGAAAGACGAGGCCGAAGGTGAGAACGAAAATGATGGTGCCCCAGAGAGCACGGCGCACCCTGGGGGCGGGGAAGACCCGAAGGTAGAAGAAGAGGAAGGCCAGTTTGCAAACTGAGACGTTGAAGAAGTAGATGGTCGAGTAGATGTATAGGTAGTAGCCGAAGTCGGTGATCTGGTCGTATTGAAGCGTCCAAATGTCCCTGCCGAAGCCGCTGCGGCGTCCACCCTCACATGCGATGGCAGCTCCGGGTGCCTGGATCAGAGCGGCCAGCAGGGTGATCCAGTCGTCGAGGCCGAGGCTCAGGTTGCTGGCGTAGATCTTGACAGCGAACCGCTGTATCACGAAGATGCCGGACAAGATGGAGAATACGATGGCGACAGTCGGAAACTTTTTGGTGTTGTCTCGTACCTCGCGTTTGCAGGCTACTTGCGTAACGTTCTTGACAGCTGTTGCCACATGGCTGTTAGACGCCTATTTCGCAGGAGAGGTTGGAGAGGCTGAAGGCCGTTCTTACTCAGGATCTCTTTGGCAAGCTTGCAATTTGATTCAACGCATGCTGTTGCTGTGTCGTCAAAGTTGGGACTCGCGCAATAGCATGTCATATTGCCTGTGGCACAATCAGAACCCTCAGTTAATAGAGTAAGACAATCGTACTGTAAATCGGTTAAAACCATGTTAGCCAATGTGATACCGGGGTTTGTCCAAGTCAACCTCGATCTCTGGTCGGTTGGAGGATTTTATTCGTACCGAGCAGCTTGGCAATGCCTTTAATACATCGGCCAGCGTGAGATCTGCCGAAGCAACAGTCGTGAAAAGCGTGGAAGCCACCAGGAAAACGCTGGCGGCAAGCCATGAAGCGCGCCCGATTATCCGCATCTTTGATCCTGATCTCCTCCAATTCAAACCCGTCGTCCTTGCCGATTTGCTGGTGTCGCCCCTTGTCGTGGCAGCATTCGACTGCTCGATAACCTCTTCCTCTTCGTCGTCTTGGGCGGCCGTATTATAATAATCCCCCCATGGGATTTATTCGACGGTTGGGAAATCGGCCTTCTAGAAGCGTTACACTACAGGCCGTTTCCTTGGGGGGAGGGGGTTTTGAAGCAAGTGGGCGGCGGAGTGAATATCTATTACTGGCATTACATGAACAACATCCGAGTACATGGATGGCATGAGGTAGGTATTATTAGTGCGACGCCGTCTTATTCAGACACGGGCGTGTATAGTGGATCTTGGGAGCTTTTCTATGTATCTATGAACCGAGCGCTAGACTCTTGCGCGGGGAGCAATGAGAGGAGAGAAATCAGAATGTCAGTTGATACAGGAGAAGGATCAACATGCTCGTAGCAAGACGGGATGACCGGCGTGTTGCGACCCCTTGCCTTTGCGAGTGGAGAGAGAATCCTTGGCCTGCCAGGGTCGTGGGCCGAGACATTGCAGCAGCGATCCTGGGACCTGGGGGATAGCACACCGGATCTTAAAATTAGGGGGCCAAGTCGTGCCGTTTGGCGTGTTACTAAGTAGATTGTCAATAGAGCTGTCATTAAGTGAGGTGTAGAGCCAGAAATGGGGCACCATGTTGGTCGTCGTGGCGTTTAGTAATATGCATATCGTCCCAACATCACCCAGTGCCACCATACGCGGCAAATTTCCTAATCGAGACCAGCGGACGGGAAGCCAGGTATCAGGTAAACGAACGCAGGCTACTCCTTTGATGAGGAAATCGGGAATGCCATGGCAAGGGTTGTCGAGGGAGTGCTGATCAATCAACTGCGTAGGAAAGGAGAATTGAGACAGTCGTATGTCCACAGAGCTGATAGCACATATGGGGCATGACCTCACAACTATGCCGGTGGTGAAATTCTCGGGAGCGAATTTGGGCAGTTTGGCGATTGGTCACGATGACCCGGTGAAAGGATTTCAATAAAGCCCAATATTCAAGGTGATGGACTGAAACACTGTTGATCTCGGTGGGCATAGCCAGTTAAGGCCTTGGCACAACGTGTGTCCCGGTCCCCCACCCCCAGTTGGGTTGTGACTGGATCAATAGCTTACTGGGATGCGGCTCCTGGCAGTCCCCATGCCATGCTTCGTCGTCATAGCGCAACGAGAGGTCGAAGGAGCTTTCGAAGGAGTACTCTGCATCTATGGGTGGTTCTCGTGAGCGTTAGCGTTGTAGTGACAAGTAGAACCGCGATTGGCTGTAAGGTGAGGAGGAGAGGAGAGGTCCAGCGAAGAAGGGAAGAAGAGGGGTCATGGCGTTGGTCGATCGTCTCAATTGCGCGTTGATATTGGTTGATGCGTCGTCGTCGAGGCTGTTAGCTCTTGTAAGTCGCGGCGCAGTCAGCTCGTCGCACCAACCAACTGACATCAGCGCGAGACAATTGACCACGCCGATGTTGGTTGTTAAGAATAGACTGCTCAGCTGAGATGGTGAGCAGTTGGTGCTGCGGCTCGTTGGTTGGTGGGCTTGCTCGGAAGAATTCCCAGCCCAGTCCGAGGCGGGTTAGCTGGTAGCTCTTACCTTACTGATTGCTTATTTCGCATGTACTTTGCCAACTGCATTGGCGGGGACGTGCCGCGCTGTCCTGCTAATGTAGTACATGTTTTAAATGGGCGGGATGCACGCGCGGCGCGACCAGAGCTCGGACGGCAGGTGCAATCCAGGTTAGTCCCAGGCAGCTGTTTAGGTTAGTGCCAAGAGTGCCTAGTCTTTGTGCACGAGGGTGTCTCGGCTGTTGGGGCAGGTACTTTCCACCTAGCGCTTACCGAACATTCGCCACGGGCGTGTTCCGAGAAAGATGGACAATTTCAGTGCCATCCAATCTAGGAACGATTCCACAA
This sequence comes from Clonostachys chloroleuca, assembly GCA_037952775.1. Classification (NCBI taxonomy): domain Eukaryota; kingdom Fungi; phylum Ascomycota; class Sordariomycetes; order Hypocreales; family Bionectriaceae; genus Clonostachys; species Clonostachys chloroleuca. The sequence continues at coordinate 9,022,101 of JBANAY010000003.1, read as the reverse complement.
AGTGACCACTCAGGTTGCATCTGACCGCTTTGAGTTCTTGGCCCAGGGCGAACCAAAGCAAACAAACCGCTTGTCGGACTCGAATCCGGCTGTCGATGACACTGTCATGCATACGGCACCACCCATGCTTTCGTCCCATCCTCGCTGGGTGGCACTCGCCTAGCCAATCGCCAACCCCGTTCTGGACCGTCACCGTTCTCGCCCTACATCCTCAGCGCTCACCCACCTCCATCGTAACCTCCGGCAGGGTAGGGTAAGGCCTCATGGAGCCTGTTTTCATATTCGCACGTTGCTTCTAGAATAAATTTTCAGCCACGCGCACATCCTAACTGCCATGCGTTGGGCCTGGGCCAGGAGCAGACGCCCCGTCATCCTTCTCATGGCGCAGATTAGAGTCCAATGCAGGAAAACGAAAACGATGACGGTTGCTGGATATACCACCTGCCTCGAACATAAACAGGTGCAGCAAACACCCTGCATTAAATCAGGCAGACGAATTCTCGCCGTTATTCTCAGGTAATGCCTCGGTGTAGGCCTGGGCTTGATTCCTACTGTCTCTCTTTCTTGCTTATACGCCTCAGTTGATAAACGAAGCAGCCAATGACCACCGCCAGGTACCATTGACCTATCATAAGGACAGCCATCGGCCTGTATCGCCACGTGGATCATCTTGGAGCACACCTTTACCCTCCAACCTGCATCTGTGCCGGGATATCCCAGTCGAGCAATCGCTGGATGCGATGCTGAATGGTACCCTCTAAAGTCATGCTGCCCATTCTCGCTGCTACTATATCCTAATGGTGCATACCTAAATAGGCACACGATACGAAAGATACAACCACTTTGTCAACTCCGTTGACAAGCCCCCGCGATCTGGAGATGGCGAGGCCGCCCTCAATCATGGTGAGCTTCCACGTTGTCGGGCATCTCATCTCTCGTAAATACACGAGGCTATTTGTGGGCTTCGGCGCGTGGTTTCCTTCCGGCATGGTTTCAGGCAAAAATTCAGACTACTCAAACAATTGTTGCGGAGTAATAAACAGGACAGTTACCTCGCATGCCCACTTGGACGTGAAGTCTTCTCACCCATCCCGGTATAAGTAGATTTCATCTACCGTCATGATCACGCGGTAAATAATGGAGCCATGTGTTACTATTTTCTTCATTTCGGCTTATCCTCCCCTCAACGTTGTCCACCCCGTTTCTTTCCATTGGAAATATTAGCATCCCCAACAAGGCTCATGAATTATCTGGATCACTCAGCCAATATAATGGGTTGAGACCGGAAGGCCTTCTACTATTAATTACTACGTTCCTAGTACTTACAAAGGGCAGAGGCTCATACTTGCCAGATACCACGGAGACATCTGAAACTCTGCCGTCTCTATCCCCGGCCCACTGGCCAAGCCAATTAAAATCAGTGTGTACCTATCATGGGCCATGGGCAGCAAACAAGGGTCATCCAATATGCCGAGAGGATTGTCCAGGTGGGCCGTAAATGGCACTCTGGTAGCAGAAACCGGACAGATCCTAACAACATGGAACGGAGACGGAAGGGGAGATGCCGTGGGAGGTTTGCAAAGGAGGTGAAGCGAAGCCCTTTCGGCCGACACACCGCCAGTGGCTGCGTCGCATGTAGAAAGCAAGCATAATACCGATGAGACAGCGGAGGCATTCAAGTTACATTGGAGCATTTCCTTCATTTGACAAGCTTGGGCCACGTTATCATAATCGTCGACGGCTATCGCCTTGGGTAAGGGCTGGTTCGAAATCTCCTAACAAGAATGAAGGGATTTCCTGGGTATGATGAGAGGAGCGCGCTCGTTTTACGGGGGTTGCTGCAATGTCGGAGTTCGTGTTGGCCATCCGTGTCTAACAGGGCTTGCTACGAGCTTTTTCATTGTTCAATCACCGTGGCGCCCGTAGGAGACCCCGGCTGGCGATCCTGCCCTGAAGTGAATGTGATACGTCTGTTGGCCTGCATCCCATCCTCTCTGCAAGCTTGTAGCCGCCTTATGCAAGGCTCCTTATGCGAATCACTCTTCAGAATACAATTGGCTACATGGCGAGGTGTGGTGCTATGTATATTCGTCACATGTTACACTTGGAACAGTCTATGATCTGATCAACATTAGCGCAAGGTAACTGCAAATGTATGTTGGTTTATCACCAAATCATCCTTGTATCAGGCGATCTGGTAGAACGGTGGAAGAACGTTCCAGGGTGGTGTAGCCAGAAGATATTGAGGATCAATTTCCATTATAAAATTCAGCCGCTATTGATACAGAGCTCTAGCAGACAATAGTAGCCGTGCGAGTGTCACACACACTGCCACCGAGTCTTGTTGGTTGGTTGGAGACAACATGTGCGATGGCTCGCTAGTGTTGCCCGATTAGATGCCTCCTCTCGCAAGGGAGCTCGACTTTCTCGGCAGGAAAGTGTGGGAGCAGGGTCGTCCGTTAATGCCACGCAACCTACTGTCACGTAGTTGAAGGAGGGTTGTTCCAAGTCAATCAATCACATGGCAGTCAAGTTGCAATAAGCCACATTGTTGGTCCCGAGAGAGGGCGCCGCTACCAACAACTCAACAGCGTTCCCCTGATAAGCGCAATGTACATAATCTCTTGTTCTGTGCGTTCCAACCCCCCAGGGACTTGCCCTTGATCTTCCCCCATAGTAACCAGCCTGTTGGAACCTATGATACGTGATCTCGTACCATAGATCAGGACCATTACTACTAGTTGCCTTGTGATGGGAAGTTGGAGGATATTAAAGACCACATTGAACAGATTGAAATGATAGCCCTCCCTAACATAAGACTAGGTTGGCGGGACAGTCCGCCAAAGGGCTTCATGATCTCCGACACCTTGCATTAGGGGATGGGGCATCCGATGCTAAGGAAACCAGTCTAGGCAAATTGGGCAGATAAAAACACCCTAATTCAAAAGGAATCGGAAATGGTTGCACAGGCATTGTTTGGACGAACGTGGTGGTCACGATTTTAACTTTTGAATCGCGTTAGTTGGTCCGCTTTGATCAAGCCACGATCTAAGTATTCACCGTGGGTTGCGGACGGACAGAAACAAACGTGAATTGAACCCAATATTTGGTGAGTTCCAATCCGATCGAAAGGTCTAGTTCTGGTCTAGCTCTTCATTCACAAAACGAGCGCTCCACCCTCCCTCTACTCAGTATCCGATCTGGACGCTCGTGCATTACCTGTCTGTTCGGCCGTAGAGAAACGGTGGATGTCTTTATAGAAATTAAATTGACAACTAGAATATGAAGAATTAACCGACAGTTATTCTCATCTCGCGCTGGTCTATATCTGTTGTAGGCGTCCTTGGGCGGAGATGGTACGCACTCTGGATTGGATAGGTAGAATGTTGGTTCTGAAGCCAACCTTCATATAAACAAATAAAAGCATGTGAAGTACCTCCCAGTATGTAAGTTCACTAGGCCGCGGGAGGACATGAGACTCGGGAGTAGGTGGGCGTTGTGGTTTGACGTCTGGTGGCAACCTCCCTCCCTTCACCCATCAGTTGGTGCTAAGGCTGGCGCTAAACAAGGCCGAAAGCCGTTCCCCGAACTGATGGTGGCTGATGCTTGTGATGTAGGGCTGTCTCCTTCCTCTTTGTTACTGCCCGAGCATAACTCAAAATATGTCACGTTGGAGGGATGGACTTGCAGCACGGGGCTCGTTGGGACCGAGGGTTAATTCTCGATGGAGAGGTATGGCCTTGTCTCATATATTTGGGTTTGATCATGCTGTGTCCTGGTCTCTCCAGCTGCGAAACACCTCCCAGAGACGAAAGAACTGCCCCTGGCAAATGGGTGTTGATGAGAGAACCGACGGGAACACCATTGTGAAGAGAGTGCGACATACATATCATACACTCTTTCTTAAAGAGCTCGATTTTAATCAGATTTGATTTTACTTCTTGCACCGGCTTCGGCCTCTTCCTCAAATGGCGCCTGTACCAGGTTTAATGTCTACCAGAGCTGCCGGCGACCCCCTCGCCGAGAATTTGACACGAAGCCAGGTTATAGGCGAGAGCTGGGCTCAAGGGTTCAATATTGGCTCGGTAGTAATTCTTCTACTCTTTGTCCTATGCAACTATCGAAAAGGGGTGGTTTTGCACAAACTGATTCTCCTTGAGGTGAGGTATCACACCTCTCTCAATGCAATGGCCTTGAGAACACTCGCTGACCTGAGAGATAATAGCTCTTCTTGGCCGGATGGAACGGCATATTCATCTTTTTTGACGACCCTGCCTATGGATGGTACGTTTGTTTCAGACATCATGGGATAGAAAAATAAAGGACGTGGCTAATTAGGCATTTGCGACATAAGGATACTTAGCAGTACTGCTGCTCTCCTCTACATTTCATACAACCTCCACAACGTAATATCATGGCTCAAGATCAAACCATTCCTTCCAAGATGGGGAGGCCTTCTTTTTATCATATCACTTATGCTGGTTCAACCATACTGGGTGCTGGAGACAGTGGCCAACTTCCAGTACTTCAACCTTTTGGGGAACAACATGTTCACAAAATCACGATATGTTGAACCGATTGCTAGGTCAGTCCTTAACTCCTCAAATGCATTGGTCGATGTGATCTGACAGCTCCCTGTTTCTTCCCTCGAACAGAGACCCATGGTGGATTTTTACCACAGTCAAGCTGGTTATGGTGATCAACAAAAATTACGGCTACACATTGGTAGCACTGATAAGGACGAGCCCGCGATTTGGTGTACTGCTTCTATGTATGTTCATGTCAATCATCTTCTTGGCCACCGATGTCGCTGTGACGGCGACAATGTCATCACCAAGCGGCATCAATCCATTCTGGCGTGTAAGTCTCTGAAGAAACATACAAGAGGTGAGGGATAAACAGTCTTACTAATTTATTGATAAAGCTCGCCCTCGTATTCAAGTGCGCATCTGATGTTATTTTCCTCGACGATTTCAAGAGCGTCCTCGACCATATCGCCGAGACGGCTCTTCGTCGCATCAACAACAGTGGCCAATATGGTTCAAGTCTCCACGGATTGAGCGCCCGCCACAATGGAAGCAACACTCGCCAGATACCGAACCTAAATTCTGGGCCCGTCGTCACAATGTCTACAAAAAACAAGCGCGGAAATGTCGCGGGAGTAACAAATGGAGCTTCAGGGTGGACTCCTTCAAGACTGGCGAGGAGTCGGCTGAGTCTGGACAGCGACGAGATACGACTGGGACTTACATCTGTCGAGGGCTCGCGGAAACAGAACGACGGCAACATTATGACTAAAACCATGATTGTGATTTCGGATCAGAGTGATGTCAGCCACACTCACTCTTGTATCTCAGCAGACACGTATGGTTCCAAGGAGGACATTCTGGCAACAGCGAATGGTGACAAGGGACAGTACGAACAAGGAAATAGAAAATCAGGCTTCATTAGCACAGATATTATGTCAAATAGCCTGGAAAAAGGTCAACCGAAGTCGCCTCCAACTGGGGATCTTGGTCAAGAAATACCCATGGTCCCCATCAAGGCACAGCTGTCGCTAGGGGGAAAAAGAGACTCAATTTAGGGGCCTCCTTTATCTTGAATGATCAAATGACAATTCTGTTCCTGCCATTTACATATTGTCTCATCTCAAAGATCCCGAAACATTTGGCGGATACTCACGTGGAAAATTAAAAAGAAAAAGAGGCCATCAACAACAAAAAATCTGGGCAATGTGCATTCCACTGCCGATACAGCTTAATTCCATACCAGTCTATTCGGCGATGACAGGTTTCTAGTTGGAATGAGACGCAGTTAAGGTTTACCACCTCGACGCACGAGGAGCCAGATGGTTCTGTTTTAGTCCTAAGGACAACCATCTCCAAAATACCTCATATTTAGCGCTGGAAAGGAAATTCTATTTATGTACATGAAGGAGTTACAGCTGATGAGAGAATATCTTGTGATGCTCCATTGCCTGATTCGGAAGTCCTAAGGGAGGCAGCCGGTGCCATAATTGAATCCACGAGGCCTCTTTGGCTCCCTCCCAGATAGGACTTGTTTTTACCACCCAATTTGAGGGAATTATCTCCCTATATCTTATATCTCTTAAATCTAATTAATCAAAAGAGAGAAACATCAAACTTCCTTTTCTCTGATCTGTTTATCTTTCGGTTGGCCTGGTAGTCAAGGACAGAATGTCTCTTAATAACACAATGACGGGCCAACAACCTCCTGGCTATGGGTCAATGAGTGATCAAGATGACATGTCGTCGGCTGAGGATAGCGAAGACAGTTTTTTGGCTGTTCCATCCCCCATAGATAATGGTATAAATGGTTGGCAGTCTGCCACCCAAAATATCTTTTGCTTACCATGGCTAGGTACGTTCGATACGATGATTTCCAAGTGGATGGGGGGTTGAGACTAAGACGACTGATATATTTTCCCCCCGGGTTTGTTTAGATTCTGCAGAGCTGACGCCTGTGGCCCTCTTCATCGTGGAGCTCCGCTCTATTTTGCTTGCTGGATGGATAAACATTCTCACCATCTTTGTCCCAATTGGCTTAATCACATATGTCGTGAAGGCCCAGCCCATCCTGATATTTCTAACCAACGCGGTGGCCATTGTGCCCTTGTCCGCACTATTAACCGAGGCAACAGAGAGGATAGCCGATGATGCTGGCGACACCATCGGGGCGCTTCTGAACATAAGCCTAGGCAACATTGTTGAGCTAATCTTGTTGTAAGTCGAGGGTTTGTCAAATTGACTCACTGTTGCACTATGACTGATATCAGATCCATTATGCAGCATGTGAGTGGCCAACACCCTACTTGGCTGGCTCTCTTCCCTAATGCGCATACACATTGTAGCGTTGCCTTAGCGAACGGCCATGTACGCATCGTGCAGGCCTCTATATTGGGGTCTGTTCTTGTAAACCTTCTCCTCATCCTAGGCTCGGCATTGTTGGCATGCGGCGTCGCAGATGTCGAGGCATCTTACAGTACCTCAGGCACTGAAGTGCTTGGCTGCCTCCTCTTTGTTTCAGTCTTTGCCTTTCTAATTCCAGTGAGCCTCATTTTCCTTCGCATTCAATCCCTCATAAGGCCTTGTTTTTCGAGCGTTGACAATGATGCAGACCGCATTTGACTTCACGTTCCAGAATGCTCAGGATGCCAGTAGCGCAACGCTGAAGCTGAGCCGAGTATCCGCATTCATGGTACTGGCAATTTATATTATATACCTAATCTACGAAGTTAAGTACAAAGGGAGCCAGCGCTCTGGATTGGGTTCTCATGGGCTTGATATTGAAAGCCAGGCAGGACGGATCGAAACTCGACCACCTTCCTCACCTGCCACACCATCTACTCGCCCTCAGCCAAGGACAATTCGATTTGCCGAGAACGATGAACGAGAACAGTCAAAACCCAACATGATGAAACATGGAGCAACTGTTCTGCCTGATGCCAGCGATGATGAGGAGTACACACACACGATATATGCCGTCAATACTAGGGAGATTCGCGGAAGAGGCAGTGCTGAAGGATCTGCGCGAGGAAAAACTGTATCAGGATCAAAGTATCAAAAGCTCACACGGACTAGAGGCCATTCTAGATCGTTGTCAGCTGGGTCTCGCCGGCGATTTGCAAGCCGAGACTCGTCAGTTGCTTCAAGCCGACGTCTAGCCCTGAGGCGGTCTGGCCTTCCACCACTGAGCATAATGCGTGAGACTGTCGACGGCTATGGCCAATTGTCAACTTTCCCCGAGCCAAACATGTCCAACATGGTTGTTGGAAGATATGTATCTGTACTTGTCCTCGTTCTGTCATCGGTTTTGATGTCTATGAACGCTGAGTTCCTCGTTTCCACCATTGATGCGGTCACGCATGATGGACAATTCTCTGAAATGATCATTGGACTCATCATCCTGCCGATTGTGGGAAACATGGCAGAGTACATTACCGTGGTGACTGTTGCCATCAGGGAAAAGCTTGATCTTGCTATTGCTGTTTCCGTGGGCTCGTCCATCCAGATCGCACTCTGCGTCACGCCCCTGACAATACTCGCTGCCTGGATCCTGGACCAGGATCTTGGTTTATCCTTCACCTTCTTCGAAATGGCAACCCTAGTAGGATCGGTGCTTTTGGTGAATCTCATCATCATGAGCGAGGGAGGAGGGGGGCACGAGCCAACGCTCTCCGCGGAGGATTGATGTGCGGTTGCTATACCATTGTTGGGTGAGTAAACATGCTGTCCATTTACTCCTCCGCCTCATCGGAATATTGACTAAGACCTGAAACTAGGATGGGAGCATATTTAGCACCGGAGATTTGACATGGGACATGTTACATTGTAGTAGTCATGCAGATAGAAATATTAGGCAGTCAAGAATGAGAGACGGAGTATTTCAAGTGTCCATGCCTACAGCACTCCCTAGGCCTGGGCCACCAGTCTACATCAACGGTATTGGCATGCAGTCAGCATACCGAAGGATCATAGCAAGAGTTTGAGAGTCGAGGGCGGTAGAAATCTGGTCCCAACCTCGAAGATCGAATGGAATGTCAGTCGAACCTAACACATGGGTATCTCGCTGTTCCGCAGCTTCAGAGCCTTTCTCTAACAAGAGCTGATGTCTGTCTACGGCATTTTGGTTTTATTCAGCGGAGCTCGTTATACCGGAGAAGCTTAAGTCTACCATCAGCCAAAGTCTGAGTAGGACTGACTAAATCTACTGTCACATCAATTAATACGAGAAAACCTGTGTCACGGCCGTAGTGGCTGGTACGCACTTGTAAGATTGACATAGGCAAGCCATTTCTTGGCATATCCAAGATTTTCACATCCTGGGACTCACTTCAATGACCTTTAGAAGAGAGCAACTCCTCAAACTTGCTCCCTACCTAACAAAGTGGTCCAAGGAGAGTCCACAATATTGGCGCAGGTAAATATGCAGGGGAACTGTCAAGGCAGAATTCACAGAAAACACTCCGATTTAATTTTGTTGCTGACCAGCTGCGTACATCGTGCATGAATGTTGGTGTGCCGGCTCCCCTCGCTCACTGCAATACGCCCTGCTGAAAGCAAGCAAAGCCTCACTGCATGTGAACACGAAGGTCAATGATTTCGGCTAATTACTATGCAATTTTCTTGGCGGCCTGTCCAACAACCCTTCCGAGATACAGCCCGGTCTGACGCCACTGTTACACCTATTAGGACACCGTTTCAGTTGAGGCGCAGATAGCTTCAGTCACAATTGGCCGGATTATCACAAAGGAATCTATTCGCCGAGTTGGCCTATCCCCATATCATTTGGAATAGCCCCTGAACTTGATTTTCTCATCTCACGGGCAGGCCGTGATCATGGAGGTCGGCTTACAAGCCAACCTGCGGGTACCTGCGTCACGCGTATTCTTCGATCGAAAGCCTCCTTATCAGCCAAATAGTTCAAAACACCTGTTGTGGATAGATATATTGCTTGGATGGCACCCCTGTTGCTCTGAAGTTTTGGCCTCTCGCAGGTTCAGCTCGTCGTTGCTCATTTGAGGTGGCCCGAATGGGCATATTCAAAGACGGAAAAGACACTGCATAGCTGAGCGAGGGCTTGCCTATTCATCAGGTTCACGTCCAGATGCAAGTCGAGAATGTTCAGCCTTGGCGCCGGCATTTATTCACCACGTAATTTTAAAAACTCGGAGACATATGTATGTCACCCCTGTCCTACCGACTTACATGCAACCCTCTTTGAGAGGATCCTTGAGATAGGATTCTCCCGTGGGTGCTATATCCTTGTGGCGGGATATATCGAAGTTTGAGGCACCAATAAGCATCCAATCTTTCATGCCGAGGATCCTGTGATGATGATAGATCGAAAGTCGAAGATGCAGGAAGGGAAACGGACAAGACGTCTCATGGGAGTAATCTTGTAGTTGATTTATCTTGTTTGTCATCCATCCCATCAGTCCATCATAAATAGTGCCGGTTCCGCCTTAAACTTGCTTGAGTTCCTTCCCTACTCAGTCTTCAAGCAAATAAGAACAGACTGACACCCTCACAGCAATAAGAAGAACTACCTCTAGGCTTCCCAACTCTTGATCTTCTCACCATGCGTTTGTCTATCCTCTTCTCAACCCTCACGGCAGTGGTGGCCGAACCATCTGAGCGCTCTGATCGTGCACCACTTCTCATCCCGCAAGGTCTTGAGACCAGTCTCATTGCTGGCAAGTACATTGTCAAGTTCAAGGAGACTGGTGATCTCGCGTCTGCCAACAGCATCGCCAGCGTCCTCTCCGAGCCCCCCGAGCACGTATTTCATAGCGTTTTCGGGGGTTCTCCGGAACAATTGACCAAGCTACTCTGGAAACCCTCCGTGAGCATCCTGATGTATGTAAACAGCTCGCATACCCCGTATTTTGACTAGGTTTGGGGCTGGACTTAAGTTTTGTAGGTTGAATACATTGAACAAGACGCTGTAGTCACTCTTGACGCCTTCACCACTCAGCCCGGCGCTCCATGGGGCCTAGGACGACTCTCCAGTGTCAATGGTGGTAGCACCGCATATACATACGATGACAGTGCCGGCGAGGGCACTTGTGTCTACATCTTGGATACAGGAATCGACGTCAGCCACACTGTAAGTGTTCCCGAAGGCCGATATACGGCATACACCCGAGTTGTCCAGCATTCATCATCTGACCTTGCAGGAATTTGGTGGTCGCGCCAAATTCCTTGTCAACTATGCAGGAGGAGGCGACATCGACGTCCATGGCCACGGGACTCACGTTGCAGGAACCGTAGGCAGTGAGACGTTCGGTGTTGCCAAGAAGACCAAGCTGTTCGGCGTCAAAGTTCTCAATAACAGGGGCAATGGCACATATGCGGGCATCATCAGCGGCCTGGACTTTGTGGCGAGAGACGCGCAGTCTCGTTACTGCCCTAAGGGGGCCATGGCCAACATGTCTCTCGGAGGAGGCAGATCAGAGGCCCTCAACGAGGCTTCAGCTGCGCTTGTCAATAGTGGTGTCTTCCTGGCTGTTGCAGCCGGAAACAGCAATATGAATGCCGCGAGTTACTCGCCAGCCTCGGAGCCTCTGGTCTGCACGATAGGTGCCACTGACTCGAACGACGCCCGGGCTTACTATTCCAACTACGGCGAGGTTGTTGATTTGTTCGCCCCTGGCAGCGATGTTTTGTCTACCCTCCCCGGCAATAGCAGTGTAAGTTACACCAAACCCACAAGAAGCTCGCGGTGTACCGGAATCATCATTTACGCATATACCTAACTGGGTTCCATTATTTCATAGGGGTTTAATTCTGGCACATCGATGGCTTCTCCTCACGTTGCCGGCCTAGCTGCTTACCTTGCTGGCTTGGAGGGGTTTCCCGGTTCCGATGCTCTTTGCACTCGCATCAAGAATCTTGCCACTGTCGGGATCCTCGCCAACATACCCAGCGATACAGCTAACAGGCTTGCGTTTAACGGAAACCCCAGCGGTTAGGTACCTGGTTGCATGGAAGTTTGTTGAGAAGGATGTATATCTGGAATCTAACGGTTGTTGAATGGGGGGATGCTGGTTTCATTGAACGAGAGCATACAAATAGTATGGATACTTATTGTATATTCTCATATTGACGTGGCGTTGGATAAAAACTTTGTGCACATGTGGCACAAGTGCAAACTTGGACTGGTAGCTGAGCTCTCTCAGAATGCTCTCACATCTCAAGTACATGTACCTAACCTCGTGCATTTCTAGCTGTTAGGGTACATCATGGATACTTTCTGGCTCATCTACACTTTCTATCACACGGCTTCAACCTACAATCACCACAATTTCACCTTTTGAATGCCGCCTCATCAGACCCCTTGGCCCCTCCCCCATTCTTAATATCCAGTGATATTTGACTTAAACAACGCCTCAAGATTGAGACAGGGCAATCTAACCAGAAGACTGTGGAAGGAGAAATAAAAATGCCCGATTCACCCTCCGGCCAAGATTCGGATTCAGATACGTGAGTTAACAGATACACCCCGTACCGCCAGAACAGCGTTCTCATTCGTTCCCTCGCAGGCCTCTCTGGAAAGCAATCGGGTATGCTTCTCCACCAAAAAATCGGGCGAAATCGAGAACTTTATGGTACGTGGAGTTCACCGATGGAGGCATTGCAACAAGCTAATTCATGACATATGCATAGCCCAGACAGACAACATGATGGCGGCACAAAGTCTGCCTCCGACGATTCATCCTCGGAAACAGACACATCCTCAGAAACAGACGCTTCCCAAGAAACAGACACATCCTCGGCAATTTCTTTCGAGGGTTATGACATAGAATCTATATTCTCCCATGGAGACTTTGAGGATTTACCCAACAACTGTGGAGATGGTTCAGTGAATTCCATGGGACCACGACGGAGGCTCATTGCAGGTGGGATCTTGGTGATCCTGATGGTGGTGCTTGTGGCAATATTGGTGCAGTTTCTTCTGCAGGCAATGAAAAGAGGAATTTAGCAGTGTTATCGCATACATATTCCATCATGAGTGGAATGAGATATCTGTCCGTTCATCTGTGCGGCCCTTCCAGCTAGATACCCGGATGGATAGGTAGTGACAAAATATTGATGTTGTTTCAATTCATATCGTAGCGAGCGATTCAACTTGAAATCTTAGCCGAGATAGTAACGGGAGAGTTTCTGAAACACAGCTCACAGTGAAGTGAAACGCCTCTGACTCCGCTCTCACCTCGGTTACCTGCCACCTTCACCTTCACGCGTTCTGAGAGAAAGGCTTTATCGAGCTTCAACAGCGGTATAACTTCTTTTATTTATCATCTTGTACTGCCGTGCTCCAAGTTTTGCCCAACAGAATGCTCACGAAAGTTTGTGTTACACATTCGATACCAAACAAACTAACACAATCTTCTCAACAGGTAAGTAAACGATATTCTCCCTGATTTCATCACCATCGCCGCAGGAAGGATTTGTTCGATAATCTGACCTCGTAACCTTCTCACCAGGTGCCGTGTTGAATTACTGGCTGTATCTTCCACCCTTCAACTCGTACACGCCACTTCGCCCATACTACTTAACAATATCGAGGAGGGTCTATCTTCGTTTTGGTTCTTTGATGAACACCCGGAGGATCAGTCAGAATGCCTCCGTGGCCGTACTCCCGTCGACGAAGGTGAGAACCGTATTGGGTCCATATGACGTAGTTAGTTCAGCGCTTGAAGAACACCTACTAACAGCCGACACAGTGAAAGTGACTGCCTCGATATTGAAGAACCCGCACCAAGACGCCTTCGCTTTTCACCACCGGAGTTAACAGATGTCCTATTTGAAGTTCATAGCGAATTTCGTGTCCGACCATGTCAGCGTAGAGGTGCTCTTTCGGCCTTTCTCGACCAGCAGAACAAACCGGAACCGGGCCATCGCGCCAAACATTACGCTTTTTCTTTCGATCGCTTCCAAAGCTGGGCTGCCCAGTGGGTTGCGGACCTGAACGTGAACCAATGGGTTCTCAGTCTAGATGACAGTCACTTCACCTTTGAGGAGGAATCCACATGGCAGAGTGCTCTTATCGGCGTGAATCATTTACTTGAGCAGGCAGACCCCCGATCATGTCCCCGTAACCCAGTCGTCACTATTGCACCACTTCCTGCTCGGTTCTTGAAGAATAGTCCACTTATGACGGGTGGATCACACTTCAGCCAGCAACGTAAACAGCTCACCGTTGAAGAAGGCGAAACGGGAGCCTCTTCTAGTGGCAAGGTAACTACGTTGTTAGGAGAAGGATCTGACTCTGACAACAAGTCCATCTCATCCCAAAAGGACATTTTTAGTGACGAAGAGTCGGGATTTGGTGGAAACGATTCTGAGTTCCCTGAGTCATTGGATTCTGAGAACGAAAGCGCGTCGGACGACGGGAGTGGGGAAGACGAAGAAGACGAAGCCGAGTCCAACTCCAATCCAAGCAAGGATGACAGCCTCAATCTCATCACCAACGGGTCTCTGATAGACAAGGCACAGGAAGACATTGAACAAGTCGGCGCGGGTCATGGAGAGGATAATTTTCTCATCGACGAAAGAAATGACCATGTACAATACCCAGAAGGAGACGTGCTGAGCGCTTCACCCACTACTTCAATTGAGGAGGGCGACACTGAAGCACCTTCTTCAAACTTGACCCCAGCCATAGTTGAAGGTCAGGTACAGACATCGACAACTACGGCCACGACACCATCCCGCGAGGAAGAGTCCAATGGCGTACTTGAAATGGATATTGACCTCTCAAGTAACGAGGAGGAGAGCTCATGTGATGAGGAATTTGACGACGATATGGAAGAAGAATGCCTCGGGGACGAGCGTATAGCACCTGCACAACAACTCTTGTTCAAGCAACCATTCTTAACTCAGAAAAGGTGGGCCGAAGTATGCACCGTCTTGGACCATCCCATCGAGAAGCGCGATGAAGGGAAGCTACTCTTGGGCACTAACCAGAGCCTTCGAATTCACCAAATGGCTTTCATCGTCCGAGCCATGAAGGCCCATCGTGTGGCTGAAGAGTTGAATGGACTCCTTCTAGCGGACAATGTAGGGCTTGGCAAGTCGATATGTGCACTGGGTCTTTTTGCTGTCACGTCGCTTGCTTTACTGAATCTCCGACATGCACGCCAGTATCCCGAGAAGCATTTGCCGAGGGACGAAAAGCGTAGGGGTCTAAAGTGCCCCTCGGGAAACATGTATGGCATCCAGTGCGTCTGTATTCCAGAAGGCACCACACATGACTATGTCCAGCACCTCGTCTATGGACCTTCGGTTTTTGCCGTCCCAGCCAGCAATCTGGATGCCTGGGCCAGGCGAGTCAGTGTGTATTTCAAACGCACATTTCGTGCTCGCGGATCGGCGGTTGATGAGGAGTTGGTAGAACCGCTCTACTATCGAGAAACAGGCCAGATCAGCCCGATCCCTTTAGAAGGCAAAGAGAAAGTGGTTCAAAGAACAGATCTGGTTGCTTCACCCAAGGTTTCATCCTCTCAGAAGCGAATCGCCAAAAACTCTCGGGGAGAAGCCAAGAAGAGCGATTCAAAGCCAGTCACGTATCAAGAGGCGTGTGCCACCTATGGAAATGCAGGCAGTCTCTATTTCAAAGCGCCTCGGATAGGTAAAGCGCAGTTCCGGTATCTGATCCTCCTATCCTTCACAGCACTCGGCCGTCAGACATCTGCTCTGGCGCGTGTTTTCGGTGTGCAGACCACTCTTCCCAACCAGCAGAAAACCAATGTTGCTGTGAAGGGCAAAGAGCATCCAGACTCAAGTATTAGTGTCATTATTCCCTTTGCCATCTCAGTCAATCTGTTCTTTTTCGACGAGAGTCACTCAGTCACGAGCAGGGATACACAACTATTCAACAGCTTCGAGGATATCAAGCGCTTGTCAGGAATCAGCCCCCGCAAACAACCGAAATGGTACTTTATGACAGCAACGCCGTTCTCGCACTCCCCTAATGATATACATTCGTGCCTTAGATTGCTGATCGGAAACCGAGACGTGAAAAAAAGGATTCTTCATGAGTTGCCCAACTTTGCTACCCGGTTTCGGAGGTTACAGCCCAAGAAATCATCCGGCACGAAGAAACAGCTGACCAGCGGTGATGATACTACGACCCGATTCGCTCAAGACTTTGCCAAGTTTGTCCGGCCTTTTACGGTTGCTAGAGACTGGGGCAGCCCTTACCTGGATACCTGCCTGCATGATATACGCCCCGGAATTAAACACCACGTCGTCGAGGTGTCTGTCCCTCAAGGCCTAGCGAAGGCTGTGGAGAGACTGGGTGCCCGTTGCAGAAAACAGCTCACAGTATTACGTGCGGAGAAACGGCGAGACCTCCACCTCGAGGAAGTGACGGGGATCAAGATATTTACCCAGTTCTTCAGCGCAAGCATAGCCCCTGGGCTCGCAGCAATCCTCGAGAGAGCGAATGGCCATTTGCTCCCGACGTCAGTGAGGCGGGTGGACGAAGATTTTCGGCTGGGAGAAGCTGGCATGTTGAGAAAGACTCTTCACTTCCATCGAGGACACGAATGGGCCGAGAAATTGACCGAGATCATCAAGACAGCACATAGAGGAGGCAAGGACCAAGGTCATGCCAAGGGCGATTCCACACCAAACAGCGAGGGCCCATGCCATATCCTGCTTGTCGCCCAGACGCCTGTGCTCGTCGGTCTCATTGTGCGGTTCATCGAGGAGGACCCGGAGCTGAAGAACATCACGCGAGCAAAGCGCATCTTCCAGTCAGTGACTCCCAAACCGGCCGGGCGCGACACCCTTCTGCGGAGCATCGAAAAGGAAGCAGCCGAGTCGGACCGGACATACATTTTGGTGACAACACCACGGCTAATTGGAGTTGGGGTTGACATTGTGTTTTGCTCATACGTGGTGCAGTTCGGCGAGATATTCTCGAACCGAGAGCGTGAGCAGCTCATCGGACGTGTGAATCGGCCCGGGCAGCGGTTGACGGTTCACCATTGGCACATCAAGTCAACGCACCACGCGCATGCGCTCGTCAGAGAGCGTAACAACGGACGGTCTGTAATGCTGAGCGAGCATGGGTTGGTGGATGAGGGGGTGGAGAGTGAGGAGGTGGCATTGGGACAAGACTCCGAGGAGGCACCGCTGGTTAATCCGCTGGTTATTCCGCTCGACGAGGATGAGGACGAGGATGAGCTCACACAGTCCTGATTAACAAACCAAGAAAACTCAGGGCTATCCTTTATTTCCGAGGGTTATGGAAAGGAGGTGCTTGCTTTAGATCGAACGACGAGAGATGAAGGATGAAGAAGCGGGTTTAGTAGCTATAGGGTGATTGATTGATAGTGGCTCTGCTGACACGGTTAATGCAAACAAAGAATAGCTTCACCTGGTTTCGCTCCCAGTTATATCTCTCCATTTAGCCACGTCGTGCGGATAAGCAGGCCTCCCGGGCCCAGAAACCAGGATTCCAACGTTTAGATGTCTATACCAGGAAGCTGGGTGACGATAACACACAAGCCAATGCCCCTATACCCACCACGGACCATGGCGATGGGGCTCTGCCATCAGGATGAGGATACCGTAGGATTGCGTATGACGCACATGGCTCCCAGGCACATAAATTAGGTGTGGCGGCGATCTTGCACCACAAGGCACTGGGTAAGGCGTGAACGTGTTTGGAATTGCTGACGGCCGGGGCACTGAGTATCCATTTGCAGCCGTGGGTGAAACCTGCAGAGGCCCAAAGAGGCAGGACACTGGCTTTAATTAGGCCTGTTTCAACCCTGTGGAGGAGCAGCTCTCGGCACATCCACACATTCTGCCCTCATCACGCATGCACTACCGCCCATCGTTGCTATATATTGACCGAGCCGGGCCGGCATGTCATCTACCGCCCCGGGCTGGCCCAATGAGCTACAGACCTCGAGCCTCTTGTATGATTCCTGGTAGGTGGCTTTCTGGATAATTACCAGCGGGCTTCCTCTCGGACCGATATCACTTTATCCTCCCTTCACTTTTTGGTCAATCGAGTCTCGTGAGTGAGTTGCTCGTGGTTGGCGGTCTGGGTCACACGCAAACCCATCACATTCGCTCACCACATCTCGCGGAGTTCAACTCCGCGTTTACAAGTTAATAAGACGCCCTTTCGCCTTCTCTTCGCCGGCATCAAGAACCATCGAACCAACCATCCACGATATACTTGACAACGTGACAATGAAGTTCATCTCATCACTGCTCGCTTCGGCCCTCTGTTTGGGCTACGGCGCCCATGCGGCCGACACCCAGTCATGGAAGTCTCGCAACATCTATTTTGCCTTGACAGACCGCATCGCCAGAAGCAGCTCGGACACTGGCGGCAGTTCCTGTGGCAATCTTGGGAACTACTGTGGTGGCACGTTCCAGGGCCTCCAGTCCAAGCTTGACTACATCAAGGGCATGGGCTTTGATGCCATCTGGATAACACCCGTCGTGGAGAGTGAGTGAACCAATCGTCAACTCAGCCAAGATTATCTGAGCATGCTAACTCGATTGCCAGACACTGATGGTGGCTACCACGGATACTGGGCTAAGGACCTGTACTCCGTCAACTCCAAGTACGGAACTGCGGATGACTTGAAGAACTTGGTCAACGCAGCTCATAGCAAGGGCATCTACATGATGGTTGACGTTGTTGCCAATCATATGGGCAGTGGCGACATCAGCACATACAAACCTGCGCCGCTCAACCAGGCGAGCGCCTACCACGCCTCGTGTGATATCAACTACAACGACCAGAACAGCATTGAGCAGTGCAGGATTTCCGGTCTTCCGGATATCAACACAGAGGATAACTCGGTGAGAGCGGCCTTGAACGATTGGGTGAAATGGCTTGTCAAGGAGTACAACTTCGACGGCGTCCGCATCGATACTGTCAAGCATGTGTCGAAGAGTTTCTGGCCCGATTTTGCCTGGTCTTCTGGGGTATACACCATTGGCGAGGTCTTCAATGGCGACCCCGACTACCTGGCCGGATATGACAACCTCATGGGAGGTCTCCTGAACTATGCCGTCTACTACCCCATGAACCGGTTCTACCAGCAGGAGGGATCCTCGAAGGATCTTGCCAACATGATCGACACGGTTAGTTCCAAGTTCTCCGATCCGACAACCCTCGGAACCTTCCTTGACAACCATGACAACCCTCGATGGCTCAACAAGAAGAACGACGTCACCCTGTTCAAGAACGCATTGGCCTTCGTCATCCTCGCCCGTGGCATCCCCATTGTATACTATGGCAGCGAGCAAGGCTACGGTGGTGGTGCTGATCCCCAGAACCGGGAGGATCTTTGGCGCAGCGGCTTCAACGCCAACGCGGACCTGTACGGCGCCATCTCGCGCCTCTCCGCTGCGCGATCAGCACACGGCGGCCTCCCCAACAACGACCACGTCCACCTCAACACCGAAGACGGAATATATGCCTGGAGCCGAGCGGGCGGCGATCTCGTCGTCTTCACTTCCAACCGCGGCTCCAGCCTCAACGGCCAGTATTGCTTCAGCACTGGCCGTGCGAATGGATCGTGGAACGATGTTTTTGGCAGCGGGTCCTACACTTCGGATGGTAATGGTAGGGTCTGCGTCAATGTGAACAACGGCCAGCCCGTGGTCCTTAGCGCTAAACAGGCTTGAGAATTGTTTTGACATTGCTTTGGCTATTCAATATTGAATGTTGATATGCTGGTTGTTGAATACCGATGGGTCCTAAAGACTTGCCTTACCCGTCGAAATACAAAATGAATTGCATGCTGGGAATCCATGAAAGTGGTCTTCTCTGAATAATCATCTTAAGGCGATATGTGAATGTCTGTAGGGCGAATTCTATAACATTTTATTTTATCTACGGTAGGTAGTTGTTGGGAATCCTCCGATTTTCTGCAATTTCTGGGCATCTGGCTCGCTTATCTTATCGGGGAATCAGATGTGGGGTAGCACCTTCCAGGATAAATTGAGCATCTCCTTCACTCTAGAAAAATCCCGAATATTTACCGTACCCGTGTCGCATATACAGAGAGCTTGTCAATTCGATGTTCAATTGAATTTATCCCACCTCAAAGATAGATCCCGAAATTGACTTTTACGAAGTCTATTCCAGCCCGCCAGGATGTCTTCTCTCCGCCGTACCGCTCCCGTGGTACTGCCCGCCATTGGCCGCCATACAGCCACGGTGATATTCTGCCATGGGCTCGGCGACACGGGCCATGGTTGGGCTGATACAATTGAACAAATCCGCAGGAAGCGACGTTTGGATGAGATCAAGTTCATCTTGCCAAACGCGCCAACTATCCCCATCACTGTGGTAAAGAAATCTATTACCTACCAATGCCTAAACCTCATTGCTCGGATCCCAGTCAACTAATCGCGTCATCTTATGGTAGAATGGCGGTTACCCAATGCCTGGCTGGTTCGATGTGGTATGCTCTTCGTGCCGAGAGTTGATGTTCCCTTCTCTGCTGCAAGATTCTGACTATTCGCTTAGAAAACCCTCGGGATTGCTGCCAAATCTCTACAGGGGAGAGCCGGCCAAGAGGATGCCCCCGGAATCACTGTAACACAGGAGTACATCCACGGGCTGATCGACAGCGAGATCTCTGCCGGAATCCCTTCGGAGCGAATTGTTCTCGGTGGATTTTCCCAAGGCGGAGCCATGGGCATCTTCTCAGGCTTGACTGCCAAGGTCAAGCTTGGTGGCATCGTCGCCCTGTCGTCGTGGCTGCTTCTACACCAAACATTTGCGGAGCTCGTGCCTAAAGGAGATATCAACAAGGCAACGCCCATTCTCATGGCCCATGGTGACAGCGATCAGGTGGTAGTCTACCCACTTGCGCAAGAGAGCGAAAAGAAGCTTACGAGTCTGGGATATGATGTCAACTTCAAGACATACAGGTGAGTGCCACAGCTAGCTGCCTCTTCTGGGAGAGGATGGCACTTTCGGCTTCGAAACAAGCTAACACTCGTCACAAAGAGGTATGGAGCATAATGCCTGCTTGGAAGAGCTGAACGAGGTTGAGGAGTTCTTGGTGTCCCGCCTTCCTCCCAAGGGAAAAGATGAGCTGTAAAAGGTGGGAGGTCTTGGCATAAGAGGAAAGACGACTCTGTAGCCTCACTTGTCACCCTCCCTAGCGGCTATGCCCCCGCACTAAATTGTATCGACCAAGCTCAAAATAGTACTCCAAAATATGGGAGGCAATAGATAACCGAGCAGGGGTCCATCCCATGGATTACAGTGCACTATCTACCTACTTATTGTTCTTTGTGCTTCTGCAGCACCCTACCCGTACTGCCGTCAATGTATTGTCATCAAGCACCGAGGTGACTAACCCACTAATCCAGGTGTAGAGTATTTCCGGTCCTGGAACGCCGTGTACCTGATGGAGGTAGACACATACCTTTCCGAAGAGGCCAGATGCGTAGCATTGGGGACTGAGTCAACCCTTGAACGCTCCTCCGGTCACACAGGCCCACCCAATCTAGCCTGGAAGGTTACCTTGGCGATCTCTATGCGACGCTTCCTATTGCACCCACAGCGTCCATCTTGATAAGCGTCATACATATATTCAGTCGGCCACCCCCTTGTCAGGAAGGCATCCAATATTAGCCGCCGGATTATGAAGGGGCGATATGGCAATAAAAGGCAGAGAAGAAGAAAAAAGAAGAAAACAGAATGCTACTGGCCCCTACGTGCAAGCTTCTCGCGTGTCGGCCGCTAGTTCTGCCGAGTTGTGGTTATATTCTGCTCGTCGGTGCAGGGAAAAGGCGAGTAGCGAGTTGTTGGCGTGACATTGGAGGTTGGCGCATCAGTACTGGGGTAGGGCCGTAAATAGAACGGCTGACAGGAAAGTAACCACCTCCTTCCGACGTGAAGGTGTGGTGATGTATACGTGCGTGTACAGCCGGGCGAGGGAAGGGCACTACTGATGATCAGAACAACTCGCTCATAAGTACCAGACTTCTCCTCATACGGCTATTCTGTTCCGGGGGAAGGTGAGACACGTACACCTCCTTTACGGACACTGCTACCTGCGACATTTACTTCAAGTTTATGCAATGCACAGCGGGACGGGCCAGCACGAAGCGTGAGGGTTGTGGCCCTGTTGGGGGTCGGGTCACACTCGATTGTGAGGCAACTGACGAAACATACCCGGCGGGCTACCCACAGTATCTATCTACCTGCCAAAGTTTCGAAGATGTGTTCCCCTCTTCTCTCTTTCTTCTTCACCACCCATCTGCGAGGCCAGCAAACGCCATGGCTTCGCCATCGTCAATCCCACCTAGGACTGCGCTTTTCTAAGAAGGCGCCAACGCCTTCACGCTTATCTTTGCTTCCAATGGCGTAATAGTAGAGGCTTCTTTCAAACTCGTCATCACGGCCAAGATCATCGGCTGGTTCGCTGTTAGCTGTATGCTTTCCTCTCCTGCCATAATGGGCACCACACACCTCTGCAGATGGCTTCTTTGGCCAAAGATATGGCACTTGTGCTCATGCCGGCTAGCTTGGAGGCAGTCTGGACCGCAGTCTCCAGTACTGTGCCGGGCTCAACAACTTGAGCTACCAGGCCGGCTGACTTGGCGTCCGAGGCTGTGATGGGAGTCCCAAGCAAGATCATCTGCATTGCCTTCATTGTGTTGGTGTTAGCAGCCAACAGATTCCTCTAAAGCCACCCCAAGCCTTATGCGTAACAAGGCAGTGCCCTCGTGCTCACCTTGAACTTGCCAACTGCGCTTGTCAGCCTCTGGGTGCCTCCAGCTCCCGGCAGCAGCCCAATGCTGACTTCCGGTAGACCAAACTGGCTGGCTGATGAGGCGAAAATCATATCACACTGTATGGAACATCATACCAGATCGTCAGTCACATCACCTTGTATTTGGGTTAGGCTGGGATAGGCTACTGACCATCAGAGCGACCTCGAACCCGCCCCCAAGCTGCCAAGTTGACGAATCGAATTAGTTAGGTTCTCTATCACGGCCGTTCACATGCCTCGGGGCAAAGCCGTGGTTACAGCCAACAAAAAAAGAAAAGTGTCTCACCGCCATGCCCTCGACTGCCGCTAGCAATGGTTTCCGAACGCTACGAAGACCTAAACAAAGGTCCTCGAGGTACCGGACCCGCCGAGCTTCCTCACCATCGAGGTTGGAGATCTCTTTGATATCGGCCCCAGCTTTTATCACCGAATCAGAAACCTGTCAGAGATGCCCTGCTCTACAAGTGGATAGAACGAGACCCATATAGAGGGATGCATTTGGTACTCACCACAAAAGAAGGTGCTGCTTCCAGTAATCACAATGGCTCGCACGCTCTTGTCCGAAGATGCCGCGGTCAAATGCTCGAGGAGCAAGCCAATGAGCTCTTGAGAGAGTGCATTCCGCTTGGATGGCCTGTTCAAGGCCAACACCCTAACGCCATCGACAGGAGTTGATGCGTTTACCAGCGTCTCAGTCATTGTGGGCTTCTTGCACCGCAGCGCTAGATGTTGGGGGTACGCGGGGGGGCTTAGAGTCCGGTTGATCCTGTCTGCCTTAGCTCAGGTCGTCAGATGCACTTGGATCTATTGTTGAGGTTCAGTCCTGGACCTTGAACGACTGAAAGAAGTCAAGTCTGGGCTCCAAGCAGCTCAAATACTATGTCCAGCAACGCTAAGAATGGGTGAGTGCGCACTAGTTTGAGACACGCAAGAGCCCAGGCCAGCTGAACTGACGAAAGACAATGGCGAGGGAGCGCGCAGTCATGCATCAGATCTGCACCCGGCTTCAGTCACGAGCGCTGGCTAGTCCAGGGAAACGGGCCGCAGCTGGGCCGACTGCCAACGATATGCACCTAATCTACGGTATATCCAGAAAAGACCCCATTGCCACCGTAAACCGGCTTTGCTGGCGCATTCTGTCAAAGGTGCCTGTTGCGGCAAAAAAAAAAAAAAAAAAAAAAATGGGGGGCTGGCGCGTGGAGCAGATCCTGGTGGGCGGTTGAAACATGCATCTGGCTCGGTGCTCCCCCACTCGACGCAACGGAACCGACCCAGAAAGGTTGGCCGGACCAACAATCGATCGTGCTCAGCTCTGGACAATTAGTCATGGCTTACAGGTGCTGGGCGTATTGCGACACGCAGCGACCGCGATGCCCAGGATAGGGAGGTTACAGATCGGAGGGTCGCGACCGAAGCCCAATTGCATGAGGTATGAAGTCACTTGCTGTTCTGGGAACTTCTCGAGCTGTTCCATCGACATCGACATGGACCAGGCCTGGTGTCAAGCTGTGCAGAAGCGAAGCTAGCCAAAGCGACCTGACGCATCGCACAGACAGAAGCTACTAACACCACCTGCATGCTGCAGCTGAGCACTGACAGCAGCAGCACCGCATATCACCTAACCTTCAATGGATGCCTCTGCGACCGATTTTAGCGCCGCCACGTGCCGTAAAGTGGCTGCCGTCCACAGCCGCCAGCGCCTCTAGTGCCCCAAGCCCCAAAGTGCCAGCTGCGTCGATGTGCCAGAAGGACTAATCCCAGGCGAGCTGTGACAGCTGCTAGCTCTAGCTCGAGTACCCTGCCCTCAGGTACCTCCCTCAGGTACCTCTCCCTCAGGGCTAGGTACCTACCCCATCTTCAACATGGTGCTAAGTGTGTGGAGCAAGTGCCCGGGCTCCGGTGGCCCACCTGGTCCTTCTCCTCGTGCGTGCCGTTTGAGCTTTCTTGTTTCCAGGAAGTTGGGCCGATCGTCCCTCGCGGCAAAGCCAATACGGAGATGTAGCATCTCAGATGGAACCCTGCCAGAGAGACAGGTGCGCGATCGCTGTCACCTACCCGTGCTCGCGGCCTGGATCATACTCTACAGATCACTCAAGATGCGCCCTCAATTGCCTGCCAGCCAGCCCTTCCGTCATTGCTTTCTCCACGTCGCGGCTGGCCTAAAGCTCAAACGCAACGCAACACGGACATATCGAAACAGGAGGCATCCCCGGCCCAGACCATAAGTGCCCCTCGGCTCCTGGCTCAAAAGATTTCGGGCCCCGCGTAACGCTGGTGCTGGCAAGGGTGTTTGATCCCCAAAGTGCGACGCAATGATAATGTGCGCAGACACCACCGTCTTTGATCTGCATGTCCGATGACCACTCCAGACGAAGCCGGTGAGGGGGGCTTTTCAGGCCATTGGACCAAGCGACTAGGGTGAAGCCACGGCTCCCGCTATCTTCGTGACACCCGTCTTTATTATGGGCCTCCGGCGTGGTGTTGAAGCGTTCCAACCGGGATCTGATGTCCCCTTGCTCACAAGCTTCCAAAGCCTCGCCAATGACCAAGAGGCCGCTGATGGACCAGTCCTTTGAGGCAAACACGATGCATGAACTAGAGCTGAGACATTTTCAAGAACTATGCCCCCGTCGCGCTATAACGACCTTGCCCTCCTGTTGCTGCAACTATTTCCGCTTCATGCTGCCAACAGGCGTGGTCTAGACAGCAAAAGGACAGGTTTACCTGAATGCAAAGTACTCCCTCCCTCAACTCATGCTCCACTCCTGGGGCTACAGTATCGAAATTCTTCCATCTCGTACTGGTCTCATCACCTTGATGCCATCATACGCAACCTCGGACAAACAATCGTCGATTATACCCTTGACCTGCCTTTCCCAAACGGGCTGGTGCCAAAGTTTTAAGATGCAACCTTTGCAGGGACTTGCGATTCAACCACATCGGTCCAACTCAGCCTTGTTCAACAACTTCATTCGATGCTGGTGGGAACGGAGGATGTCCACCCCATCCACAGCTCAGGAAAACCTGTGTTTGCGACATTATCTTCTCTCTTGCCCCGGCCCCTCATGATGCAGCCACGGGCACACCCCCTTTGGGAGATCGATATTCGGCTCGAGCTATGGCTGTTCCCGCTCACTCCATTCCCCATTTGGCAACCGGAACAAGCGACATGGCTGCCAGCTTGGCCCTTGTGCCCAACATGGTCACAATACGTGCAAGTCTTGACTTGTGTAGACGACTTGGAGTATCCAGCTGTCTTCCACAACTATTAAAGGCATCGTCCCCCTCGAGGTCGACTAGAGCCGTCTAGCATGGTTGTACTTCTCACCCAAACCACAGGCGCAACATCCTTGGCTTATATCCTTTCACATCCTCTTTGAGATTCACATAACATTGCCCTTGCATACACTTTGACAACTTCTTTACCTGTGGCTTCTTCGTGCTCCTTCCAATCATGGGGACTCACGCCAGCGTGAAGAGCGATGGCTCTGAACACTCGTTGGCCAATGCCAGCTACATGTTTGGGCCAAAGAATGCCGCCCGCTTCTCTACAGTCACAGAGGCTTTCGTCCACTTTGCTTCAAAGCAGCCTACACAAATTGCCGCTCGCAGCCTCTCGTCTGCACACATCACAGAAGTCACATACTCTGAGCTTCTTCAGCGTGCCAATGAGCTTGCACACAGGCTGAGGGAACTCGGCGTAACTCCAGGGAGCAGAGTTCCTCTCATTGTAAAGCGAGGGGTCGAAATGATCACTGGCATCCTGGCCATCCTCCTGTGCGGCGCTCAATATGTCCCTCTCGACGGAGGTGTTGTTCCCGACACCACTCTCCGTTATGTCATTGAGCAGGCGGGAGGGAGGTCATGCACCGTCTTGACACTCAAGTCACTAGAGAACCGTCTACATGGTTTCGATGTGGCAAACGTACTGCCTATTGATGCGAGATCATATTCTCCCACCCCAGACCAAGCTCATCCTTTGAAGGATTTGGCGGAGTCAGATCTTGGCTGCTATGTCATCTATACATCTGGTAGGATTGTTAACTGCCTTCTTCTTTCAGACCATTGCTAATGTTCACTATTAGGCACCACAGGAACTCCTAAGGGGGTTGACGTTACGCACCGCAATGTGACCAATCTGGTCTGCCAGTCCCCTGGCGACCTTGGCATTGTCCCAGGAACCCGTGTGGGTCAAGTTCTCAACATCAGTTTCGATATGGGTAAGTTTCAGTGTTTGGCTGCCACCAAAAAAAAAAAAAAAAGCCTAGCTAATTCTTCTCAACAATTACAGCTGCCTGGGAGATGCTTGGCTGCCTCTGCAATGGCGGGACTCTAATCCTTCGCGGCTCCAAGTGGCAAAGCGCACTGAGCCAGATTGATGTTCTGATTTGTACACCCAGTATCCTGGCAAAATATGAGCCCAGCGAGTTCCCAAACATTAAGGTTGCTGCAACAGCTGGCGAGCCTAGCTCTCAAAAGCTGGCCGATACATGGGCATCTGCCGCCACCTATTACAATTGCTGTGGTCCAACTGAAACTACCATTGTGAATACCATGCACCGTCACCAACCGGGTCAGCCTCTTACCATTGGCAAGCCTACTCCAAAGAACAACGTCTACATCCTAGGAGACGACAATCGCCCCGTTCCATTTGGTGCTACCGGCCTCATGTGGGCTGGAGGCTTGGGCGTTTCCAAGGGTTACGTTTCTAACCCTGAAAAGACAGCCGAGAGATACTTGGTTGATCCGTTTGCTGCCGATGGCTCTATGATGTACAACACTGGAGACCTCGGTCGCTGGAACCTCGATGGCACTATTGATATTGTTGGACGGCAAGATGACCAGGTTAAGATCAAAGGATTCCGTGTCGAACTTGACGGAGTCACTACCTCTTTGAACTCATGCCCAGCAGTCGACCGTGCCGCTGTTATTCTTGTGGGTGGTGAACTCCACGCCTTCGTCACTCCCATGACCTGCGACGAGAAGACACTTCGGGAACATATGGGACGCTGTCAGCCCTACTACGCTGTTCCCAGTCACTTCCATTGTGTCGACGCGCTGCCTCTAACACCCAATGGCAAAATTGACAAGCGAACTCTCGGATCAGCATCAGTGGCATTCTGTACAAATGAGAAGCCCCTGTCGGAGCCAGAGATGCCCAAGGAGGCTTTTGTTCCAGTCAGAGCTTACTCCTCCGATTATGACGTCCCCTTCCAACCCACGCCATCAACGAGCTCTGCGTCAAGCATGGGAAGCTCAAGCTCAAGCTCAAGCTCATTTGATGAGAAGATGGTTGATGAGAAGACTATTGATCTGGAGGCCGGTATCCCCAATAAACTTCAAGGAAAGCGCCAGCGCGGTCTGAAGCATCGCGTATTGATTGTCTATCGGCAACTTTTCTCGATCGTCGGAATTTTCAATATTGCCGCTATTGTTGCCCTTTTGTTGACGGGAGCGCCACGAGAGTGGCTTGGGAACATCACTGCCATCAATCTTGTCGTCGCAGTCCTCATCCGTCAGGATCTTGTCATCAACGCCCTGTATACGATCACTTGTAGCGTTCCCAAGTCATGGCCCCTCTGGATCAGAACCAAATGTGCTCGCATCTTCCACCTTGGTGGCGTCCATAGCAGCGCCGCTTTTTGTTCAGCTTTGTGGCTATTAGCCGGCAACATCAGTGACATCGTGTGTATGTGCACTAGGACATGCAGGGAAGGTTGGGGCCAGCAGTCCGTTGCAAACAAAACAATATCATGGATCCTGGCTGCCGGGTTTGCATTCATGATTTGCCTGGCTTATCCACCAATACGGAAGTCCAACCACAATCTCTTCGAGCGCAGCCACCGGTTTACCGGCTGGACTATGCTGGGACTTTTCTGGGTCCAGACTGTTCTCACCGCCAATGATAGCAAACCCGAGGGCATGTCTCTCGGTGAAGCTGTCGCCAAGTCGCCCCCCATGTGGCTTTTGGTTGTCGCAACCATGAGCATTGCCATGTCATGGCTGTGGCTACGAAAGGTTCCTGTTGACGCCGAGGTCTTCTCCAACCACGCTGTCCGTCTACACTTTGATTACACAGTCCCCGTGAATGGGTCTTTTACCCGCCTATCCCACAGCCCTCTACTGGAGTGGCATTCATTCGCCACAGTGCCTGCCCCAACAGAAGAGAACGGAAGGCCAGCTGGTTACTCAGTTGTTGTATCCAACGCTGGCGACTGGACTAAAGATGTAATCCAAAACCCCCCAAAACACCTCTGGGTTCGTGGGGTTCCCACTTGTGGCGTAATGCGGATTGCAACTTGCTTCAACAGAGTTGTCCTCATTGCCACAGGCTCTGGTATTGGTCCGCTTCTCGGACACATCCAAGATCCCAGCTGCCCAACTCAGCTGATCTGGTCAACACCAAAACCAGAGGAAACCTTTGGAAAGGCCCTCTGCGACACCATCCGCAAGAAGGTCCCCAATGCTGTGATCCATGACACTAGAACACAAGGACGGCCTGACCTTGTCAAGATGGGATACAACATGGCAAAGGGTTTCGGCGCAGAAGCCGTCATCATCATTGCCAACGAGAAGATCACAAAGAAGGTGGTCTATGGCCTTGAAACTCGAGGTATCCCCACATATGGAGCCATCTGGGACAGCTAAATCTCGGTTATCTCACTCTATTACCCTATCTCCTTTGTCTGTATTCATTTTGTCGGCCTCGTTTTGGGAGGATTTGTGTGCAGCTATCTCTCTCTTTCGAAGGAAAAGAAAACGTGTATGCTGCTGCGGGCGGGGCTACCACTTTCTCTATGAATGATTTTTTTAGCAATGTAACGACTGTCATTGTTGGGATATATGTCTTGTTGTTATTGGGATATTGGAATACTGGGATATTTGGAGGACATTCATTTGCATTTTGCTTGCTCTTTTGTCTTTCTTTTATCTTTCTTTTGTATTTATATACCCGCGGTGTCTGGAAAGGTATGGGATAGCGTATGGAATCGCATGGGATAAGCCACCCTCATTTATGCCGAGATCGAATTGATAATTTTTCTATTTCTTTCACCTCGAAACTGAGCATAAAGCGAAAAACAAAAAAAGATCTGATAGTACCCCGTGCACAACCTATGTCAGCCCTGAGGGTTTCCGTTAAAAGCCAACAAGTTATCTGTTCCCTGAGGGATGCTGGTGAGAGTATTACTTGTAGCAAGCTCCCTAATGCGAGTACACAGAGTGGCTGGATTTGGAGTTTCTTCCAGTGCAGAGAGATAAGCAGCAAGGCCGCATATGTGTGCAGAAGCGAATGAACTTCCGGAAAGAGTGGCCTTTTCAGTCTCATGTGTAAGTATGCTGATCAATGGGAGTCATCGGAGGAAGGGGGAACGACTCACAGTACCGCCATTGAGATAGGTTGTCAGAATAGATTGGCCTGGAGCGAAGATATCGACGACGGCTCCATAATTGGCCGATGAGCTTCTTGCGTCAAGCGAAGTACTCGCGCTCGCAGTGCAGACAGATTCCTCCGAGCCAGGTGAGTAATTGCCGGCGTTCGTCCCACTGCTCCCCGCAGCGACGGCAACGAACTTGCCCTCGGTGACGAGCGCAGCAACGGCGGCATTCAGTGTGGCGGAGTATGAGCCCCCGATGCTCAGATTCACAAAGACTCCGCGGGGGCAGCTCCTTGTGGCGGCGTCCTGGGTGACATATGAGATGCCGGCGAGGACTTGAGACGTGGTACCAGAGCCGGAGGCGTCGAACACTTTGATTGCGAGGAGGGTTGTCTTCTTGGCGACACCGTATGTAGTTCCGCCGATGACACCAGCGACCGCGGTCCCATGGCCGTTTCCGTCCGTATTGTCACCAGCGAACGAGACTACATGGATAGCTCGGCCAGCGAAATCCTAGGAGTCTTATGTTAACAACCTTGCAGTTCAAGAGACGAGGGATTAAGGGACGTACAGGGTGAGAGGCTTCGATTCCAGTATCTATCACGTAGGAACATGTGCCGGCTCCAGCACTTTCATCGTAAACATATTTATCGGCACCATTCAGCCGACTGGAGATGCGAGCAAGGCCCCATGGCGAGCCAGGTTGCTCAATGTAAGCGGTTACACGCACAATCGAGTCCTGTTCGATATATTCAACCTATTCACACCAAAATATAAGATTTCTTTTACCTGCATTTTATTTTCCTCTCCCCATTATCTTGTCTCTATCAAAACGATAGAGCTGTCTCTCATGGTGGCGATGACTTACGTCAGGATGTGCTCTCCAATTCTCCAGAGCGACTGCATCAAGGGTACCGGCAAACCCTTTAAACCCTCCCAAGTAGATGTGCTCGGCAATCTGATCCAGGGTCTCAAGGGTTTCTTCTACAGCAACTTGGGCAGTTCCATCTTTAAACTTGACGATATATCTGTCAGGGCCTGCCAGATCAGAGTCTTGGTGCGTGAAGAGAGGAGCGAGTTCGGTGCGCCGAAATGACGTGCCAAGAGCCAGTGGCAGAAGGGCCAATAAAGCCGAAAGTCTTTTCATCTTCAACTGTAATTGCTCTCTCCTTCACTTGGCCGATGTGTGGAAGATTAATGCTCGGATGAGGTGGAGACTCCCACTGTCTCTTTTTACATCGCCAGGGCAATGGATCATCTTATGTAGGGAGAGATTGAGCAGGATTTCCGTTTATCAATGTTCCTTTTCAAGAAGCGTTGCAGCAGAGCTGAAGGGTGTTATACCACTACCTTCCTAAACAGGATCGATGCGAGGCCACACTGGCGTCCATGACAGCTCATGCTAGGAATTGCTACAAAGGGACGTCTCGGTCGCTAAGGAAATAGTCATCTCGAGAAGAATCGTATTGGTGAGCCTCTCATCAAAGCATACAGTTGGTCCTAGAGCTATTCGGAGGCCCAACATCATGCTCATGATCCAGAGGCATTGGGCAAGGGAAGAGTCGATGTGGCCGAGAGACGCGGTTGAGATGCAAGGAGACGTGAGAATCGGTCCGGGGGAAGAGAATACGAGAGAATATGAGGTGATGGGGACGTTGGTATGCCTGAAGCAAGATAACGCACTGCATGTTTCTACATCAGACAGCGTAGCGTTGGACCAATCGCTCTGGTAGCCAGAAAGGGAAGAGGGATGAGCAATATGCAAGATAATCTAGGTCGGCGGGCATTGGGTGAGAGTTGGAGAAATGCATTATGCCAGAAATGAGCATCCGATTGGGAGATGAATAAAGTTGCGGGAGTTGGACACCGCAGGCAGGCGCCATGGAGGCGTCCAACTTCCTTCCTTCCTTCTTTCAAGCGACAGGCTGTACGAGGTTGAAGCTGAAATCATCACACGCCTCAACAATTTTCCCCCAACATCGCTGTCAGCTCTCGGCTGTAATCAAGAGACACGTCTCCTCGGTCTTTGGTTTGCCGATGGCCAGCTGACAGAAGCAATTGACAATCTCATTCCTCGGGTAACACAGCTCGAAATGAGGGCGCCACGGAAGCTCAGACCGGGCGACAAAGAACCCATTCACTTCAAGGTATCAATCCCCAGTCCATGCCCTGGTCGCTTTTAAACAGGGGTTCTAATCATAATTACTCTTTATTAGCTCTAGTTTTCCGTACCGATCCTCCCATATATCCCGCCATACAGACACCCAGCGCAAGGCTGCTGGTACGACAAACATGGCCTGGTAGCAGTCTGGCTCTCTGGCCTGGTTCACCGCGGGAGATTCCTTCCCCGGCAAAAAAGATGGCTGGTGATCGGCGCCAGTCACCGGTAAACTAACCCAGTGGAACGGTGTGCTGCTACCTTGGAAAGCTTGCCCGGGATTAATAGGTTAGCGTGCCAGCCCACGCAGACCTTTGGAAATCCTACCGCCATCTATCATCATACATATACACGGCTTGCCCAGCACTATCCCTCAATGGTGATCCTCGGAGATCCGGGGGTCGGGCGACCTGGCCCTGTACTACGTGCATGGAAAACTCGGTCAGGAAGAACTATCCGAGGCCATTCACGTGGCGGGGAGACGATGCTTGCCAGGGAGTCGTGACCAGCATGTGAGGGGGGCCACCAGGTCAAGGTTCTCCTCAAAACCGATGCCTCCCTCCGCACTTCAATATGCGGGGTAGCAATTCTCGACCGAGGCACCGCAGTCATCTTTGTTTCCGGGCTGCGCCAGGATGACTGTACTGCGGAATAGCGCCATATGATGTATCATTGTTCTGACGTGGACTTCAAATATCAAGCAGCCTCCACCAATTACTGTCCGCCCAGCACTGTGGATGCATAGGATATGTAGAGTGATGTATCTGAATCTATATATCAAGACAAGCACACACCGATTCCCAACCTGTCCAGCTGAGCAGCCACTGTCGATCAGCACGGACAGTACGCCATTTTTTAGTTATTAATTCTGTCCTCTGAGATTCTTCTTTTCTAGTTCTTAAATTATTCGATCGGTCAGAATCACAAGTAAAGATAGACAAAGAAATTGCGTGTCAAAGACAAGCGCCATCATGGTTTATACATACGGAAAGAAGCGTACGATTCCAAATCTCGACCTCTTGTCACTTCTTTTTGGTGAGTTTCGATCATCTGACTATCTAGTGGATAAGCCATAGCTAATCTCGCCCATTTTCCCGACTTATAGAGTCCTCCTACTGTCGAGCGTATGAGAATACCCCAATCCACGCCGAAGCTAAAGACCCCAATCGATTCATAACCAAGGCTCAAGCACGCACCCTCTCAAAGAACTTTGCATACTTCCCCCGGCACAACTATAGCATCGGTGCCTCTGGCCCCGGAAAGGACGTCGTCGTGACCGTCTCCACTGGCCAGCATGCCCTCGCCTGCTTGTTTTACGGTGTCATTGCAGCCGATGGCGTCTACTCGGCCGCCTCCCCTTCGAGCATGGCCAAGGACCTTGAGCGGCAGATCAAGGACGGCCCCGGCAAGATTCTCGTCTGCAGCCCTGACCTGAAGAAACTGGCCCTCGCCGCCGCTGAGGCCGCTGGCCTCCCTAAAAGAAACGTTCTCGTTCTGCAGAGCAGCCCCAAGATCAAGCTTGAGTCGGCTGATGGGCAGGAAGCTTGTGACTTCAAGGGAAGTCTGTCTTGGAGAAGGATATCTGACCCCGTCGAACTTGAAAACAGTAAAATATGCATCCTTTACTCTTCCGGAACAACCGGTCTCCCCAAAGGTCAGTTCTGTCCCATTACTACACGAGAAGTCGTCCATCCCTCCCCGGGTTGGCTCAAGGGATTAAAACTACTAATTCCATCCTGGGTCATCTTAGGTGTGCTCATTTCACATCTGAACATGGTTGCCGAAGCATTCCTCCCAGGCGAACTTACCAGGCCGTACTTTGACGAAGAGGCACGCCAAGGCAACCCCTTTGACCGCCGAACCCTCGGCCACCTACCAACCGCCCACATTGCTGGTGTCCAGGGCTACTTTGTGAATCCTTTCTACGAGGGTGGGATCGTCTACTGGATGCCCTCCTTCAACTTCGAGGATTTCCTGCGCTACAGCAATGACCTCAAGATCAATGGCTTCTTCACGGTGCCTCCCATCTACATGGCCATTGCCAAGCACCCAGCCGTCAAGGACCAATTTCGCTACGTGAAACTCGCCATCAGTGGTGCCGCACCCCTTACAGGTGATCTACAGGAGGCTGCCAGGCGGAAGATGAGCATGCCCAATCCCATCACGCAGACGTGGGGGCTAAGCGAGACCACTGGCTCAGTTACGTATACTCCTCCCGATCGAAAGGTCATTCCAGGCAGCCTTGGGCCACTTCTCCCCAATGTTTCTCTCAGGTATAACTAATATTCTATTTTATCCTTTCTCCAGCGATACCTCATCGGCCATCAAACAATTAACCAACTTATTGATAGACTGGTGGATGATGACGAAAAGGATGTAGCTCCTGGTGAGCCAGGTGAAGCACTCATTAAGGGGCCCGTCGTCAGTCAGGGCTACCACAACAATCCAGAAGCAAACAATAGTGGTTATGCTCCTGGTGGGTGGCTCAAAACGGGAGACATCCTTCGACTCAAGGACGATGAGCTCTACGTCGTCGACAGGAAAAAGGTACGGGGGATCGCCCATCTACCAGGACTTCACCCCGAAGAAAGCCAGACTAACACTAAACCTCCTCCAACACAGGAACTCATCAAATACAAGGGCCTCCAAGTCGCCCCTGCAGAGCTAGAGGGCCTCATCGCTTCCCACCCGGCCGTCCTCGACGCCGCCGTGATCGGCATTGCGCAAAACGGCACCGAGGTACCCCGTGCCTACGTGGTGCTCGCCCCGCCTGCCAAAGACAAGGTAACTGAGGAGGCACTCGTCGAATACGTACGATCCAAGGTTTCTGACTACAAGCGCCTGAGGGGCGGGCTTCGCTTCGTAGACGCCGTTCCGAGAAGCCCCTCTGGTAAGATCCTCAGGAAGGATGTCAGAGAGATGAGGAAGCTTGAGGAGCGTGACGCAAAGTTATAGCTTCCACCATGCGCCCTCTTGCCTACCTCCCTACCCGTCGTAGTCGCAGTGAACTTTGGGTAGCGCCCAATGGCTTGGACTCCAACAAAATTGGACGCTTCCTCTTACAATGTCAGTTCTAATGGGGGGTTGATTCGATCAATTTACAAGCCAAATAGCAAATAGCCTTGTGATTGTTTTTGCTAAATCTATACCTATGTCTCATAAATTCGTCTCCTCGTGTTTGGGTAACTCAATCAAATAAGAAACATGCTGCCCACAAATGCAATGCTGAAAGAATTATATGGTTCCTTGCTCCCGATATTAAATTAATATTCCTATTCTTCGCAACGTTACACTTTCAATGGCTTCTTCCGCTCGGCGTCCCACTGTCGCTTAATCCCATTCTTCCATTCGACGAAATCTCGAACATCGAGGTCCCCGAAAAGCATCTGGCCTGTGTGCAATATCTTGTTCAAGGGTGGCACGCTGAACCAGTCGTGAGTAGATCTGCATACCACCTCGTCGCCTCTTATATCCACCGCTGCGTTGTCTGTCTTGATCATCTTCAGGCACCGAACACAAAATGAGTCAAGACAGAATCGGCAAAACGAGAACTCTTCATGATGTGGGATTGTTTCCAGACACTGGCCACAGCTCCGGTTGGAGGACTGGATGTCTGGCAATTTAGGTTCCGGGAATTCACGCGATTCAACAGGAGACACAGTGTCGGTGCGGATCGATTCTTGAGGGTTCACTTTCCGCATCGATACCGCCAGCGCTGTAGCATTCTCCACATCATCAGCAGCAGTGAACAGCTTGACGAGATTCTCTAGGGCGAACTGGTCGTTTCTAAGCTCGTCGTCCTCAAGAATCTCGCAACTCTCGACAATGAGCGCGCCAAGCAGCTTCTTTGCCTCCGCAGCTCTCCCCCTAAGGCGGTAGAAGAGTGAAAGGTATATGGCTGCCGTGTTAACGTCAGAACCAAGCATGCTAGCAGGCATATCAAGGTTTTGCTGCGCGCCCTGTCTATCCATCACCGTTTCCAGGCGTTCAATCCAAGCATCGGCCCCGTGACTCTTAATGCCTATGTGAAGCACCTTTTGCTTGTATAGGGAAGCCAGTCTCTGAAATGAGATGGCGTGTGCCTGACGCGTGGGTACATTTCCACGAGGGCGGAACTCAACAAGGGAGATCCGCTCAAATATTTCAATAGCGCCGTCATTGTCGCGCTTAAGCATCAATGTCGTTCCTATGGCAAGACGCAAATAAAGCTCTTTAAGAGTGTTGCGGACCGCGTGAGCAGCCCCAATGGCCATATCAAATTTCTGAAGTAGGAACTCGCTCTGATCTACCTTGCAGGCGGCTTTGGGAAGCCACTCCTGCACAAGAGGCATGTTGTATTCTGAAAGGAATAGATCCACCAACCGGCTTTGTTCGCGGCTGCGACTTGTTGCCTTCAGAGATAGGTCTTCGACGAGCTTCATCATATCAGCGTGTCTGTTCTCTACTGCCAATATTCTCAGATATGCAATAACGGCCTCGAAGCGCTCTGATTTTCTCAACAGAACAATCTCTACACTCTGAATGGCCTTTTCGAAATATCTCACCGACGCATTAACCTGGTCAGTAAGATAATAGCATTGAGCAATAACAAATTGATCCTTGTAAAGCCGCCATCTGGACTCCGCAAGGTGCTCGGTTGATAGTTTTCCCTCATTGATTGCCTTGATTTCTGCTGCTTCGCACTCTAAGGAGAGATCGAGCGCCTTCTCGTATAGCTCGTCTTTGAAGAGGCAGAATGCCTTGCGTCCGCGCGATTCCACGCTATTGCTATCCAGTTCCAGAGCCTTGTCGTAGAAATACAGTGCTTTATGGTGCTCTCCCGAGGTCAGGTACGAGCTTCCGATGCGTCTATACCACTGAGCATTTTTAGGTAAACCAGTCCATTCAGCAGCCTTGGCAATTCGGTCGGCGAGAGGGATTGAGGACCAGCGGCACTGGGAATCAGCCCAAGAGTACCCCTTATCCATAAAAGCGATCGTTTGAACAATCTTGAAGCAGAAATTTGCTGGGATATAGAGCTCGAAATCCGCTGCCAGCCACGCCTTCGCATAAAAGCGTCCAATGGCTTGGTAAATGCCGGTTGGCGTGTCCACGGCTTGCCGAGCCCAGTCCCGAGCCTTGGGCTCCAGTCCCGCCAAGACATCAGCGTCTCCCATCCACTGAAGAAGAACTCTGATGCTCTTATCCGCAAGAACTTCCAGACCCTCGTCATTCTCTTCGTACATAATAGTCCATTCGTATATCATTTGCTCATCTGTGAGCATCTTATACAATTGGGGTCCAATCTCTTTCTTATCTTCACGACTAACCTTTGAGAGGTCAATCGCTTCCAAATGCTCCTGCCAGTACCACGCCGCATATTGCTTGATACCCTTCCTACGGTATTTTAGTTTCTGCTCGCTGAACCATTTCTTGTCGCTGAATATGCGTATGCAAGTCTTCAATACGTGTATCTTAGCGTCGATGGGAGGAAAGCCGACAGTCACAGCCTCGTTTTCGTGCCTGATAGTAGTCGTAGTATCGTGATCCCGGAAAAATTCTCGCAGGGAGGTATGGAAGAGATTGACAGTAGTTGTTGCCTTATTCGATCTAAATTCCAGTTCCTGGGTCTCAAAAGCCAAGGCTCGCAAGCCTGGGCTTCTTGATGGGCTGAATGCACGGTCAGGAGGGCTAGTTCCCAGAGAACTGGGACTCGTCTGACGCCTTTGGCTGTTGATTAACTTTTGGGCTGGGTGCACCCGGCGGCTGGGACTGTCTTTCCCGGCAGAGCTGGATCTTCTCGATCGGTCACCTGGTGTTGACCCTTGGCTCCTGGCCCGGTGGTGGGTCCGTTCATGATCTTTGATCAGATCATCTGTGGTGAGGCCATCTTCTCTCTGTAGGTCGAAAAAGCATGCATATTGCCCCCGCAACAACTCTTCGAATCGGAATGGCAGGTCACCGTACTTCATGATCAAGGCTGCTTCTAGCTGCTCGAGCGTCAAAGCTTGCTCAGCGCAGGATACCCACATGAGCATTTCATTTAGGTCAGTCGCCTCCTCATCAGACATTGTTGAGGCGAGATCCGAGAGAGTTTTCTGGAGAATGGCATTTATCTCTCGTGGGTAGGTCTTAAGAGACTTGAGTATCGAACTTGGGCGTCGCGCTCTGTTCACATCTGCCAACATTAACTTTGCAAGAATGAATAAGCCGTCCACACGTTTAACCATCTCGTCAATGATTTCTTTCCTAAACTCCGGCGTACTCCGACTAAGAATTCTCGAGTTTGAAATTTCGTATTCGATAAAAACCCCGACATCCTTGGCATTCCTCTCAGGCGTAACAAGAGTTGTAGAAACTTGATCACTTTTCTCATCTGGGTCGAGGAATTGAGTGACCTGTTCCGACATATATGATCTGCCTATTAGAGCCAGATGAACCTTGGACAGGCCTTTCGATCCTTGCTCATCCAGTTCCGGTGTTAAAAGGCTAAGGAACTCTTCCATTTCCGAAGTGTCTGCTTCGTCGATTCCGTCCAAAAATACGTAAAAATTTCGACCGCGCTTGTCTTTTTCAAATGGTTCAATGAAAAGTCGGCGGTATGCACTCGAGAGTGTCTTGATGTCATCGCCACTGTGTAGGTTGCGAACTATTTGTTTTCCATAGTAGGCGTCGCTCTCACTCAACTGATAAGCAACATCTCGAAGGGCTTGCAGGACCGATCGTGTTTCTGGGTCGTTTGCCCGGAAGTAAAAGTACCCAACATGCTGTAAGTCCTCAGTGGCCTGAGATATCAGTCGTGTAGCCAGGAAGGACTTGCCCGTTCCTAATTGCGAGAACTGGTCAGGAAACGACATTCACAGATTGAATTTAGAGAAGACAAAGACTCACCAGCACCACCAGATATCCACAAATACTTGGTTTGACCATTAAACCAGGATTTCACGCCTTCATCCTTGAGGAGCCATTCGCCCGTGCCCCGGACTATTGACTTTGTGAATAAGGAGTAGTAATCTTCGGGAAATGGTGAAGGCCCTAGTATGTCTCTGAGCTTATCCTGCTGCGCCAGAGTCGTTCTTTCTCGGTATTCGGACCGAAGACTCTGCACGTTCTCATTCACTTCGTTTACGAGGCTCTCGACTCGGTCTGTGGTTAGACCCATGCGTTTAGTGTCCTTGTAAATCTCCGCTTGGACGTGCAAGGCTTCGGTTTGAG
The DNA here is from genome assembly GCA_037952775.1 of Clonostachys chloroleuca. Lineage (NCBI taxonomy): Eukaryota > Fungi > Ascomycota > Sordariomycetes > Hypocreales > Bionectriaceae > Clonostachys > Clonostachys chloroleuca. The sequence continues at coordinate 8,983,073 of JBANAY010000003.1, read as the reverse complement.
TCAGGTTTTTCAGATTCTCCAACGCAGGCTGCACAGGGCTGCCTGCTCCAAACAAGCCCTTGAAGTAGGCCTTTACACGGCCTCGTTTGATTTCCTTGGTGGAGAGGACCAGGACTTGGAACAAAGACGCCAGGATAGAGACCACATGACCTCGGAGTGCCGGAGACATTTCTGATTGGAGGTAGAGATCGAGGCGCAAAGTAAATCCCTATTAATTATGTCAGAAGTCAATTTGACCTTGGCTTGTTTCTTTTGCTTCATATGTTCCTGCGCAACGAAGCATTAGAGTGACGGGCTACGTACCTTGAGGTTCTCAAAAAGCTCTACAATCTTGTCGTACATGGACGAGACGTTGTTCGCAGCGTTGATCAGGTACGCAACAGCGGAGAAGACTGTTTGGACAGGAGGGTACGTCTCTGAAAGTGCTCCTCCAACGACCTCTCCAATGACCTGAACAGGCTCGAGCATGGCGCTCAGAGCGCCAAAGATGTGATGCCGCTTCTCGCGGAAGGAGGAGAACTTGTCATTCTGCGTGACCAGTTGAGCTTTGAGCTCGTCGATCGATTTCATTGGTGGTTTTAGAAAATCCTCGAGGCTTTGCCCCGAGGATTCCTGGTACTGTTTGGCAGCATCGACGAGCACGGCAGCAAACTGGTCCTCGACGGTTGCATGAGGCGTGGGGCTGTATTTTGGCGGTTCGCCTTGCGGACTATATTTTGGTGGTTCGCCCATTCTGAACTGTGCTTCTTGTGCCTGTCCAGGCTATGCAAGCTAGGTAAAGACAGACTAATGAAATACGCAACTTCAAGAGACAGAGGGGGATATCCAAGACGAGCAGCGGCCGACGCCCAGCGTTTTATACGAAAGGACGCGAATTCGATCTAAGCCTGTGGTATACGTAGCCCCTCCACGCACAGGGCACGACGACAGGATGAGGCCGTTTGATAGGCCCAAGCGCATGGGGATTTTCGCCGCTGCAGCTTGACTAAGAATATTTGATGAGCGGACACAACTAGAAGGAGGGGTTGAAGATGCATCGTCGTGGGGCGGAGGGGAACAGGCAGCGGACTCGTGACAGGGACAAGGGCTAGCTGATTGGTGACTGGACGGCTTTAGGGCTGCATATCGTCTCAGGGCGACGAAGCCGACAACAAACCCCTACATAGCCACAGGGGGGTCGGAGGACAGAATAAAGTCGGGCGTTGGGCACTGGCCTTTGGGAGAATGAGTGGAGTTGGGCTTGGGCGCTGCTTGCGGCTCAAGAAAGAACCGTCTGGATGCTGAAGTTGGGAGGACTTTCTGTTCGCGTGATGCGGTGTGAGATGTGGATATGTAAGGCATCGACGGTTGGTTTAGTTGGCGGTAGTACTTGCCAAAACCTGGGGTTTGTGTGCCATGCATGTCATAACTACCCTGGAGCCAGCAGACAGGCGTGCATAAACATAGACATAGAGAACGGTATATAGGACGCCTGATATACATCCAGCCACCGCCATGAGGATCCAGATGTCCTCCTGACTCACTGTTCACAGCCTTGCGACAGAAGACCTCCTCTCTCTTTCCTCCCCGCCGCAGGAAATACAGGTGGCGTGAATGTGATGCATCTAATGTTGGAGGGGTGTTACAGCTGCTCCCGGCACGGCCCGCTGAAATTAAGTGCTCCTGGCACCAACAAATTCTGCTAAAACGAGCGCCGCCTTCAGCCTGCTCTAATAATATACCTGTAAGCCGTACGTGGTAGTATTCCTATGTACGTCGACATTACCGAAATACAGCTAATTTTATTGCTGACTGCCGGCAGTATCAGGGCGCCAAAAATCTTCAATTGTCTGACCAACAACCAGAGTGCCGAAAACACCCATGCCATGATGCGTTATCCCTTGTTGACGCAGATCAGTTGAGTCAGCTCCTTCAAGTCCCACCAAAAGACAGTCACGAGCTGTGACTGAACCCGTGCATACAGTCATCGCCTTGCCCGATAGTAGTGCATTGATGATGGATGATGTGGACTATTTTCTGCAAACTGTCCATGCTGATTATAGGACTTGGGCTTCATAGGTCCAAAGAGTGATTAATAGTGTCAGCCCTCCCTCTTCACCAGCAGGCAGCCACTTGGCGATGATCGAGGAGGCGTCTTCCGTCAGTGCTAGCGTCATCAATACTACCCAATGATGTTTTGTATTCCTTGGGGATTAGTTTCTAGTCTTTGCCGGTGGCTTTTTTTTTTCTGGAAAGTGTTAGAAAGCAGTATCAGAATTATTATCCTTCCATATTGAGGGCTAAGCCACACATTAAAAAATTCTTGGCATAACTCACCAAAGCGGCGCGTTATACACGGTGCGCTCTAAGCCCTATGAGATGATTCTTTATCATACGTAAGTGTTGTTATATTCTAGACATTGTCAACTATCGAGCTAATGTTGGAGGACGAATCTCAGTCGATGTGATATAGGGTAGGCGCCACCGAAGGGATATCACCCCTTTGTCATTAACCCAAGCTCTCTAGAGCCCTTTTATTTTTTATTTTTTTATTATTATTTTTCATCTTCATCTATTTGTTGTAAATGTAGCTTGATATGAAGTTGCACTCGTGTCTTTCTCTCTGAGCAGGTGCTCAAATGAGGTTCTTGCTTGCAGAATGCCTGGGAGGAAGCGGCTGGACACGTCCCAAGGTGCCGTGAAAGAATGCCGGCATCGCAAATTGTTATGAATTGTATAGATATTCCAAGAGGTAAGACAAATCTCAGCGTGCAAATTCGTATCGACACCCAGAGAGGTCATTCCTGTACATCATCCGCCAACAAGCCCACGATCGATCCTCATCGAAGTAATGTAGTAATTGCACACTTGGGGAAGTATTTCATGATACAGACTCATAAATTGTGTATGTAATGTAGGATAAAGGAAAGCATCGATATTATTCTTCTAATGAAATGCACTCAAATTTGGCTGGTGGCATATGTCTCAGGGAAAAGGACTTGGGTTGGAATGTCACACACATCTCAACCGCACTTGCTCGAGAATGCTTCTCCTTGTTCTATTAATATCCTACAAATGAAACGCGTCAAGAAAATTTGCCCAAATTCTTCTCAAGAAACAAGAATATGACTTCCCAGATAGCGTCAAGCTTGCACATGCTGATATGAGGAGTAATGAACCAAGAGACTAGTCAACATTCTGGGGCCGATTCAAAAACCCGCCGATACCGCTTAAATTTCAATAAGTTGAAGAAAGACTACAATTTCGAGAGTCCGGTGGATATCTTTCAACGCGAGTTTGTGACCCATGCTTTCACTAGAGAGTGTCATGTAGGGCTGAACCGGACCTTGTTTTTGCCAAGTTGCTCGGAAAAGAGGAGATGAGTCTGATTCAAATTTTTGACGGTAGCGAGCACAAATTCTTCAAATGTTCCTGGATGTCTTAGACAAAAGAGCTTGAATAAAGGGGGCAACATTGATTCCATCCGTGCGAAGAACCACTCCAGGCGAAGACATGTAAACAACCCCTGACCGCCTCTGATCTGGCACGAACAAATCGCTCGCATGTGTCATGTTCGACTTGCCGCTATGCTAGCGAGATCCACCACTGGAAAAAGCAGACTTGCAACACAAGCCTATGGATTCTGGGGTAGACTAGACAAGGATTCTAATATCAATCCTTGTTCTAACGCTGGACCAGTTCGGCGTCTTATCCGGGGCCCCAGACGTAATTGGCGACGCTGATTTATGGTCGAGAACTCTTTATATTAGAGTTATACGATCTACCCTTCAACCGAAGGTCAGCATACATATGGGATGATTAGCACAGTAGGCGGGAATAGCAATGTAAACGGGTGTGGAATTGAGTTATTTAGGAATTGTTTTCTTTGGGAAGATGAATCTTCGTCGTTAGGAGAGAGAGGACAAACAGCGTAAGAATTTCGAACCAAGATCCAATAACATGATACACGGTTTGACTACGGCTCATGTAGGAATATGATATTTTGCTTCATCAGAATGAAGACTAAGATGAAAAATCTATTTCTTTTCGTTGGGGCGGAGTTGATTGGGCCTCGAACATCCCTTGTATTGTCTCTTGCGCGTTGGAATGCCCCAATATGAAGCAGGCCAGGGGCAGCATCAGTACTGCCTCTGGAACGTCTTGTAGCAAGAAGCAAGTCACTTAGATTCGGCTGATGTATTCTGCCGAGTGGTGAGCCGGTAAGATTCCCACTTTTGATAGAGGCATCGTCGAAGTGTTGCTGATGGCTGGCACGAGCCGCACATCTGGATATTGGACGGCATCGCATTCCTCATCTCGGCGAGAGGCTAGGCGCGCTGAGAGCCCATTCCAAGCTACACCTCGAGGCGCTTGTTGAATACACAATCACCAACCCTAAGGGATGATGAAGTTTGTCTATATAATGATGCCATTGTCATAGCCTGCTGTGGTGTTTTTTTCTCATCAACAACCAACTCAATTCACTCTCTACACATTCACACACAGGCTCCCTCAGCATCATTCGTGATCAAGCATCATCATCAACAATGGCCAAGCCAATCCTTCTCACTGCTGCCCTCGCGGCTGCCGTCGTTGCCCAAGGCGGCCCCGGTGGCCCACCTCCCCACGGCCCTCCTCCCCCAGGAGTCGTCGCACCTTGGGGACCTCCTCCTCCTCACCATTGCCCTGAGGGCAAGCCTTGCCCGCCTCCACCACCTCCTTGCCACGACTGTGACGATGAGTGCGGTCCCGAAATTTGCATCATCATCATCGACGGGACCGTCCCTCCTTGTGCTAGCGGCCATTGCCTGCCCGCTTGCCCATCTAAGTGCCACAAGAAGAAGTGGCCTCAGGGTCACCCCGAACCACCATGCCACGGCGACAAGTGCCCTCCTCCACCGCCATGCCATGGAGAGAAGTGCCCTCCCCCTCCTCCTCCTCCTTGCCACGGTGAGAAGTGCCCTCCTCCCCACCATGGTGAGAAGCACCCTCCTCCTCCTCCCTGCCACGGCGAGAAGTGCCCTCCCCCACCGTGCCATGGTGAGAAGTGCCCTCCCCCTCCTCCACCACCATGCCACGGTGAGAAGTGCCCTCCTCCCCACCATGGTGAGAAGCACCCTCCTCCTCCTCCCTGCCACGGCGAGAAGTGCCCTCCTCCCCACCATGGTGAGAAGCACCCTCCTCCTCCCTGCCACGGCGAGAAGTGCCCTCCCCCTCCTCCACCACCATGCCACGGTGAGAAGTGCCCTCCTCCCCACCATGGTGAGAAGCACCCTCCTCCTCCTCCCTGCCACGGCGATAAGTGCCCTCCCCCCCTTACCCTCCTGTGAAGGAGTCTTACTGCAAGGGCCCTGAGTGTGAGGCCAAGTGCCACCCCGAGAAGTGCACCTACGTCCCCGAGGGTCACCCTCATCCTCCTTGCGGCACCGGCGAGAAGTGCCTGCCTCCTTGCCACTCCAGCTGCCCACCCCGTGAGAAGCCCTCCACCGCTGTCCACACTCCTTCTCCCCCGCAGAAGCTGGTCCCCCCCACCACCATCGCCACTCCGGTCCCCCCTAAGACCAATGAGCACGAAACCCCTAAGGGCGAGAACAAGGTCCCTATCATCAGCGGGGCCTCCAAGACCAGCCAGACTGGCGTCTACCTCAGCATGGCCGCCGCCTTCGCTGCCATGCTCTGGCTCTAAAGCAATAATTTTTGGGATTTGAGGCGCCTGGAAAGGGAAAACGGAACCAGAGGGAATGCAAATCAACGGAAGCAGGGGACGGATGGGGATAATTGGTTGTTCAGGAGAGGTTTTGGATGCAGTAATATCTTCTTGTACTCACAGATTTGTGCCTTAGTTTTGACCGATATTAAAAAATGTTTGCTTGATCCTACCATTAAGTGTCCTCAGTTTGTTGGTGCATCTGTCAAAGGAACATATCGAACTCCAAACAGCCGCCGCTCTTTGATCTGCCCCTGACCATCCTTCTCGATTCTCCACACCGATTGACTGATTCCCAATGTGTCGTCGTCTACTGGGATGAACATGCTGTTGCGTGCTGATTAGTTTTCATATTCAATCGATATCGTGTTGAACTCACCATCCTGGTGATTTGAGCTGGCTGAGAAGCTCTGGATGGACCTCCTTCGCCGATGCACCGACGTGAATCACATCCCAGTCACTTTCCCCTTCCTCCACCCAACCCTTTCTCCCATCCCCAACCCTGTACCGAATCACTCCATTGTCGACCAACTCTGAACCTCTAGAACTCTTCCGAGTGTTTCTTTCACCAAGGTCTCGAAGCTCTTTGATGTGTTCCAACCCTACTACCACCCCCTCGCCGCCGATCATCTCGGCCAACACATGCGTCAAGTACCCAGAGCCTGAGCCAACATCAAGAATCCTCCGAGGAGAAGAGCTTGGGGTGAGGTACGGTAGGACATTCTCAACAGCTGAGGCGTGCATGTGAGGAGCAGAGATAGTAGCCGCGTGCCCAATCGGCTGAGGTGAGTCCTCATACGGCATCGCCGGAGCGTAGTGTGCCCGGTCAACCTGCGTTGAATCAAGTCATTGTTAATCCTGGGCCGTTCGCCTGATAGAGCAGTATAAAAAATTATCAATTCAGATTTCTTACCTTCAGGAAGGCTTCCTTGACTCCTTGGTCGTGGATGAGCTGGTTCCTCCACAAGTTTTCAATCAGCTCCGAGTTGGATGTCCCAGAACACCGCCAGGCCATGTTGGAGATCGATCGGCGTCGAAAAGGCAGCAATAAGTTCAATGCAGAGATTCTGAGCTGATGCGTGATGATATTGTTCCAGGCAGGTCCCATGAACAACAGGCAGTCAGTTGTGGTTGTAGGTCATAAATGGCTGAGGATTCAATGAAGGAGCTGCGTCAATCAGTTTGGCATGTGCCCTCTCAACAGGTGCCCCGGAGTGGCGAAGAAGTTTGATTGGTGTGAGAATGTTCCTGGTGATGTCGGACGACCATCATAGAAGCCGCCACGGAACCCTGCTTGCGTGCTGCTAATGCGGGGTGGAAGATCATGTGTCACAGTAGGCGCTTGATGGACAGCGCACATTCCACCAAACCATAGGCGGCTCTTCCCATCCTGGCGAAGTGTTCACTCTCACTTGGCACTTTGTATACGGCAATACCTTGGATTTACTCGGTCCTCTATGGGACGTTTCAATATATAGGCTACTGAACCCGGCAGTTATGGATGCGAAATGCTGTTCGGAACATAGGTCGATAAGAAAGAATCTATCCTGGCTATGAGGGTATCTGGACTCTCCAATGGCAGTTGCAATTCTTGCTCAGCAAACAAAACCCGGAAGAAAGATATCAGAAAATAAAAGACATAGAGAGTCAAAGGAAAAACCAACAACAATTCCCTGTGCGTCCGGCAAGAGGTGTAGTCCCTTCGAAGTGTTCATTAGAACATGACCGCGAGTTTACAGCAAAAGATTACCGCATTTCTCCCGTTCATGATGTGGTCCGTGTATACCAATGATCGAAGATGTGTTCTTCGCCCGCGAATAATTCCCTCCCAAAGCAAAACAATAATATGCTGAACCCAGAAACGCCAAATCTGAAAGTAAGGAAATCTCGTCGAGAACAGTGGCTCGCAAAGGAGCTACAGATAATATGATGTTGTACAGACCCAGGAAATAATGTGCAAAATCATATAAGCCACATGGCTGTCTTGATTTGATTTTTTTGTCTTTCTCTTGCTTGTTGCTCTCATACCGCTCGCTCGGATGACTCGCCATCAGCAATAATCGGAATGCCCAGCCCACGATCAGGACTCTGGAGAACCAACATCTCATGTCTCCTCGCCTTCATGAATTCGGCGATGCTCTTAATCAAAATGAACCACCCAACAACCATGAGAACATATGCCATCCACTCACTCCCGGTAATGTCCCCAAGCCCACGCCCTCGGCCTTCTGTGACTTCTTGTGCCTGGAAGTTGTGCGAGTTGGGGTCCGGGGGCGCAGCGTATCCGTCAGGGCCGCCCATGTTGGGTGCATCGCCGGGGCCGCTCTTAATCTTGAAGCCATACTGGATGAGTGTGACGCCAAGGCCCGCAAGTGATCCGTTCTTGGCTGCGTGTGTCGAGTGGAGGAGATATGTGAGAAGGAAACCGACGAGCTGGAACGCGGCTGAAATGATACCGTTCCAAATAAACGAGAAGACGGAGCCAACAGGGAGGCCATCAACAAAGACTTCGTCGAATCCGCCCAGCCCTGGTGCTAGGATTGTAGTTTCCCAGTATGGAGGGACTGCATCGGCGGCGGCTTGTTCGTATGTCTAATGATGACAAAGGTTAGCGAATAATTCGAAATAACAATTATACTAGAGACGGCGTGACTCACGGGTGGTTGCTCATCCTTCTCTGATTCTGTTCTCTCGGGTCTGGCCGACATGTTGGCAAACACTCCATCCGTTCCCGACCCCCGCCTACAATTCTTGGTGATCTGACCACTGGTGCTGCTGAAGGCTGTGCTAAATTGTGACCTGTGCGGGATTGCGAACTCGAAGCTTGCGGCGCGACACTTGGGGTGGAGTTTTGTCGCACGAGGCGTTGTCGGTCATCAGCCTCATCATCGCTATCGTCATCATCAAATGCATCTGCGAGTGCTGCGTCGACGGTGCCATTGCGTCGGTTCGGGGACGAGGAGCGGGAGTGAAATGAGGGTGGCGGAGAGTGAGGGACATGCGGCTGTCCAAGACGATTGTTCGAGGGGGCTTCGACTGGGGATCGTAAGAGCGTCTCTTCGTCGTATTCCTCCTCGTGGACATTCACCTGGTGCGGGATTAGTATCGGCAGGCGAGAATCACGGGCATTTCCACATACCATCTTGTATCCGGGAGCCATGGTGACGGCCTTTTGGTCCTCGTTGCTAGAGACGGAGTGATTGAAGGACGGAGAGATCAGGCAGTGGCGGTATGGTCGCGGGAGTATACGTAATGTCACACTAGCCGGCTACCCCGGATAATCGACCGTAAGGGGGCACCTCTGTTGGAAGCAAGGGCAAAACGGATAAGGGAGAGAGCGTGTAAGAGGATGAGTAATAAAGAGAGCTATATCGCCTCTTGAGAAGAGGATGTAATCGCGAATAGTCGATAAAGGAAGGGGATGACAATGAATGGAACGTACCCGGCGGAGCGCTGGGCTGTGTCGTGATAACGCCCCCGTGACTAAAGTGTCTCTAGTATGGAACCATCTGGTCCCCGTCTTACGCTCCTGCCTGAGGCATAAGGTTAAGAATGAGACCCACTTAGCCACTCTCCACTTCAGGCGGCGGGACAAAGTAGATTTCGGAGTCTTTAGCCTCCGATCGCCGAAGTAAAGTCTTTGGTCTACAGTTAATCGATCCGTCATTGAGCCCCATACCATTGGCTAGGATGTGGTCCACGATAATCTGATTTTGGGTCTCGTCCATTCGAGGAACAAATCGTTTGCTTGATCGCGCCAAATATTCTCTTGCCTGATTAACCGACGCTGTACCACACATAATGTCGCGCCCTTTATCAGTAAGCCAGTGGCCCTCCTAGGCCCCGTGTCGCAATGTCATGCTAACTGGACCAGCACCGGATCTACACAGAAGTCCTATCCAAGTGGCCGAGGCAGGAGCTTCGTCCCGACTACCAGCTCCAAGATGTAATTCGCGCGACCATAGACAAGCGATTCCAAGCCTACCAACCCTCAATGGAGGCCGAGGAGCTCTTCAAAGCACGATCACTACAGTTTCTGCAGCAAAATCGGTGGAACGAGAAGGCACGTTCTCCGAAGACGAGAGCCCTCTGCTTTTGGCTAACACTTTGTAGTACAAGTTATCGGGCCAGATGCTGAAGCCAACCAGCCAGCCGACATATTTCGACGACCTGATCCGCGAAATCGAAGAAGCCCCAAAGAGAACTTGGTTCGAGCGTCTAGGAAAGAGACTTTCAGGCATGATCAGACTATCTTAAAAAAAACGATTTTAACGAAACCAAGAGGAAGCGCGAGAAGGAAAAAAAAATCTATAAGGGTCGCAGACAGATGGTGTAATACTTGGGCACATATTATTCACGATTGACGCCACGACACATCACGGTGGGAGTATTATCGAGGGACAAGGAAAACGAATGTTAACAATAGTGTATATCAGTGTACGATTATCTGTACAAAATCGAGCCAAAAGAAGCTCCTGTCTATATTCAACGCAACGCCTATATGTTCCTTGTGGTGTGCATGTCTAGATGTACTTCATCTCCGGGTCCAGCCTGTTCATCAACTCCATACTCTTTTCGTACATGGTGAATACAATACCGCCACTCATCACCAACCTGGCAAGCCTAGGTAGTGCGCCGCTCCAGAATGTGAGCACGCCCTCATTCTTGAAGATGGACACGGCACACTTGATCGTACTCCCATAAAGCTGCTTGGCCTCAATGCTCTGCATTCGCGTCTTGATGGTGTCGAGGGGTTGGGTGACGGCAACGGTGACAGTACCTGCCATACCACCAATGGTGAAAGTAGATATGGTTCCGAGCTTCTCTCCTGGAGCTATCCATGATTCGGCGAGCTGACGAAGCGTGGTGTAGGTACTGAACCGAACAGCAGAGTTGGCTGACTGGCGAAGTGTCGTAGGGACGAAGCCTTGGAAGAATCCGGCAATGCCTCGTTCGCGAGCGATAATGGGGACGGCGTGAAGGAAGCCGCGCATTCGTGGCTTGGCCGACTTTCGGTCATCGATGCTATGAAAGCTGTTAACATCAATAATTCGGGCGCAAAGGGCTATCAAGATCTCTGTACAGCGTTGTCTTGATGCTCTCTGTCGGCGTCACAGCAAGTAGAGACTCTGTCACACCAGCACCGAAGCCGGCGATCACAGTTCGGGGACCGCTAAGTTTTCCATCGGCGTCGGCAAGCATTCGCTTGTACTGGTCAAATGCGACGAATCCTGTATTAATTATTAGTATATTCACAGAGTATTTAATTGCACAGCCTGGGTGCGATAGACGTCACTTACGAATGCCGGCCTTGGCAGAATTTCCAATGATCAGTGTCGTACATCCCGCATACCATTGCTTGCCAAACGGTGGCCATGGCAGCTTCTGGCCCTCGGCCAACCTGGTATTGAGCTGGGAACGAGTCTTGGCGACTTTCGGGATGTTAGTTGATCGTTGCGCTTGTATCTGCGGCAATTTCTATGGCAAGGAAAATCGACACGCACATTCGGCAGGGTAGGTAATGGCTGCATTGGGTGCAAGAAGTGGTGGTTAGCTGTTTGATCTGAATGACCTCGGTCAGGATGTCGTGTGCCAACTTACCAATCTCAACTGCGCCAGCGGTTGACCCAGCGAGAATAGAGCGGAAGGCGCTGGGGGTCTTCTTTTTCTGACCCTCAGGGGAATCTTTGGAGGCCGCGGTCGCCATTGTCGCTAGAAGCTAGGTAATATCCAACGACGGAACTTGAATGCTTGCTTGAGATTGACAGCCCCTCCGATCTTTCACAAGCCGAGAGCTGGGCTTAGAAAGTCGTCAGAATTCATCGTACTAGCTTCACTTACCCTGTAGCAGTTTCACTTTTTTGTGGAGACACTAGATCCGAAGTCGCATCTCGTACGAGCAAGCAGAACAACCCAGCTACCATAATGGGAAAACTCTTGGTGGATGAGAGCATATTCCCGCTTCCCTTTAAGATAAGGACCGGAGAAAATACATGGCTTCGATTGGCCGTTGAGAATAAGCAGAGAGGTCGAGTTTGGCTACGTCCCGTCTTCTGTCTCACAACCGACATCGCGACACTGCCTAAACCGCGATGCGACTCAGTGCAATTCCCATCAATCTCGGCATATCTCATTCTCACATGAAGGAATATTCATGCTCCATTCCTCCCAGTATTGATTAAGATCGCTTTGGTTACGGCTTCAGTATATTCACACTCAGGCGTGGTCCCCTGCACAGCGTCCTACCCACTGTCGCTCAGGTCCAACTGATGTATATATTGAAAGGCAGACCAAAATTCCAATGGTGGGAGGCATAGACCATAGTGAAGTTGGTGTTGACGAAGCTTATTCTTTTTGTTGACCTCACCTGACTGAATTCACTTTCCTCCCTTGTCCCAAACACGAGGGCAAGCGTAGGAAAATAGAGTAAAGTATATAATGAAGAGAGCTAAAGATATACGAGAAACCAGATAGGATGTGTTGTTCAGTCCTATCTTGTCTCGCGATATGCATATAGAAACCTTACCGTAGGTAAGATTCAGCTACTTGAGCCATGATAGCAGCTATTATAAAACGATAAAAAGATGAGATAAGAACGTGCTATTAGTTTATAGCTTGGTGGTCATTCATACTTGAGATCTTATACGATAAAATATTTTTAATAAGGTTACTCCTCTACGAGTCAGCAACCCATGCCAAACAAGGAATAACAATATCCAGGAAAAGAAGTTCATTTGTTGGAAATTCTAAATGGAGAAAACAGATATCGAAAGAGATGTCAGTTTTACAGAAGATGACTTGCTGGAGGCCAGAGAGGCGGCATCCAGCATGTCACTAGAAGAGGTGATCAAAGTGATGAAAAGTGTGGTCAAGGCCCACGAACATGACCCTAACTTCCCGCATAGCCTGCTGCTCCGAATTGATGCATTTCTAGGTAAGTCATAGCCGTCTTTAAGAAATTATTTGCTTGCGTGATACTTATTTGTATTCTCAATTCAGAAAATAGTGAGGTTCTGGAACACCCGGAAGGACATAGTGATCTCGTCACGGAGATGAAAGTTGAAGCTGCGCTTATATTGAATAATAGCCCTTACGCTTCGGTTCGCTCTTCTGTCGACAATAAAGATGATCCTTCCATTCCTTGTTCAACAATTCGGGCCTGGGTGATCGGGTCTTTATTGTCATTTATAATGTCAGGTGTGAACCAGTTCTTCAGTATTCGGCAGCCCCGTGTATCCATTCCATCCAATGTTGCCCAGCTGCTAGCGTATCCAATTGGTAAGTCCTATCTGCACTTTCATAAGGCTGTATTGGCCTATATCCACGCGTGAAGTGGCTGATAGGTACTGGCAGGCAAGGCCTGGGAAAAGTTCGTTCCTGCCTACGAGATTTCCCTCCGGGGTCAAAAGATCAACTTGAACCCCGGCAAATTCTCCAAGAAAGAGCACATGCTCATTGCCATAATGGCTAGTACTTCCATGTCTCTGCCAATCTCCAGCCTAGTTGCCTGGACACAAATACTTCCACAGCAGTTTAATCAGCAGTATGCCCGGGGTTTTGGGTATCGAATCTGCCTTGGGATTTCCACCAACTTCACCGGATACGGGTTGGCCGGAATGACGAGAGAGTTTCTCGTGTATCCAGCGTACTGTATTTGGCCAGCCAGCATCACCACAATTTCACTAAACAGCGCCTTGCATGAGAGAGAAGGCAAGGCTGTCCCGGGACCATTTGGGAGGATATATCACATGTCGAGATATCATTTCTTCCTCTTGACTTTCGGGGCCATGTTTGTGTACTTCTGGTTTCCCAACTATTTATTCACTACCTTGACATATTTCAGCTGGATGACTTGGATCGCGCCAACAAACAAACATAACAGCATCGTCAATGGCTTCAAGAATGGCCTGGGAATGTTTAATCCATGGCCTACCTTCGATTGGAACATTTTGCTCTACGATGGCCTAGATCCCCTCATGGTACCGTTCTTCGTCACAGCGAATAGGACGCTTGGGATGTGGCTGCTCGGCTTTGTCATTCTCGCCATATTCTACACAAACACCTGGAACACCGGATATTTTCCCATAAATACTAATTTAGTTCACGACCACTTTGGTAAGCCATACAATGTATCAAGGGTTGTTGACGATAAAGGAATGTTTGATTTACAACGCTACGTCGGATATTCCGGCGCTTATCTCAGCGCCGCTCTTGCCGTTGTATATGGGTGTTACTATGCCATTTACACTTCTGCGATTGTATATGTCGTTCTTTTCCACCGCAACGAGTTTGTGAACAACCTCAGGCCGTTGTGGCTCAAGATACGCCGGAAGAAGGGAAGCAAAGAGGAGACAGGCCATGGGTACCAAGATGTTCACAACCGCCTCATGAATGCCTACAAGGAGGTTCCTGGCTGGTGGTACCTTGTTACCTTGCTGATTTCTGCCGGCTTTGGCTGGGCTGGAATTGCTGGCTGGCCCACCCACACGACTCTTTGGGTAGTCCCATTCGGAGTGCTTCTAGCCATTATCTTCATGATCCCAATCGGTATCATTAACGCCATGACTGGGGTCCATGTTACCCTCAATGTTCTAGCAGAATTCATTGGAGGCATGTGGGTGGAAGGGAACGCTTTGGCAATGAATTTCTTCAAATTATATGGGTAAGGCTCTATGATTCTATCTAGCAAGTGTTGAAGTTGACTAACATGGCCGAATCCGTCAGCTTTATAACCTGTGCACATGCTATCACTTTTGCGAATGACTTGAAGCTAGCACATTATCTCAAGGTTGGTTTCCCAAGTTGTTGTAAAATATGATTTTCCGGTCGAGCCATCGCCACTAACGCCCTTCCTCAGATTCCTCCACGAGTCACATTCTGGGCTCAGATGATCGCCACGCTTATTTCCACATTCATCTGCAACTTGGTCATGGAAGTCCAGATGGACATCAAGAACGTCTGCACACCAGAGGCACCAATGCGATTCTATTGTCCCAATATCAACGGCTTCTTCTCTGCGTCGGTCCTATGGGGCACCATCGGCCCAGCCAAGATGTTCAGCCACACGGGCCAATACGCGCTCCTCCTTCTGGGATTCCCGCTCGGCGCGTTGAGCACGGTGCTCTACTACTTTCTGGCGCGGAGATTCCGGCGAAGCAAGTGGCTACGAGCGTTACATCCCGTGGCTCTGTGGTACGGCGGTCTCGGCTGGTCACCGTACAGTTTTTCATACGCCTGGCCATCTATACCTGTGGCATGGCTGAGCTACCTCTATGTCAACAAACATTTTCCGCAGCTCTGGGCTAAGTACAATTTCGTCCTGTCCGCCTCCTTGGCGGCTGCTATCCCGGTCGCGAGCATCATCATGGTCTTCAGCGTCCAGTGGGCAGAGATTGAGTTGAAGTGGTGGGGCAACACACAGCCATCGATTGGGTGCGAGGGTACGCCGTGTACCTTGAAACCCCTCGGCGAAGGTGAGAGATTCTATCCATGGTGGGACCCTGCTGTCCATCCTGCGCCCTAGCCCTGCCTGCCAGTTGGTTCAGACGGGGAAGCCAAAGCAGGTAGGGGTATATGGCGAGGCCATTGGAGCAAGGGTAGAAACAGCATCCATCTACAGCCCTGTTTCGAGGCCAAATCCGGAGATTGATACATCATCATCCGGCAAGCTTGTCGGCAAGTAGCTCCGGATTTTCGACAGTCACGGATCCGGTTGCCGAACCTGGAGATGGGTAATTGTGGACCAGCCGAACCGCATGCCGAACATTTAGTAATAGGGCTTCATTCCCTGTTCATAGACCAGGTAGATAAGATCATAAGAACGAGTGTGGGATATACATAGTTGAATTGCCGACCACATGGAGTAATTCGTAACACACTATTGTAGGCCTTGGGTTTCCTGTGCCTGACCGCAGCCACTAGGCCCGTCCTCAATTGAGTTTCGCCATCCATCTTGGCACTCTACACTTGCAGCATGTCTTCTCTAGTAGATCTCACCACCAATTTAGCCCCTCTAAGCACATCGCGCGTGCTCCATCTTTCAACAGGTCTAGCTCGTATTCATTGGGACAGGAAATGTACGAGCACGTATTGATGTGTCACGTCGGTTAGGCATCCCGGCCCCACTGTCTTGCGTCAAGCCATCAAGCTCGACTGCGGGGAGCTCAATGTCGTGCCCATCAGTCGGATCACCATCACATACTCCTCATTCCCATCTTCTCCAATTGACAAACACCACTCACCATGTCCATCTCAAAGGTCGCCCTTGTCGGCGCCAACGGAAACCTAGGCTCCGTCATCCTCCCCGCACTAGTCGATGCAGGCTTCGAGGTGACCATCATCCAACGCTCCGGCTCGAAATCCAAGCCCGCCATCTCCAGCCCCAACCTGAAGACCAAAGAGGTCGACGGCGAGTTCCCCCTCCCCGATCTGACCGCTGCCCTCAAGGGCCAAGACGCCGTCATCGCCGTATTCCCCCTCCCCAACCGCCTTCAACACCATCTCCGCCTCGCCTACGCCGCCGCCTCAGCCGGTGTCCGCCGATACATCCCCGCCGACTTCGGATCCTGCGACGCCGCCGCCAGCGAGCCCCTCCGCCGCCTCCAGCTGTACCGCGACAAGACCAAGGTCCGCGAGCGCTGCCAGGGGCTGACACGCGAGTTCCCTGACACCTTCACCTGGACTGCCCTCGTCTGCGGGCACTTCTTCGACTGGGGTCTTAAGAAGAAGTTCCTCCACATCGACCTCGACCAGCACACCGCACTGATTCTCGACGGGGGCAACAAGCCTGCCTCCGTGGCCACCCTGAAGCGCGTGGGCGAGGCTGTTGTGCGGGTGCTGCAGCGCCCGGAGCAGACGGCCAACCGGACGCTGTACGTCCAGTCTTTCAACCCAACGCAGCGCGATGTCATCAAGGCGCTAGAGCGAGTCACGGGAGCAGAGTGGACTGTAGAGGAGGAGGAGTCTGAAAAGTTTCTAGACCGTCATCAGAAGCTGTACGATGAGGGCTCGCACGAGGCACAGGAGGATATCGTGTACGCCTTGGGTGCCCTGGACGCCGACTGGACGACGAGGGACGGCTATGCCATGGAGCTCCTGGGGCTCGAGAATGAAGACCTAGACGAGGTTGTGGGCGCCATCCTGAAGGAGTACGCCGCCCAATCGAAGCCTACAGCATAGCCTCTTATTGTGTCACTTTCACTTCTTCCCGTAGAGTAGAGCCTAGCGAACTTTGACAAGTCGATCACAACCTCTTGCAAGTATCGAAACAATGTATCAGATCAACATCCTCGCGTGGCGTCTCGTGACCACGGCCATGGTTAAGTTTGTGTGGCCTGCTAGACACTTCAGCCGACAATATTCAAATCTAGTTCTACGGCCCACCAGATGGTCGATGGTACCAATGTCACCCTCCATTCCCTCCTTCGTAATCTTCGCCTCTAAATGCTCCGGCCGGAACCAGATCGTGTGGAGCGGTCGGTATCCCCGTCGATCAGAGACACTCGAAGGGGGACGTTTTAGACGAGCCGTTGGCACCTCGCAAGGGAGAGTATACAGCCCCCATTCCAGTAAACTGTCGCAAATTAGATTTGGAGCCCGGAATGCAGGGTTTCGGCTCATGACTACCAGCTTAAAAACGGTTGATCCTAAATTCCTAGTGCAGCCGACTTCACCCCAACCAGTCGCTCATGTCGAAGGAAGACACCGGGGCCAACGTCCCTGATAAGCTGGCCGTAAACACCAAATGGGGTATCCAGGGTCCCTTCACATGTCTTACACAATCGACTTCGCCTAGACCACCGGATGTATCTGACAGGAGAACGAAACACTATTTAGATCCTCACGAGTCCTGCTCGTAGGCAGCACAGGATTGTGTGGAAAGACATCTATAAGAAATACTCGTCAACAACAGGGATACAAGTCAAGCAGTTCCTCAAAAGTCTAACCGCAACCATGAAGTCTGCTCTTTGGATCTCTCTCTTTTTCTCAGCTCTTGTAAGGTAAGTCAAATCAGGGCGGACCTCTGACCTGACTCCCCCTTTCGAACTTCTAATAACCGTATATCCAGCGCTGAGAAGGTGCGGGCACCTTGCCCAACGATTACCTCGGTTACAGCATCTTGCGATGCTTGTTTCCATGCCGAATGTGTGGCCAAGACTACTCTCACGCAAGGATGCGGTTGCCCTACAGCCGTACCTACGATGTACACAAGCCGGAGCTGCGATCAAGGCTGCCCGAAGGGATGCAAATGGACGAGCCATGTCATTGCCACGCCTACCGCAGGCTCATGCTAGTCCACTCCCTAGTAGAAGTGCCGGATAGGGGCTGGGAGGAATCCCAACAGGCTATGGCGCGAGGCGGAGGGTTGTTCCAATACTACGGCGGTGTGGACTTGCGTTAGGATAGCAGACCCAAACCAAAAAATCAAATATTGCCCAACTGCCCGTGTCACAAGTTTTGGGCCGCACTTGATATACCTCATTGAGGCCCGAGGCTCTGTTCTCCCTTGGGCAATCTGTGAGAGGTTAGTAGCCATCGCAGGCTACCAGACCGCAATTCAAGGCAATGGCAGTATTCAACACCTCTGGCATGCGAAGAACTGAGACGCCGCCCACATAGCAATATCAGTGACACGCAATCTCTATTTTCAACTATCGGATATTAGTAAGAGTTGATCCAGGAAAGCAGATGGAGGTAGCTGTGGTGGTTCAGAAAGAGTGACACAGCGTATAGAAACACGCGATTCAGCAAGCCTACGTTACACGTGTAAGAAGAGTCTAGACACGGTTTGAAAAGTCCAAAATGAGAAGATACGAAAATCTGGAGTTGATCAATTCAAAAAAGCTGAGCCGTGCGTCGTTCAGCTCTTCAGGGACATGACGCCAAGAGGCAAAACGCCTGATGATGGGGAATTTTGGAACATAATAGAATCGCCGTTAAGAGAAGCCCGAACGGTGGATTTCAGAGGAGGTGAGGCTTCTATGTCTAGGCTGGGCGGTATATCAAACCGCTAGGCAGGGGTAGTTGGACTGGATCGAATACACCGAGATGCAGCCTGGGACGACGCTATGCAGCAATGCAGCCTTGGCAGGGCACCTGATCGGTCTTCGGTAGAGTGGGTTGATGGTGTCTGGACTCCGGACTCTGGCCACAGTAAGATCAGTATGGTGATGTGGAGAATGGACAGCTGGCAAAGGGCCGCGCGGCAGCTTCCAGGCAGTTAAAGAAATTAAACATTGAAGCCTTCAGGCGCGCTGGGGCTTTCCCCGCGCCACAATAGGCACGGGCCTCCAGAGCCTGTGACTTAGTGCGATAGGGCGCTGTCCGTCTTCCGTCATACGCGCTGGCAGTGCTGATCCAGTGGATCGCCTGATGGCCACGGGGCAGGGACAGGCTCTAATTGCAGCCCTGCGAGTAACTGCCGAGCTGCACACCAGGCCGTGACACGCGACACATCATCCATCGAGCGCAGATTCCAGGGCCAGTCTGTCGGGCTGGAGGCGCATCGA
Organism: Clonostachys chloroleuca; assembly: GCA_037952775.1. NCBI lineage: Eukaryota > Fungi > Ascomycota > Sordariomycetes > Hypocreales > Bionectriaceae > Clonostachys > Clonostachys chloroleuca. The sequence goes on along the minus strand of JBANAY010000003.1, from coordinate 8,963,879 downwards.
AACTGCCAAGCAGGTACACAGGCACAGGCACATGTGTGACAGACGAGGGAGAACCTGTTGCAGGATCTTCCGGACGGCTGAATGGCTTGCTGGGGCTGGCTACGAGCTACCATCTACGTACCTATCCCAATACTGACGTCCTGCTAATTACTAATTACTGGGAACATACACCTAACAACAATGTTAGTAGGCGCCAGTGTTGGGGACGCCACCAACAGCTGCTGACGTTGACCTATCGATCTGCCCTCGCCGCCCTCTCCCAGAAACCCGATTGGCGGCAAGTGAGACGTTGAGAGCAAGGCAGCGAACAACACCTATTCCTGGTCAAACTCATCAGGTGTCTAGCGCGAATTGATCATTTGTATTCATTCGCCTGCCTGACGTCGTCTCGATCCACCCAGGTTGGCTTGGGCATCACCTATTTTTTCCCGCTTGTTTATGCTGCCCGTCCCGCATCCCAAATTAGTGCCCCCCCCCCCTGCTCTGTCTCGACAATGCTCTGCTCACCCACCTCCGACTCTCAACCACAGCTCCAGATTGCTGATTTTGTTAACTAACCTCTTGCTCTGCATTGCATAGCAACCGTGCCCCAGTCCACTTTTATCTTTTATTTCTTCCTCTCGATCATCTCCGTCGAGAACATCAACAACAGGGCCTATCCCTAAAAGACACGATACGCAAGGCTCATCAGCCTGATGTCCAGGAACTAATCCAAATTACCTCGCTGTCACGGCACATCTGAGCCCCGATCTGACGAGTCGTGGGCGTGACACAGCAGGGAATAAATCGTTGCATCTCAGACCTGTCGATCACTCTTGCTTTCAGAGCGTTTCGTCTTACCAAACCCCTCTCCTTCAACCTCACAACTCAAACAAGTTAAAAGGTCCCTGGATCCCGCTCGGCAGATAGTTTTACAAATTGTCCGCCGCCGTTCTTTCCTGGTCATCTTTTCGCACCTTATACCAACCAACAAGCGAAGACGCATTCAACTTCATCTACCCACTCAGCCATTGACTGTTCCTTCAGACTCATGGAGGCCAGGTCATTGGGAACCGTCAATTATCTGGCGGCCAACCCGCCGCAGTATCCCGTCAATCCCGCAGAGCAACGGCGTGAGGCTGTCACACTCTACATCTCCCGTGTGCCCGGAACTCGAGGTAAGCCCCAGCTTCCGCCTTGTTATTATTGTTCGGTATGCTGACCGTAATCCAGATGTTATTCTCTCCCCTTTTAAACCTCAGCTGAAGAATGTCTCCCCGGAGGATGTAGCCAGCTCCCTCTACTATATTCACCATGACACTTCGCCCACAGCTTTCGTTCAGGAAGAGGCCCCAAGGTCAAGCAACGACAGCAACCGCTCCAGAGCTATTCCTCGAAAACCTGTACCTGGCGCAACTCAGCAGCAAACCCCAAGTGCGGCTCAAGTTCCAACCCCGGTTGCATCGCCAGTGACGACTCCAGCTGCTGTTCCTGTTACATCACAGACCAAACCTCCTGATGCACCACCGTTCCCAACCCCGGGAACCCCGGAGGAGCCGCCTCCGGAGTATGAGCCAACGCCATCTCCCGCCTATCATGAAGCTCAGGCGTCGAATTCAAAGGCGCCTCCACCTCCGGGCCCAGCAGCTCCCGGTCCCAGCATAGCAGCCGACGTCTCATCGCGCGCAGCAGGCTCAGATGAACTGTTTTTGTCTCCGTCGCATCCGCCACCAGGACATGCGAATCCCCATCCCTTACCAGCACTTCCGGACGAGCCTCCCTCCGTTCTGACTCCCCCGCCGATTCCAGCGAAGATTCCGCTTAACCAGCCAGAGGAGATTGTTGAAGATGACCCTCCTCCGCCTCCTCTACCTCCCCGACGGGAAAATTTGAGTCTCCCGAGCTTACAGACCGGCCTACCAGCTCGCAAGCCTATTAACACAAGCCCGCCAGATGCTGGCCCAACTATCCCTGCCCCGCAATCAGCCCGGGAACCATTCAGTTCCACTGAAAGAAGTTATGATGTGGACTACTCTCCAAGGCCATCCACCTCTCATTCACTCAACAATGAGGCACAACTAATCTCACCACGATTGAACCAGGATGGTCAACCCAGGCTCTCATTATCTCAGAGGCCCACCACCGATCCCTTCACACTTATTCTCATCAGACGTGACCCCAGCACGGGTCTTCAGTGGAATGTAGCCAAGGTCAACTGCCAACCGCGCGACCTCACCCCAGTAACCCCCATGAGAGACGAATCAGATGGGACAGTTGCAGCATCAAGCCAATCCTATCCAGCCATCGATATCCAGATCCAAAACACAGGATACGCCAAATTCCGCCACAACTTTCCTCGCCGAAGCATGGAACAAAATGGCGACCAAGCCCTCCGCACCCAACAGGTTGACCCCACCCTGTTCACACGACAAGTTGCCATGTTTTACTCGAAGAGCTGGGCCACCAACTTCCGCGAGAAACTGAATCAGATGGAGAAGAAACACAACAACCGCACACGAAAACTCAGCAACGACTCAACCGGCTCCACGGACTCTGCCGAAGGGCCATCTACATCCATCGGCGTCCCCGTACCCGGCATGAAACCTAGAGGCTACATATTCACCAGCCCCTGGGATACCCGCTGCGAGTTCCGCACAGGCGATGGCGGCCGCAGCCTTCGCCTCGTCCACATCCTCGGTGACAGCGTCCCGCCCACCTTTAACGGCCAGGAGGATGGCGAATCCCACCAGCCCAGCTCGGTTGTTCTCAGCGAGCTTCGGTTCAACCTGCCTAACACGGATCTCTTCCACAGCACGCATGACAAGAATCTGGCCAACGTCCAGAATCAGCTGGGGAATCTATCCAAGTTCTTCCAGAAGCGTACTGGACACAGGGAGTATGAGGACGACGAGTACGACGACCCAGCTTCTCCATTTGATTTGAGTCTTGGAAGAGAGAACGCTGGCGGCGGAAGCCGAGGAACGAGGGTAAAGATGGGCAAGCTCATCATCTACCACGACGGACTGAAGATGCTGGATCTCGTGGTGGCCGCTAATATGGGAGTATGGTGGAAATCATGGGAGAAGAACTTTTGATTTTCCCTTGGTTTTGGTTGATCATATTTTTTCCTTCCATTCGGGACATGTTTCTAATTTTGCATCTGATATAACGAAACGATTGACGCGATATGAGCGATTGAGTACAGGAATGGGCATAGAAGGGTTGGGGAACAATGTACAGCGCAGCGGATGATTAGCGATACCCCGCGGTAGGCATGAAATAGGAAAAGCAGGTAAAAGAAATTTGACTTCTACATATACCGCACACACCTAGTTAAATTAGTAGTTGAACTTTCAGAGAATGATGCCAATGCCAACCTCTGAGGTGTTCTCCAAGCATGCAGTTGCGTTACTTAGTGCTAGGATGTGAAGAGCAGATGATCAACAAGCGAGCATTTTATCAAAAAACAGTTATGAATAGTAGATAATCATTCTTATAGATCTCATAAACATAGGTTGTTCTCAAAGCCCCTACCAACTCAGAAAAGAATACCATGCCTCCACTACCACCGAGTACCTAAATGCAACCCATGTCGAATTAGCTTTTTTACTATTTGGAAGGGAGGTTCATTTCTGCAGTGGGGGAGCAGAAAGATACGGAATATGGAGAGGGAAAGCCTAACCCTGATATATAGTAAAAGCTAACCGTGACATGCAGTAAAAGTAGAATCTAACCATGACATGCAGTAAAATCTATGGGCATATGAATGATTAAACCGCTATGTACATGTACCTACATGTACCTTCGGCGAAAATGGGGAAAGCAAAGTCAAAGGTCAGAATCCAAGTATAGATATGGTTTTAAAACCTCTCCTCGGAGTTGGTATATGATGTCTTGGCTCAATGAGAAAATTCGCCACTGGATGACCAGTAAACTTACCATGTCTTGGCAAGTGGATGACATGAGAAATGAGACACTAAATAGAAGAGGGGTTAAAAAAAGACTCTCTTCGAATTTGAATCGAGAAATACAGTAGTATAAAATGAAATATAGCAATAATATATGCCGTACTGTCTCTGAAGCTTGTATTTTTAGTACTCAATAATCTGATAATACCGGCCACAGACTCGAGAATAAGCGCAGCTTAATGTTCGAGTGTCTCATTTCTCATGTCACCCACTTGCTTAGTTACTGGTTTCGTCATATCATGTTTTGCCTGCTCGTTTAGCCCCCAAGATCAACGAGCGACAAAGCCTCGCCCGCCACAAGTAGTTGCCCATAGTTGGCCATTATATAACGTCCATTTGTTAAATCAGCCAATTATTCAATCCCCCAGCACTAGATGACTGAGGGACGGATATTTTGGAGATCTCCCTTTGACGCCATAGCACTTAGTAATTCAGGCGTCTTATTCGATACCGATGGCACGCTAGCAGATCAGTGACGGCAACAATATCACGTGAAAAGTCACGCGACAAGCTTCAGCCAATCACGAGCTGAGAATTGTAATCCCGCAGAGCCGGCGAGCGAAATCTCCCATCACGTCAAGAATAGCCTCCAGTGTCACAATCGCCACGACAGAGCCTCTCCCCTCCACCCCAGCAACCTCCCCCGTCCCTCCGACGACCTCGACCTCTGCCGCCTCCTGTGGTCAGTCAGTCACAATGGCCTCCTCAATCATCGCCCGCCAGCAACTGCTGCCTCGGGTAGCCAGCGCCGCCCTGACGACGTCCCGAGTAGCTGCCATCCAGCAAGTCAGAGGTTATGCAACTCCCAAGGGTCCCCCGCCCACCAACTTCCGGCAGAGCCGCCAAGTCGAATGGCATTGGGATAGCGACACAACTCTCGACCGCATGGGCAAATTCTTCCTCATGACCGAAATGGCCAGAGGAATGTATGTGCTGCTCGAGCAGTTCTTCCGACCTCCGTACGTCCAAGCCGAAACCCGAAAGCCCTCAATTGAACACGCCAATGCTAATTTGAGCTTTAGATACACCATCTACTACCCCTTCGAGAAGGTAAAGCTTTGTCGGCATCGATTTTGACGACTGGTTGCGCTGACAGAAATCCATCACAGGGCCCCATCTCTCCTCGCTTCCGTGGCGAGCACGCCCTCCGACGATACCCCTCCGGTGAAGAGCGCTGCATCGCCTGCAAGCTCTGCGAAGCTGTACGTCATGCCGTCATGACAATTCTTCTCTAGCTCATCGAATACTGAACAATTGCAGATCTGCCCCGCCCAAGCCATCACCATCGAGGCCGAAGAGCGTGCCGACGGTTCCCGCCGCACAACCCGTTACGATATCGACATGACCAAGTGCATCTACTGCGGTTTCTGCCAGGAGTCATGCCCCGTCGACGCCATTGTCGAGTCTCCCAACGCCGAATACGCTACCGAGACCCGCGAAGAGCTTCTGTACAACAAGGGTGCGTCTTTTCTCCTCGGCTACAACCCGGGTCCTGCGAACGGGCCAATTGGCCTCCCCAACGCCCGCAATATTAAAATGCTAACTCTCCCCTTTTCCTCCTCACAGAGAAGCTTCTTTCCAACGGTGACAAGTGGGAGCCTGAGCTCGCTGCTGCCATCCGTGCTGATTCGCCCTACCGGTAAACACCGACGGCCCACTCGGACGCCGAGGAATAAATTCAAAAGGCGAGAAAAAATATGAAAACAATCCTCAAAACCCGAATCATCAAATCCATATCCATATACCTCTATTTATTTTATATTTTCACGCACCGTTCTTTTTGTACGATCAAACCGCGCACGCCTGTTAAAACGAGAGACAGCGAGGGAGAGGGAGGGAGAGCAATAGCATGAGCAGGGAGTGAGACAAAAAAGAAGCCACTTTTTTAAAGAACGAGCAGATGAAACCGGTGGTTTCCAATTGTCGGACTGTACATAAAATGTTTAGATCTCTTCGGGGTGTTAAGGTCTACCATCTACAAAACGCCTGTCCGTCCCAGTTCCCTTCATGTTCAGTCTCACAGAGATATACAGGCGTATCAGGATCAGTGCTTCTGATTATTAGGGGCTCATACTCTCGTTATCCGAGACTAATATATACAGCTTTCGCCGTTCTCAACGACTTTTTATCTTTTCTCAACAAACTCCTCGTCATGCATCCATGAATTGTTCACATCCCAAGCTTCAAACTTAGCACTCTCTGACCTTGGGCTCGCCAGCGGACCCTGCAGCATTGAGCATAAGCTCCATGAAACCAGCTCCGACCTGTCGCATGGAGTTGTGGTACTCCTTGTTAGACGGGTAGAAGGGGCACGAAGGGTCGGCGGAGCTGGCATCTCCAAACTCGAGGCAGAGGCCGTACAGGCGGCTGACACCGCACTCCCCGGAATAGTACCGCCCGAGGGCGTAGTCGTTGCTGCCGCCTGAGGTCGGGTACAGGCCGACGCTGGGCTGGGCGGTGTACTTGAGGGTCCCGGCGCCGTTCATGGCCGACAGCATCAGGCTGTTGAGCGACTCCTCGGCCTTGAGGTCCTCGGGGGCGAGATACTCCTTGTACTCGCTGCCGGCGGGGTCCTCGCCGGTGAAGCCGCGGTGGCCGTCGTACTGCTTGTTGAGGAAGTTCTGCTTGGGATCCTCGGTGCCGTAGTCGTCGTCGCCCCAGGCATAGAGGATATCGGCGGAGTAGGAGTGGAGGTCGAGGAACCAGGACAGGCCCTTGTACTGGTCCATGACCCAGGTGACAGCCTGGACCTCGGGCTCAGAAGCCGGGCCAGTGCCATAGAAAACTTCACTCGATGGGTCATCGGACGCTGGAGGGGAGGAGAGGTCGGAGCTGAACAAGGTCTTGTAGTCCCATGTGAAGTTGAAGTTGCGGTTCAGGTCCACGCCAATGTCCTGGCTATTGGAACCGCCCGAGGACGATGCCGTGTTACGATTCTTGCGCCAGCAAGTACTGGTCTCCTGGTCATAGGCAACACCATCCGGGTTGGTGAGGGGGACGAAGACGACGCCGGCGGAGAGGGCCGTCTTGACCTCCTCGGCCGTGTATGTCTTGTCGCCATAAGCGACACCCTTTCCGTTCTTCTGCGCCTCGAGAAGGTCAGAGATGAAGTAGATCAGGTGGTCCGGCCCACCTCGCTCACGGGCGTGGATGCCGCTCATCAGAAACACCCGGGGATTGTTACCGATCACGGCACCTTGCAGGGTCCTGCCCTCCTGGGTCTTGAACGGCGGCGTGAACAGTTTGACGGCATCGGGGAAAGCAGCGGAGAGGCCGCGTACAGCGGATCCGACCTCCTGGACACTGAGGATGGATTCGAGATCTCGGTCTTGAACACCCAGACCGACGGGGGCGACGGTGCCGTTCTTGAAGCGATCTCCCGTGCCAATAGGGACGGTGTTTGACTGGCTAAGACCTCTGGGTTGGTACTGGGAACGAGGGTGAACTTGGCGGGTTCCATGGCGGGCATACTCTCGCTCGGCGAGAGCCTCGTGGGGCAACAGACATGCCTGAGCTGTGAGGGAGAGGCCGAGCACGGCGGCGGATACATAGGACGAGAGCTTCATGACGGCGATGGCAGCGTCTCTCGAGGATGTACTACTGAGCCAGGCATACGCACCAAAAGTGGGAAATAAGAAGCATATATAGATGGAGCTCTCAGAAGTGGGTGATAAACATGGGGCAGATGAAGGGGTGACAAGCAAGAAGATCAAGCTACTTCGTGTATGGAATATCAAGCGGCCTCTCACGAACTAACAGCTGGAGCGACCAGATGAGGCACATGCCATACACCCATTGGCTCCTGCCCAGCGCTCGGAAGTGCCATAAGTGGCAGGACGAAACCAAGCACAGGTTTTGGCTTCTGAGATCGGCGCGGCCTTCATGCGGTGCCAAACAAACAAAGGTCCCAGCGTCCAGGGGCTTTTTTCCAACCTGCGTGATCGCCCCGAGCTACCGGGATGGTGATTCGCGTCATGGCGAGGCGGTGGTCCTGCCTACGTACTCCTGGCTCCATTGAGCCCCATTAGAGAGTCCCTCACGGTGGACTAAGGATGGGAGTGATAGATGATTGGAGGTGAGCGCCTGAGCTTGGACGGATGCTAGGCGGATGAAGCGATTAATCTATGAATTGCCCCCAGTATGTGACGGCGCACAGGACCCTAGTTAACAGCCCTCACGGCATCGTAGTATTTCACACCGCGGCCTGAGGGTGCACATCATGGCGGCGGGTCAGGTGGCGGTGGAAACCCGTGTGAAACAAAGGCATACGTCTGTCCACCTGCCACAAGCCGGGCTGTTGTGGAGAAGTAAAACGTGTTACAGCGTTATTATTGGGGGAAGGAGGTATGAGGGGCCGGACCCTGCTAGCCTAAGAGCAGAGGAAGGAAGAAAGAAGAAGGCGAAGGCGAAGAGAAGGCGCGGCTGGATCTTTCAGGCTCCCTTGCATCAGTGGTGCCGTTATTTGTAAAGAAAAAGAAACCTTTGGATGGAGCCCTGGTCGGTTTTCGAAACTGCTCATGGTGATGCTGTTAGTGGGCCTGAGTTGGGATGAGCCACTGTTGGCGCAAGCCGCTGTCATCGTTCGTCTTTGTCTTCACGGCGACTGCTGCGACGGTCCCTATCATGATATTCTCTTGGGCTCTTCTCCTAGGGAAACTTGCCAGACTCGTGCCCATGAAGAACCAAATACCAGGGGATTGGCAAGTACAGAGCCTCTCTCTGTGATGTTAAAGCCAGGGGTTACTAGCGCACACTACTTGGTACTTGTTGATTGAACCTATCATGTACCGCAGCAAAGAATGAACGGAAAGGAAGACCGAAGAGACAGCATATACGGTACATTCAATCAATAACAGCCATTCAAATTGAAGCTCGTGGTTTGTATCAGTGATTTCTTCTCTTAGTCGCCGAGAAACTAGGTGCCTTATGTTGACCCTTGAAGACAAGACTCAACTCCACTCTAGCCATAACACTTTACCATAACTCCCACCTCAAAACCTATAATCCTGCATCCTGCCTATCCAGCATGCCGTGCTGCCAGCGCTTACAAAAGGCAGGACTGTGGCCACGACGGCATTCTCCAATCGGCTCTTCCTAGTTCTCCCAGAGGACTAACTTTATTCAGCGACCCAATTCCTTGTAATTTTGCTTCTCGATCCTGATTCGGAGTTACGCGATAGCGCTGACGTCTATACGAGACCTGCATGCTTCCCAAATTGTTGGCTCCCCTTCACTCGTCTAGCAACATCACCAACCCCGCCTGCTCAATAGCCCAGGGCCTCGGTGCAAATAGTATTTAATTCTCCTCGTGGAGCCTAGAGCTATTGTCACCAAACCACTGCTACTATCCTACTTTCACACTCACAATGGTTTCAAATCGGGCCCTGGGGGCTCTGCCCTTCCTGCTCATCCCTCCATTCATGGCCTACATATTCTCATTCGCCCCAATTATTACCATCGCTTTCGAGTCCATGCTTGAAGATGGGCAATTCTCTCTCAACGGCGTAAAAGCACCTCTCATGAAGACGTTCTACGGGATCGGCATCCTCGATGAGACACTCTCCCGCGTCTGTGTCGGATTTGCCCAGCTACTATTATTTCCTGCTGATCCAAAGGGTTACTGGCAGCTCTTTTTGTTCTTGACAGAATTTGCTGGCCTGTACGGCATCTTCATTCTTGAAAGTTGCAGGGGGGCTCACCGACGTTCCATCCTTCTGTTGTGAGTATCTCCATCCGCCCGCTGTACGTTCGAGTGTCCACTAACATGGTCAGCCCCTTCTTGATCGCCTTCTTTGGCCAGTTCATGACCGTCGGGATCCTCAGTCCCATATATTTCTTCACTCTCTATGTCAAGTCGCCACTCTCCAAGCTGAATACGCCCACAGCCCGGTCCATCCCGGCTTCAGATGCTGTGGCTGTTCTGCCAACCGTCGCCCTGGCATACTATTCCTCGCAGCTCCCCTCGCACTTCCACCCCGAATATGAGGCACGGCTATGGTACACCTGGGTCTGGCAGATTTATCCCGTCTGGGGTTCTGCCATCTTCTTTGTGCTGTCCAAGACGCTGGGTCCTACTTTGGGCCCGAAGCAAACCATGGGTGTGCTGAAGCCTACATTTGCGTTCTTCATTGTTTTGAACGTTGCTTCTTACTGGTACACGTTGTTGGCCTCAGGAATCTCCTTCTTCGACATTATGATACCAATTTATTTCATCGAAGCGCCGCCATCTGCACAGGAAGTTCTCAGGACAATTGTTCAGTATGATTATATCTTCACCTTTGGGGCGATGACCCTCTGGCTGGCATACTCTTTCTGTGACCTGAAAGCCGCAGGCATTATGAAGACGTCCTGGATTACAATCGTCGTTGTTGCTATCGTTACATCATGCTCGGCTGGGTTGGGAACAACAGTGCTGTTGGGATGGCTTTGGCGCGAACAGCTATTGTCCACACAAGGTGGTCGTAAGACAAAATAGGCGCATGTCAGTTCGAATTATCGAGTATATATATACAAATCTCTTTGGCCTAAGGCATGGACTATTATTAGGATATATGTACCTTCTTTCACTCCATCCTCTTAGCTGCTTGATATGATTTCCTTTTAAACTTTTAGTATATCTAAGGCTGGCCATCTGAATAAATCTGATTAGCATTATTTTCTCCCGGACCACGTTTTCTCGTAATCGAAGTTCCGAGATGATCCCCTTCATTCCTTCTATTACGGGGTATTGGACTCACTTACCATCCTCTTTGATCACCTAGCCCATTTGGGACGAGCGTAGCTCGTCAATTCATAAAAGAAATGCAGTAAAGATACTATAGATGTAACGTAAGGCCGATTGAGCTGTCTTCTAGTTCTCGCGTTTCTCGTTTTCACTCAGCTGTGTCTGGGATCGGGCGTTGACCTCTTCGAAGGCTACAGGGTAGCTGGGAGCGACCTCGGCACAGTGATGTAATAGGACAGCGAATCAGCATCCTGCCCAATCCGCTGACTAACTGCAACTCGGAACTCATTCACGTGACTTTCCTCCCTCAACCTTGGCAAGAGCTCCACGCTAGCTCCGTGAACCCGTCGGTGCCAGCGAGAAATTTATCATCATTGAGCAAGACCATCCCACGGCTTTGCCAATTGACATCCCGCCACCCCCTTCCACCATCTCCAGATACATCGCCAGGCTCAAGCCCGCCTCACAGCAAAAATGTTCCGCACCGCGCTCCTCCGTTCGGCCCCCCGCGCCGCTTCCGCCGTCCGCCCTGCGCGCCGAACCCTCGCCAACATCGCCAAGCCCATCCGCTCCGTCGCCATGGCCCCCCGAGTTCAGAGCTTCCAGGCCGTGAGAATGTACAGCGCGGGCGGTAGCCTGAACAAGGAGGAGGTCGAGGGAAGAATTTTCAGCCTGCTGCAGGGTTTTGACAAGGTATGTTCTTTTTCCTTGCCTGCATATCTATCTTGGCTCGGGATATCTGGATTGCGAGGCTTTCCCCTCGGTGTTTTCGACCCTCCGCGTCGGCATATCGGGCATTGGGTCAAGACCACTTAGCAATTGGGATTGGGTGCCACGGATATCAGGTCGCAACTTATGATATTGGAAGATGATGCTAACCAGCCCGCCTTAGGTCAACGACACCGCCAACGTACGTATCTTCGGCTCATGTCCCCGAACCTCAAACTCACCCCGTTGATTAGATCAAGCCCACCGCCCACTTTGCCAATGACCTCGGTCTCGACAGCCTCGACACCGTCGAGGTCGTCATGGCCATCGAGGAGGAGTTCAGCATCGAGATCCCCGACAAGGACGCCGACTCTATCCACTCCAGTAAGAGCCCCACTTCGCTGTGTTCATGAGATATTATGAGTTTGCCGGCCCAGATCAAAGTCCAAGCGCTGACATGACATTTTCCCCCCGCCATTAGTTGAGCAGGCCGTCACCTACATCCTCAACCAGCCCGATGCCTCCTAAATGCGCACTCTCGGGAATCACTCCGCAACTCAATCAGCCAACTCCCCCACCTGGACCCTTTTCTGTATGATCGCACGCCAAAACACACACATCCATGACAGTTTTTAGATCGACACCGACCGATGGGGGCTTCTTGTTTCTAAGTGCGTTTTGGGGAAACCTTAGATGTCTGGTTCATGGGGAAGGGGCCTTGGTTATTCCCTCTTCTCCATTGTCGGCGCGATTGAGCCATGGGGGGAGGGGTTTCGGAACGAGGACAAACTGACGAAAAAAAAAAGAATATATGTTAAAAAAACTGTTCTAATCTTTGGGTGAGAAGGGGAGATGGGCGATTTTGGCTTGCCAGGTCCGGGAGGGGGAGCATGAATAAAGGAAAGGAGGCACACGAGGAACTTTCTCTTGGTGTCGTCAACTTTTGGGTCTTTTTGAGCAAGAAAGCACCCTATGTACTAGTGTATAGAACCAACCCAATTTTTTTTTCCGATTGGTCATGTTGCCTCTGTGATACTCCAACACCTACCTACTGGTACCCATCCTGAAGTCACTCGCACAGACGAAAAGTTAAAGTATCCTTGTCAATGGTTGTTCATCTTAAATTATGGATTTGCGTTCCCTTTCCTATGTATCACAAACTGCCCAGTCCTCCTCTCTAGAAAATATCAATGGTAGCTGTCGACGAGCCACATCTTTTCTCTTCTCTTGCTCCTGTATGCGATTTTTTTGACTCCTGTATCTTAGCAAGGAAAAGAGCATTCACCGTCTCCGAATCGCCAGAGCTATGAGAGACAAGAAGAAAAAAAAAAAAAAGGAGAAGTACTCTTGGGGTAAGAGTCGGAACAGATTCCCCCACCTTCCCTCGGGCAGGCTCAGGGCTGCTGCCAACACATGAAGTGCAATGGAGGGGAAGTAGCCGGAAGCTACGTATAAACAAACTGAAGAATATGGCACAGGATAAAAGGAAGAAAGACGAAAATGACCGACGATAAAAGGAGAGACTGAGATTCAGTGAAGAATCTATCACGTTGTCGGCGTGGTAGAAAGCAAGGAAACACAGAAACAAGAAGCGGCTCCTTAGGGGGCCAATTCAACTGCCTGCCTGTTTCCAGGCCAAAAAGTACATGCCGCCCTTGACCAAACGCCTCCCCTGAAGAAATCATCGATGCTCATAAAAACAAAACTAATCAGATCGAACCCCGTAAATCCATTGAACCGTAGATACTCCGCGTCAACACCAGGTTGGGGGGAAGTGAAATAAAACACAGTGGAAGACTCCAATACCAATGTATCTCATGTCCATAGCCTCGTTTTTTCTTGCTGTTAGCGTTGCCAAGTACGAAACTGGCCTGCTTGAGATGCGTAGCAAAAAACCATCTTTAAATAGCTGGCCAAACCCGGGCCTCTTTTTTGTGCGCCCTTTTTCCAAGATGCAAGATGCGTGCGTAAAATCATTTAATATCATTGTGGAATAGTGATATGTTTTTTTTTCTTGTTTTTCAATAGTAACCAAGAGCAACTCGGTATATTGGACAAGTCTTCCGTGACTTATTGTCCATTTATGGCAACAGAGTCACGGCCCTCCTTGGAGCCATTTGCAGTGCCCTTCCCGGCAACGGCGCTGGCATAGCTGCCCCAACCGCCCATAGCAAGGCCAGCAGAGCCTCGCTTTCGTGCCCGGTTGAGAGTTGGGTCCTCTTCTTCCTCCATGCTGAAGACAAACGCAGGGTCCTCTTCATCAATGGGAGTAGTAAAACGGCCGGTAACCGAGGAACTGATGCTTCCACTAGAGACATGACGTTCGAGATGGCGATCCTTGGATAGAGAGCTGATCGTATTGCGTGCAGCTGCAGGATGAAGAAGAGGGCTAGAGGCGCCGGGAGCATCGTCGATACGGCTGCGCTGTAGCTGTTGGGATAGGACGGACATGGACTCGCTGCCTGATCTGCTGGCAAACGGACGAGTGGTACTGCCCAATCCATCCATCTCTTGAGCCAATGTTGAGTTTCTCAAGGGACTTCCGACGTGCCCAAACACCGATGGTGCGGCTCGTGCTGACCTCGAAAGGTCATCGTCGTCCTTTCCACGGGGAAAAATACCCCATCGCCCTGGGCTTGTACCGATAGGACTTCCATACTTGGTTACTCCGTCAATGCTAACGTCTCCTTCAACGCGGATAGAGCCGCGACGAGCCTTCTCGGCAGGCGTAAGCAAATCCTGGAGATTTTCAGGAACATAGTTCTCTGGAAGGTTGTCATCATCCATGTCGTCTTCGAATGCAAATTCGGCCTGCCAATCATAATCAACGGCAGAGGCTTTTGGCAGACTGGAGCTGAGCATGCGAGGCTTCGTGTATCGCGCCGAATGCATAGTTCGTTTTCCGAAATACTCTTCTGTCCCGCTTCCGTATTGCGAATTGGTGAGACTTCCAGCAAGAGGCGTTGCCAGATGGTCAGATGAACCAAATGCTTGTGTGTGAAGAAGTCGAAGAGTTTCCGAAGTAGGCGAGTCCTTGGCAGCAAGGCTCAGCGAGGGAGAGTGCGATTCTAGACCAAATTTGGAGGGAACAGAAGACGGCCATGGGCCACCGGGGTAGAGAGCAGCATTGGATATGCCGTTGGAATCGAATGAAGCGGGGAGGGGGGCATCCATGACAGATAAGCCCTTGCCGTTGGAAGGAGACAGACCTAGCCCGAATCGAGTATCTTCGTCACGAGGCGAGCCATACGCTGAGCTCGTGTGGGAGTAAGGCGCATCGATGATTGGAAGGCCATTCTCGATGCTAGGTTGCTGACGAAGGTTGTGTTGATTGTGGCGGTCGTCGAAGGGGAAGGTAGAGAGGGACGACTGATCGGCACGGTAGAGCGAGTTGGTGAGAGCACTTGCGGATGCTTGGCTTCGGTTGTGGTCGGTACCATTCGCGGCGGGAGTGCTAGAGGTAGGCGAAGTGGGAGTCTGAGCAGAGCGGGCACCTAGGTTAACGGGACCATTTCCGATTGTGACGCCATTCTTGCTGTAGTTGATGCGCCGGCCATCGGGCAAGACATGGATATTGGCGCATTTGGGCCCGAACTTGCAGTTTCCCTGTAATGCAGTGTTAGTCAATCCGTGTGGGAAACGTAAGCCGGAATGTGTCGTCAAGTGCACGAGGGAATATGGGGATTGGGTGTGGGCATGAGTGGTGGACTCACCTTGGCGAAGTACTTGCAGATGTTGTCTGCGGCGGCACCAAGATCGTGACTGAATGGGCAGGCATTGCCGGCCTGACAAGCTCCCTGCCGGAAGAACTTGCAGGGAACGTGGGATGTGTCTATCCAGGGGGTTAGTTGGAATGGCGAGTCGAAGGAGTGCGCCACGGCAGCAGCGCCAGAGGCGGTTTTGGGGATTTTGCAGCGGGTGGAAAACTCACTTGGAGGGCTTCGAGGCCCTTCGAAGCGGGCAGCGGCTGCTGCATTGGAGCTTCCATGAGCGCCGTTGGAGGCACCCATGCTGCCGTTCCGCGAGTGACGGTTCTGCATCGCGACGACAAAGGACGGAACGAGTGACGGAGGATAGCAGTCTGGTCCGGGCGGGCAGAGGAGTCGGTTTAAAGTGAAGGAAGCCTCTCGGAGGAGGGACGGGATGAGAGGCAGGTTTGGAATGCGTAAAGGTGGGTGGGCTGAAAGTGACGAGGTACCCAACCAACCGTGGCAGCGGAAATGGCCTGCTGCTATTGGCGGCGAGGGCTCAGTGCCAGGAGCAGACGGGGCACGTATCACCGAGGCGAACGAGGGGCAGGCTGGAAGAGTGCAAAAGGCGGGGAGGAGGAGAGGAGGCAATATTAGGCGGCACAGAAGGTTTGAGGAAAATTACCTCTGCTAGAGGCATGTGCTAGTAGCTCGCCGGTGGTACAAGCTGGCGGGTGTAGAGGCCTGCGGAAAGCAGGTAGACCCTCGCTCGGTTCTAGCAGGAAAGGCGCCCCAGTCTCTGGAATTGGTGTTAGTTGATGGCCTGCAAAGCCGACAGGTACCGCAAGTGTGTAAGAGTAGGCGTAATGTAATGGCAGGTAGATATGGAGCCAGGCTGGACTTATTTGGGGGCGACAGAAGGAGCAAGAAGCTTCAATAGGTTCTTTTCCTCTTTGGTCCGCTGGCCGCCTCGGCCCAAGCGTGGTCACACAAGAGGACAAATGGATGATGGCATGCCGTGGCCCTGGCAAACGGAGATAAGGCAAGGTGAGGTGAGGTGAGGCACGGTGAGGGAGTGAGATGTTGCCAGACAAAAGAGCAGCAGCAACTTACAGAGATGGGAAGGCTAGTCCCCAAGAGCAGAGGAGAGATACCCCGGCGTTTTGTCTAGTCGGCACGCTTAGCAGCAGAGTAGGGTGGTCATCTGCATGAGGCGATGTGCGCCTGCGGGCGTTCTGGTCCTCTGTAGGGGTCCCACGACGAGCTATCGTCCCCCGGGATGTGTATGTACGTATGGCTGCGAGATGGGAAAGGGAGGTAGGAGGTAAGCCGGCAATCTGCTTGCTTGTCTGCTTGCCTGACTGCCCAAATGCGCAGTTCTTTATTATTAATGAAGGCCGTTATGCAGTCGAACGTGACTGATCAACTTGTGAACTGACGGATCACGTTGTGTATCGTGACAGTTCCCCACTCTTGGACGCAGGTGGACGGGATTGAGTGGTCTTACGAGGGGCTGGCTGGAATAGAGTGGAAGCGAGTGTAGCCAGTCGAGAAGGGTGCGGTATACCGGACTCTGGCTGGATGAAATCAAAGCATCGCGACCCCGGGATTCTTATATATTACCAAAACGAGAGCTCCGGTTTATGTACTTGCACCCCAAAACCCATTGGGGCCAACCCAGGCGTGGTGTTGCCAGGGGGGGTGGGTGATGGGTGAGGGATGGATGTTTGT
Organism: Clonostachys chloroleuca; assembly: GCA_037952775.1. NCBI lineage: Eukaryota > Fungi > Ascomycota > Sordariomycetes > Hypocreales > Bionectriaceae > Clonostachys > Clonostachys chloroleuca. Next base: position 8,947,080 of record JBANAY010000003.1, on the reverse strand, counting down.
CTGCAGCTAACTGGGACCCGTGAGTGGTGGGGGAAGAGATGGGGGCCTTGGAAGGGGGGGGCGTGTGTGTGTGAAGGCGTGTGGCGGGCTTCGCTCATGATGTGAACTGGGGTCGAGAAGCTGTATGTCTTGTCTTGTCTTGTCTATAATCTCAGTCCAGACTCTCAGGTGCGCTCTCTACCTTGCATTCCTGTTTACAGTACCTGAGCGATCCGGCACTGCCGTGAATCAAGCATCGTCAGCCCCTGTCGCCAGCCAAGCTGCGCAGCTACGACAGAGACATCTCATCTCAGCCACGCTGATGTGTCGGATTGTCTGCGAGATCCTGCGCTGTGCTTGTGTTGTGTTGTGTTTGTTGCGTCGCTTCGAGATGCCAGATGCTGCCGTGTGGTTATCTGCACCCGTGCATGCATATATGTATGCACGGCATGGAGTGACCTTGATCGAAGGAAACCCAACTGATGGGAGGCCAAGTACATGCCGGGTACGGGAGAAGTAGGCAGCTCGGAGCAACGATCGACAACAGTACCGGAGGGACAGCCATGATGATATAAGGCCGCCGACGCGTAATGAGAATACGATGTGTGTAAAATACACGTCTAGAGTACGCGTAGAAACAAACATTCATGCCCGTTGCCTTGGTTCTGCACGTCTGTCTGGAACTGACCGGTACTGGCAGATGACGCATGGATGGGAGATGGCATTTCCGATGCTCATCAAGGACTAAAGTGGATTTAATCGAGTCCTACCTTACCCCATACCCAAGGCGACGCCTCGAGTACCACCTTCGCCTACGAAACAAATCCACCCCAATGGTGCAATAATTGACTATCAGACAGACCCGATAACTCAGACTCTGTAGGTATCAATTGTTACCGTTACTTTAGGACGGCGGCATAGGGCTTGGCGAGGGGGCACCAGCAGCTTGTGTCGCCATCCATGTCCAGCTGCGACCTACAGAGCCTCCCTATCTCTGCCCAGATAGGCGCCTCTCCTAGAAGGATCACGCTGTAGTACAGACCCCTGTGGCTCCCAACGGGCCGTTGATGGCGCACCTACTAAGCGCTATCGCGCTCCATCAGTCTGGTTTGGTGCTGCCACATAACCTGTGCCACAGGAGGTATCAAGTCAAAGCCAGGCCACTTGGAGGAGGGTGTGCTGCAGTAAACTCGTAATTGCGTGTGCCCAATGCCCTTTCATCCGGTTGTTTGCCTCTGGAAGAGATGACCGCCATTTTCGTTGACGAAGACAGGGGCACATTATACTGTACCTCAGGGTACCTCAATACGTAGGTAATTACAACCTACCATCGCCGACAGGACGGGTGGTATAATAAAATCAACAGCCATTAGAAGCCACTGCAACCATCTCAATCGGGTGCACCGGCTGTCGCTCTGTTTACGAATTTCATCAACAGCCATCGCGGACACCTCTAGCAGCTACCGAACCGCACTATCCCACAATGTCTGCCATTGTCTGGCAGACTGCAAGGTAGCTCTTCTTGAGATGTGGCAAAATCTGTACCTGCTGATAGCCTGCCCTGGGCGTAGGAGGTACTAGGCCTCATGCTAGCAGATGCTGTACGTTCGCCCGAGCACCCTCACCTTCGCCCGCTAAGCACTGGAAAGAAGGGCATCACCGGCGCCTTCCCGAGTACGTATTCCAGCACGGCAAGGAAGGCACAAGCCGTCCAACCAACCAAGGCTGAGCTGAGCTGAGCCGGGCCCAGACGAGTTAGTCGACATCCATCATTTTACGCGACCGAGACGATGATTCCTCATAGCGTCCTAGCACCAGCACACTACTCATCCTCGCTGCATGCCAAAGGCTGCGTCCGGATTGGATTTGGGGGTCGAGGAGGAACTCAGTGACTTGCATTACAACTCCATGTAGAGCCGAACCGGTTCGTTCACTTGACCACCCCATGCATGGGCGATCTTCATGTCAACACCTCCCAGTGGCACGTTCTATTCTCGTAACCCGCCAGTCTCGTATCCACGCGTCCGGGCCCAATGCAGACTGGCTGTTATCGCTATCGACCGGTACGTATTGGTAAGCGCTTGAGCCGGCTGGATGGCCCCCTTCATAGCGCCCTTCCGCCACTCGGCCGCCTTCAACAAGCACGGCGCAGCGGTTGTTTAGGTTGCTGGGCTCGGGTCTTGGCGAACGGGTCTCAAGCCAATCGTTGGATTTGGCAGATCTTACGGTGGTGCACGAGATGCGTGCACTGGGATGTCAAGTGCACACCATGCCGCTTTGTCTGCAAGTGTGTGTCTGGCCCCAGCGGCGTATGAGATCATCAGAGAGGCTGTTGATGCAGCCGGGTCGTCCCGCATGGACCTTGGGGGCTTGTGGGAGGGGAGGGTGAGTTCATCCTCGGGCTCCACGCCTTGATGTCTTGCTTCTCAACACCCAGCTGGTGCATTTAAAGTACGCCATGCTGCAGCCCAACATGCCTTTGTCGACACACTCGCCTGCCCAGCCGTGTACGACCCTCACCATTCAAAGTGGGGGTTCCGGAGCAAGTGCTCAGGCGTCTTGACCTAGGTCATGTCTGGCCTCTGGATATCCGTCGAGCCCTGTCTTGACCCAATGATAGTCTATATGCTTACACTGGATATCCCAGCCCAGAAGCAGCCTTCTAGCTTTGTATGGCTTGGTCAAGGCAAGTCACACGGCATCCAAATGAGCCTGTCAACCATAGGAAAGCTTTCCTCGGTGGCCCGTGGCTTTACGGGAGGGAGGAAACCACCTCGTAACTATCCAATCCACGGCCTGGCTATTCTCACACACAGCACTTCTACACTTGGTAGTAAGGTATGGCACTTACACACTCACTTGATTACGTATGTGGAACATGCGCGTGAGTGCTCCTGGCTGCACGAGGTGTGGGGTGGTGGTGTGGTCCACCTCTGCTTCGACCTCAGGGTTTCTCTACGATGCACACCTCCTCCATCTCTAATCGGATCAAGAAGGCCCCGACGCAGCCCACAGGTAGGACTCTTTCGGATTTCGGCCTGGGTGCAAGACCCCTAAAAAGACCCTGGGCTGGTATGATTTGCCTTCTTCTTCCTTTTGGTCTGTGGCGCTCCAAGTACACCTCGTTTTGCCTTGGAGGTTGACTCTCTCTTGCAGGCCAGGGCTCACCCGCGCATCTATCCCCACTGCTCCCAGCATCTTTCCATCATATGGGACCGTGGATTTCTCGCCTCGAGACGTTGTGTTGCATGGATGGCCTTCTGTCCCACAACCTTGCAGTTGATTTCCCTCCTTGCCTGCATACCTCATTATGCCGTAACGTTGTCTTACATGTTAGCATGAGGCCTTGTGCTCCCCGCAGATATTTCAGATATCGGGCTGAGATCTACGCTCCTGATGTGTCGTTCTTGCTTTTTGCGGGAGTTTGCAGGTTCTTTCCTCGCCCATCCAGCCAAGTGTCTTATATCATTGGCCAAACCAGATTCTGCATTGTCTTAGAACCGCCACCTCTCCACCAGTTGATGGTGGCCTGTGACTACCTTCGCGCGTGGAGTATCCCCATATGCGCATACGCGGGAGAGAAAGACAGTGAAAGACATCTGATCGTCTAAGCAAGGAACCTGCCGCTTGCTGGTGCTTTTGCCACCCACAAGACCGGGTACTTTATTTGTGCCGTCCCTCTTTCCACGCACAAGACATGATTCAGAAAGGTATGAGAGAACAATAAGAAAAGAGGATACAGTTGCTACCTTAGCAGAAATCCACACTATTCCGGAAGGGATTTGCCTTGGAAGCGTGACAACTGATGCCTTTTCTTGGAATTTTTTTTCGGGCATCAATAAAGGTAATCCGAGACAAGCTAATCAATATACTTTGCAAGCTACTATGCAGGGGTTCGCCTATGGGTTTGAGTCAAGTGTATTTTGAAGCCAACACCACCCCTCAAAAAGGAGGAAACAACGCTGCTCTAGCGGGATCCTGCGTTGCATCACTAGAGAATACATAGCTCTGAATGCAAGGCTGGCAGCTATGCCTTCCGACGCGCCATTCAGCACTCATCATGTAGCAAGCCGTCATGACAAGGTTCCTTATTGGTTCAAGTAGGTCTCATGATCCGCAGAGGGTGGGAATGGGAAAGCGCCTGCCAGAACCCATGTCACATCGTCGATCCGCCTATCATGGCCCAGTAAAGAAGCAGCATGCTGAAATCCAGCTTGACAATGCAGGAGGTGGTATTCTCCGCCAAAGCGAAAAGTCATCTCCCATATCTGCACATTCCCGCGTCAGGAGATTCTGGAAGTTGCCCTCGTTGACTCATACTATGAAACTTTGACTTGGAGCCTCTTCCATGTTGTGTACGCCTTTGTATCCGCCAAGTTCTAGGCACGCATGGCTGATGTTTCCGGCCGAACCGATTGGGCAATGTAGTCAAAATAGTGAGATTGCCGGAGAGAAGCGTCTTCTTTTCACGGCTAGATGGCTCTACTATCCCACCAAGTTTCAGCCGGTTTCATCCCAGCCATAACTGGGCGGCCGAAGTGACTGGTACGTTTTAGAGAAGCACAATGCAAGCCTCACGCTCTGAAACAGTCACAGGCTGGGGAAAGTCACTGCCCCGAACCTACCAAGCCACAGCTGCCTTGGCGGCCCATGATCGAGATGCACGATTGCCAGTTTAGGCCCTGCCATGTGATCAAATGAAAGGGTGTGGATGGCCTCGATCCAGTAACCCATGTTCTTGCCTCGTCTTGTGGTGAGTGGCTTGCCAATGCTTCTACCGTCCATGCTTGCTGATCTGAACCGAACCATTCCACTACCATCTAGCCGCAGCCATCCAAGCGACAATACAGAAAAGCCAACCACCTCCAAGGCTGACTTACATAGAAGCTGAGGCAAGTGAGACTATTGAAGTTTGTTCAGCTCACATCGATGGTCTGGGGATTTCCTGCCCATGGAATTACGTGCAGAATGCCAGGATCAGGCAGACAGAAAACCTGATTTGCTCTCAGATGTGCTGCATTTCTTAGCTCGTAACAAATCCAGTGTGTGATATTATTGAAATAGACGCCCGCTCGTTTTTGCCCCCCCCCCTTCTTTCTTGTATCATCACAACGTTCGACGAAGAGGGGAGGGGGTATAGCCCACGCCCTCCTTTCTAATCTCACAACACTCCTCGAGTACATCACCTGCTGACATAGATATCCCTACTAGCGTAATGGTGCAGCAGAGGATGAATCAATCTCCTCGGAAAGTTCTTGCACTTCGTACGCCTGTTCTTTCAGGGGCGTACCGAAGCATTTCGGTGCGTGGTACCGGACCCCTATCAACCCCGTTTATGCGAAGGCAATTTGCCTCAGTGTATAGGTCATCATTACACAGTAGGAGTCAGCTTTCAAGTGTTTATATTCAGGATTATGCACAATCCCGAAGTGTTGTAAAAAAATTATTGCCACACAGGTGTATGAACATGTAGATAAGCTCGATCTGAATGAACACTGCTTCCCAGCTCAACATGCAGGGTCGCAATATACCAAGTCATTTCATAATCAGAACTGATTCGTATTCTTTTGGTGTTCAGTTGTGTTGTGATATGCGTACATCGTCAATTAGGGGCTCCCAGCTGCCTGGATGTCCGAGCCGAACCAAGGTTGCACTTCGCCGCGCGCCTACATTGGCGTTTTTGCTACTTGTACATTTACCAAAATGATTTTAAGAGTATAATTTTGGTCTGATCCATCAAGCTAGTTTTTGCTATTGTCACGTAGCTTAGAATGCTGCAAAGTTCCTGAATTCGCATGCTCGTAGCTATGGTCGATCAGCTTCACTGGATATCAATTCGAGGTCCCTTTTGATTCAGTTCCCAAGAGCGAGTACAAAACTTATACATGTCTTAAGTGTTTTAACGGTAAGTATCTCATGTTGAGACTGTATCTGGCGCTAGATTTTCAAATGGCTGCAGTCGACAGTGGTCGTGGTCCCAGGGGCTGAGGAGTGGGATCGAGACATGCCATGTTCGCAGGCGCTTGCTCGGCTATACCTTGAGTAAAGAATTAAGTCAATAGACTTAAACTTGGAGACTTTATACTTACATCAGAGATAGGGCTCCCGTGTTTGATCATATCGCTATTCATACAACATACGCTTACGCTTAATGCCACTTCGGATGGCGACTGGATTCCGGTACAGGAGTACAATATTGTAATTTTCCGAGCTTTTGCATCCTCCATATGCATAATCGCCTCAAGAGCTGATAGCTATAACTTGTTGCAATGTTTATATATCTCTGTAGGTAGGTGGCTGACCAGCATAGCCACTCTGGCATACGAAAGTAGGATAATTTGTCGATTGCTCCAGGGTATTCCAGTCTCTGCTTTTGGTAAATATCAATGCTGGATCTTGCACTCTTGATATTCTTGTAGCATCAGGAACTGACAATGATTAGAAATTCGCAATCCCATGGGTGTCTGTATAACAAGTTCTCTTTTCCCTCGTAACAGAACCGAGAGATGCGCCGTTGCTCATCACCCGTGGAGGGAGTCAACAACTACGAGACTTGGTCACATTATGCTGTGGCAGCCATTCAATGTTACGATATCTTCTCAAATTGAGTAATGGCAATGGAATTCACTCCATTCGCCCGCCAGCACACTTGCGATGGCTGACGTATCCCCGTGGCCAAGCAGATCCTCCTGAAATCCTAAAACAACCACCGCACGCACATACGTTAACTTTTCCTACGCCCAGGTGCATATGATACTTCGTTTCAAGGTTCACTCTGGGAAACGGCGAGAAAGAATACATCTTGGCATCAAGACTCAGCCTCCTTTTACTGTCGGGCCGCGCGTTGTTGAAGTCGAGGGTCTGGGTGCAGTACCCCCGGGCTTGCTACGGCTGGAGAAACGTCCATCAAAGCCTCCATTGCTGTCGATACGTTACCAAGGTGGAAATACCTTTCAGACCGACATTTCAGATTGGCCCCTTCCAGATGGTACACAGCACAGAAGTCAGACCACTGCGGCCAACTTTGTCCGGATAGATTCATGGGGAGAGTTGGACCGTTCGTCTAAGAAGTTCTAAGGCAAGTGGACGAACGTGGAGTGTTTTCCCTAGGAGTTTGGTCTGCTGCGCCACGATGACGCGCTTTTCATAACCGATAAGTGTGAAGAGGGAGGAGTCGATATCCCACTGGATGGGTTGCAATGGTATAGCTGGACGGCAAGACTGTACCATGGGTGTCAGGTAGTCGCCCAGCAAATATCCGAAGCGATCGTTCGTGTCCGATTCGCCGGTCGGATCTGGCAGATGATGCGTACAAATACATGATCCCTTGGACCAAGTCGGTCAACTTGTCCGACGACCGATACCGCTGTTTCTGTTGGAGGTAATCGATGAGATACAGTTGTCGTATACTTTTCATCGCCTGTCCACGTCTATTTCCTCCTCGTTTTCGATGGTAATCTCGCAGGCCGGATCCAAAACAACGGAATTGAACCGTGATTGTCACGCATGCTCAAGTAACGTTTCCTCCTACATTCCATAGCCATGTTTGCCATCTCGAAAGCTTCTTTGTCGAAGAGATATAGGTTACTTCAGCATGGTCGCCAGTCATGAATTGTATCGAGCCTCTTCGATGTAGGCAGATGATCGTTTCGCTCCGCAGTCTGATCGAGCAGTCCCATGAAAATGAAGACACGACTTCAGGATGTCCCTCGAGCCGCTACTTTGAAGAGGTATTGCGAAAAGACAAATATGCGGAGAGAAGGATTGCGGTTTTCGCCGTCCATGAGAGGTTACTTTGTGGCATGGTGTCCTAGGGAACAATTCACACCTCATATGTGTAGTTTCCAATACCTAGCCTAAACACATCAAGATGGCACATGTGCAGTCGGAAAATCCTACCTACCTAGAATTAGGCTTCGATACTCCTGTACCCTGCCGCCATAGCCATTGGCTGGCAAACAAAGTGCAAGCAATGTCAGCGTAACTGATCGTCTCTCAGCGTGGCAGTAGCATCCAGATAGCGATACGGGAGAAACATTCCTGTCCATCACTGTCGTCGGATCCGCGAGGCACGCTCTTCGAAATTCTCCATGTTTGCTCGTATCTCCCCGTTATACCATGCTCAGTCAATCCCATCCCTTATCTCAATCCACCGTATCGTCGTGCCGCTGTTCGAACCGACTTCCCATTTCCGGCCGGATTGCAAGACCAAAAGACGATCGCCAGGCCCACTTGGACGGGGCGTGCCCAATGGCACATAGTGAGCAATTATGAGTCATTTCGCGTCACTGTGACGGTGCAGCTGGCGTCTCCACCGAGGTGCATGATGGGATCCGAGCTTTGTAACTTGATCGCGGGTCGACGGCCGGGGGCTCCCCCACATCCGACGTGGAGGACGAGAGAGGATGATGGTGAGATGATGAGAGATGGCGACAGGAAGGATGCGGGCTCGGGGCCTCAAATGTACCCCGGGAGCTGTCTCTGGCCCATTCTGTGCCATGATGGCTCAGAATGAGCAGCTTGGGTGACGGCTCATCGTGAACCATCTACGGGATTGGAAATGAAGATATCGTGAGACTTGTCACGGCGTGCTGGAATAGATATAGATGGATAGATTAGTATGGAAATTGTAGTGAATATACATCCAGAAACCAATCAATCAATCAATTCAGCAACAATGAGAGAAGTCATTATAGTCATGTTTGTCTAAAACGCAGGACAGCCAGGTAAGAGAAGCGCCTTCGATCCCAGATATTCAACGCCTCCGGGTCTCTTATGATGATACTCCAAATTTGATCATTTTCACATGAGAAAAATCAAACAACAAGGAAGAGAACGACATCGTCTGAAGAGCAGAGCACTTGTGGAGAAAGGACATTTTCAAAGAATCAGTCACAAAAAAGAAAATCAATTCGTCATTACAGTTGCTAACCCGGAAAGCGAGTTCTACCTTTTGTTTATGCGCCCATTACCCAACAGATATTTGAAGAGGAGTTATAATAAAGAAACAAGTCCCAGCAAGGGTATCAGATATATGTGTCCCAGAATGAGAGATAACCGTGTTAACCACAGACCCTCCGCCCAAAATCACTTCTTTGCAGACAGAACGTCCCTCAGAGCATCAACCTCAGCTTCTCGCCGTGCAAGCTTCACGCGGAGGTCATCCCTGTCCGCAGTCATCTCGGCCAGCTGACGTTCGAGGTCGGCCATGCGGTCGAGACGACGCTGACGATAGCGCCGGGCAGCCATAGTGTTGCGCTGACGCTTGGCGCTGGCGTCCTCCTTGGTGGCGAGCGCATCATCCGAGTGTGCTGAGGAATGAGATGGTGAGGATTCAGGCCTGTAAGAGTTGGCGTTGGAGGTAGGCAGGTTCATGGTGTAGGACGGGGCCGTGTTGGTGGTGTGAGGAGGTGTGAGGTGACCAGTGGAGTGGGGATGAAGAGATGCATCGGTAAAGAGTTGGCTTGGTCCGTTGGACCCCATGGTCGTGGTCACAGTTGAAGAAAGGTCTAAGGAGCTGTCTCCGAACAGTTGAGACTGGTTCGGGAGAAGAAGCTGAGTGCCAAGGGCGTCAAGACCGAGAGATGTCCAGTCGAAATCCTGAGGGGGCTCTGGGCAGTCAGGGTTCCAGATGTTTGGATCAGAGTCCGTCAGGTAGTCACTGATGAGTGAGTCGTCAAGGAGGTCTTGGGGCTGGAGTTGAGGAAAATGGAATGGTTGTTCTTGTTGGTGGGGTGAATGGTTCTGATATGTTTGCTGGGGGGATTGCTGCAATAATAAATCTCCGCCGCAACTACCAAGTTGAGACAGATTGCTGTGGTCGGTAGAACTCAGTCTTTCCGAGTGAAGCAACTGGGGCTGACGTGGAAGTGGAGGACTCCATGAGTGCAGAGTAGAGGGCCTGTCCGGTAAATTGGACAGGCTATGGTCTTGATTTATAAATTCAGAAGGTTGAAGAAGCACGACTAAGGCGGGGTGGCGGATGAGGAGAAGACCTACTCATCCGGCGAATGGATGGGATATGGAGAAAAGAAGGGAAGGGAAAGTTCGAGGTGGCGAGCCAGATGATTTATAGATGGGTGCCTGGTGGCCTCGGCCGGCCGAGTTGGTCGCACCTGCCACGGAGTACCAAGTCTATTCTGCTGGACTGCTCTTGCCCACAGCACAGCACAATGTAACGGAGGTGAGTGCTGGTGGGGCGGGTGTCTGGGCTGATTGGGGCTGACGGGGCACCCCGCCATGGGCTCAGGGCTCGCACGCAGTGGACTTAGTGGCTGTAATTACACCGATGGTGGCATTGGCGGCCGCGCTAATGTATGAGTCACCGGCATGGATGTGCATTGGCCTGGATCTGTCTCAGCTCCTTTCGGTCTTTCGCTCTTTCGGCTGCCAACTGCATTCTCACTGCTCAATTCGGTCTCTCGGTGCCAGCCCCATTTGCACAGCCAGAGCCAAAGATGATGGCGGAACCTTTGCTAGCCGTAAGATTGGAAGCTTCCACTTCCGATCGCACCCTCCATCTCCTTGATTCATCTGCAGATCCGTGAGACCTAGTGCAATGCCAGTTCCTAAAGAAATGGTCATGCACCGAGCAGACTAAATACGATATCTGCCGACAGCTTCTCGGCATGACTTTGGGGTTTCTGACAAGTACCTAGAAGAGATGTTTGGTTATTTTCGAATCTGAGTAAGAGAATTAATTGTTTTGCCATTAACTAAAAGTATCTAGGTAATTAATCAGATGGAAGGTGGGACATTCTCAGATTGCCAATCCCATGTGCTAGGGCAATGATATACTACTCCCAAGACCTACCCCAGACCAGGACTCTCGAGTAGAGAGCCCCGAATATATTCAACTCTTTGTCACCCATCAATATCTTAGAGCGGTTTAAATTCAAGATGACGTATTTCATTTCTTTTTGCAACAGTAGCATCCTTATCTAGGCCCTTGGTGCCCTCGGTTCTGGCTGTTTGGGACGTGAAGTCTACAGCCATGCTGCTGACCCCTTAAAAGATACACCGGATCTATGGAGCCCCATGCTCTTGCCTCCTACGAGGCCAAGCACGAGCATATGCTATATTTTAGGAGGAAAGTACTAGGTGTACCAAGTTTAGTGCTACACGAGAGGGATAAGATGACGTTAATAAATCTTGAGGTCATTTCGTGGATTTTTCGAATCCGCCAGACAGGTCGCATATTACCACAACTATAAGTAACAAGATATATATATATTCTAAGTCTAGGCTTCACGATTAGAATTTTAGAAAGCCGAAGCGATAATCATATTTAGTAAGCCGCTCCAACACCGGGTATACCAAACCAACAATCCATTACCTTCCACTGAGGCGAATCTCCAACGCCCGCAGGGGGATATAGAAGAGTGCGCTGAGGATGAAAGCGAACTCGAACCCGAGATCGCCAGTCGTCTGGGCGATGGGCCCAGTCCACCACACCTGCGCCATGGAGGGCACCACCAGCCCGAAGGAGAGCACGCCGCTGCTGATGGCGGCGACACCCCACGGCAGCCTGGACGAGTCGCTCCAGATGGCGTGGTCGTACGCCTCCTCCCAGGGCCGGCCGCGCCTCCTGCGGAAGACGACGTGCTCCATGGCGACGGTGCCGAAGAAGGAGGCGGACCAGTACCCGATCAGGGCGACAAAGTTCTCGAGGCTGACGAAGAAGTTGTCGGAGACGGCGCGGACGGCGACGGGGATGACGATGGCGGTCACGATCAGGGCGAAGATGTAGCGCGGAACCTTGATCAGCCAGGGGAAGAGGGCCTGGAAGTTGAGCGTGATGGCGTACATGGTCCCCGCAGTGTTGCCTAGGAGCGTGGGAGAGGAGGGCGACGACGAACTTGCCAAAGTTGCCGGCCGAGGCGAGCATGGCGGCGAGGATTCCGCCGACGAGGGTCTCCTCGTAGCCCTTTTCCCAGGCGGGGACGTTGGGGAGGGCGCCGGCGATGGCAGCGCCGAAGGTCATGAGGAGGATGGTGGGAAGAGCGAGACCAGTGTAGCTGTAGGTGAAGACGCGCCACCTGGATCGGGTGAATTTTATGTCAGCCGTTTCTATCGACGAAGTTGATATTGAAGGGTCAGGGGCGGGAAAGGAGACTTACGAAGAGACATTGGGGTCAAAGTACGTGGTCAAGTCACTGGCGATGGCAGCCCAAGGAAGCATGTAACTTGCAACAATCATGCCGTAGCTGATGACAGCGGGTGCAGTGGCTGGCTCCTCAGGCTCGGCCTGCTTCATCAGGTCCTTCCCACCGCACCCAGCTGCAATGGCAAGGGCGATGACGGCCGGAATAAAGGCATATGTCTCATAGTAGTGCAGGACACGGAAGCCACAGAACGAGATGAGAAGTCCCAGCAGGGCAATGATGACGATGCCCGCGTTCGGGGTCAGGCTACCCTCCGAGATGGCAGACAGGCATTGTCCACCAACAACGCAAATGATGATGATGAACCCAGTCAAGGTGGCGAGATTGAGAATGACTGGTACGGAGACGAGGTACCGGCCGAAGCTGTATCTGGCCTGAATCATCTGCCTCATTCCCGTCTTGGGGCCCAGGGTTGCCAGATAGGCCGGGGCAACGGTGGAAAGAAGAGTGAAGAAGAGGATGACGAGTGACGAATCTCTTAGACTGAGGCCATAGACCATCGGTCCCAGGAGACCAAACAAGACGCTATGAAACAGTCAGAACCTTCTCTTGAAAACGCTTATGGTGGGCCCCTCCTCGGTCATCAACCCAGACAGCACACTCACCCTAGGATATTTGTATTGATGGATGTCCATATAGTGAAGATATTCCAGTATCGGGTTGAGAGGCGGGCTTCCAGTGGCACGGGCTGGATACCTTTCGCCTCAACCCGACCCATGCGCAGGACCCGATCCAGGACCTGCACTACTCTGGACGAGGAAGAACTGCTGGGGCCCATGTATTTGTATTCTTCATCGCCATAAGAACCTTGGTTGGTGGTTTGTAAATGGGACGCGCCACCTGCGCGATGCTCCAAGTCGGCTACCATCTTTCGCTGCTGGCTTGAGATATTTTCATGTAATTTTTGGAGGGCGCTGATTAAGACGTGTGTTACACGAGAGAAAAAGGTCAGCCAGCTCAGCTGAGATGGAATGAGACAAGGTTGGGATGAAGTAACAGGGCCAATGCAGAAATTTCTCAAAAAAAGATGTACGGGCTAGTGACTGATTCGAGACTCAGAACCTCAGATCCGATCTGGTTTAAGGCTGATCACCACTAGGCAACGGGTTCGGTAAAGGGACGAAAGCTTATCGGCGCAAACCCTTACAAGCCACTAATGAACCATAAGCAGCAGCAACAGTTGACGACGATGATGGGCAGGTTGGTAATTTAAGAGTCAGGCCGTGACTCGTTGGCTTGTCCCAGCAGCATATATCTACAAGCCAAGGCCGTCCCCGGCTGCGGGGGCTAATGACTGTCTACAAACAGTCACTCACTCGGAGTACAGCCTCCATCAATTCTGCGCAGATTTTTTTCTCTCGCCCTTGAAATCCTTACTTGGCTTGGATGGGGCAGTCCAGACTCCAGACTCGGAGGAGGCGCGGAACCCCATTGGCTGCTTGTGCCGTTCGCTCCGCACCGGCATGCAAGCCGGATATCGCGGCGGAGTCTCTGTTGAGGCATTCTGGAGCCATTTCCCCTCATTTTTCTGGAACTATTCCTCGTGGTTTGCGCTGTTGATGGCCTAGAGGATGAAAGGCTTGCAGAGAGACACGCCGAACGGGCTTCATTCCTCGTAGGAGCATCGGTGCTACTGTCACCTCCGGTCCGTGATAGTGTGTGTAGCAAGCCGTTCCCTGCATGCTCGCACGCCTTCATGCAGGCCTGTTGCCATTAGAGCAGGTCGGAAACAGCGCATTACCACATCTGGCCATCTAGAACCCTCATTAATGCTGTCTATAGGGCGCAATAGACATGGCCCCCGACCAAATCGTATCATTACGACGGGTGTTGGGAGGAGCCAGCATGTTATTCACAGACAGAGAGAATCATTTCTTCCCCGTCTGCTGTCTTCCCCTAAAGAAACCACCCAAAGCGCCCATCAAGCCCGCTATTCCCTTCTCTTCCCCTCCGCTTGCTTGCATACCATTCTGGATCCACCCCGGTAGCTTGCCTCGAATCCTCTCCGTTCCGAACCTCCGATCCACCAGGATAATAGCTGCATAGTCGCCCCGGTGCCGAATTGCTCGCCCGATGCTCTGGTTCACGGCGCGCATGCATGCGTTCTCGTAAAAGTCCCGACTGGCCTGCTTCGCTTGCGCTCTTGCTTCCTCCTGGCCGACAGCCTTACGCTGGCCTGCTAGTTGTCCATGGCCATTATCCTCCCCGTTCGAACTAGTCAACCTATTAAAGACCGTTGTTTCGATGTATTCAAGTTTGGCCTTCCACTCTGGCGAGGCTATGTTTGGGTAGGGGAGCCCGACTACCATGACGCAGCGTCCGAGCCTGTCCGAAAAGTTGATGCCTTCAGACATCTTTCCTCCCACAACACTTAGTAGCAGCGCTCCTTTCCCGTTGCTCTGCTCGCCCTGGATGGCCTGTGTATAGTCATTCAAGACCTGGTCACTCGAGCCACCTTTTGTCTCGCGGAAGACCGCCTTTCGCCCCTGAAGGCGGGCCCATATCGACTGAGAGTTCGCACTTTGGCTTTGCTCCCAGGCTGCGACGACTTCATCAAGGTATCCATAACTGGGAAAGAAGACGACCACGCCATCAGGAACGATGGAGCACACATTCAGAACAGCCATGCCCAATTGCGTGATCATTTCCGGATCTCTGCGCCGTTGATAACTAAACTCAAACTGAGGAGCCCCAGATCGTACTGTGCCCAGCGTCCACACGCAAAGATTCTCCTTCGGTATGACGTGCCCACAGCTCAGTGTCGTGACCTTTGAGGTAGAAAGAGTTGGAAACAAATGATCCTTGTAGTCTTCAAAGGGAGACATGGTACCTCCTGCGAGGATCACCGCTCTTGCCGAAGAAGCAACGGATGAAAATGCATGAGTTGGCGATAGAAGAAGGTAGGAGAGCTGGATATCTGGTGATGGACCGGTCATCTTCTGGTAGAATATCCGGCCCTCGGAGCTGAGATTGGTCAAGGCAACAAGAAAAGAGGCCAGTGTGTGCAATACTGGGGTACCGCCGACCTTTGTCACAGCTCCTGGCTCATTCTCGCTTTCTACGTGAGCGACGTAGCTTTCTATCTTGAATGCGAGCTTCGAATCTGATATGTATCGTATAAGCTCGAACATATTGATTTGGTCGATTCCCTTTCGTCTGAGGAGATCGTTCGATTCGACAATCCCATCCTCATTCTGTGGTCGCAGTCAGTAAAACGTCAGACACTGCATGCTTGAAATCAGGCAACTTGCCTTGAAGCTCAATGCCGCCTGCATCCACTCCGAAAGACCCTCAATTATTCTGCCCACTCGCCCGACGTTGACTCGGTTTTCGCCTTTGAGTTTCTTTCCAAATTTTCTTACATAGATACCGAGCATTCCTTTGGCTCTTTTTAGGTGGCTCAGTCGGATTTCTGCCGCGTGTACACCAGCGATAGCGTCCATTATATTGTGAGCCTCATCAACAATGACTACACTCCCTTCAAGCTTGATGCCAAGGGCTTCTCTGGCGCTCTGCTGTAACAGCAGGGGGTACGGGAGCGTGACGATTTCCGCACCGGGAAGCGCCGTTCGCGATGCATAGTAAGGGCAAACTGAGAGCGATTTGCCCAGCTGGTGCAAGTCTTCAATGTCGGGCAGAGAGGCAAGGGCAGCATCTCGAAATTCATGAGTCTGTGTCAAGAGTTCTTCCTTCGGGACGAATGGGCACCTCGTACTAGATTTGGCCTGCTGTAAATCTGCGCAGCGATCATTGATCGCCTGTACCGACCCCAATCGAGAGACTGATGGGTTGATGCACAGCTTCTGGCGGGATGAGAGCGGTAGCAACTTAACGGCTTCTTTGCTCGGCTGGTCCTGTGTCTGGAGCATGGCCCCTGGGAGTGACGAGGGGAACTGCGGTCGGCGAAGCTCGGTGATGAATTGGGACAGCTGGGAATGCGTTCTTGAAGTGTAATAGATCTATTCTCAATTGTCTTAATATTTGCTACGAGATGCGAGCAGGAATATCTCCGCACCTTGACTCCTTCTTCAAAGAGGTCGGTTTCTTCGTTCCCATTGTTCTTTTTGGGAATTCCGAGACCGAACCGAGCAAGAACTTCTCGCGCCTCCTTGCTCAGTCCAGACTGGGCATCACCGGAGCCGTGTGACGCCGCGTCATCACCCTGGACATCAAGCAGGAACTCATCATCCTCATTAATGGTCCATTTCTGTGATCTTACCTCATCAACTCGCCGCCGCTTCCGAGCTCGGTCTTCTTGGGCCTTTTCTTTGCGCCTGGCAGCTTCGAGGCGTTCTTCACGCTCTTGCCATCTCTTTGCAAGTTCGTCTCGTTTCTGACGCAGAAGCTGTTCCACAATCCACTCCGGCTCATCTTTGTGGGCCTCAACCGCGCTTTTCAGCTCAACTTCATGGCTGTGTGACTTATGATGTCGTAGCCATGTCAGAGACGCGCAGATCAAGGACAATGATTTCCCCTAGAAGCCAAAGATTCCACCATGAGCGACGTCTGGACTTGTAGATATCAGCGCCATTTACTTACCGTTCCGGTGGGGCTTTCAAGTATGCCGATTTGCCCATCTCCCGTTTCAAGGACGTTGTACACTGCTTTCATGAACTGCTCTTGGACATCGTAAGGGGTAAATGGATGATTGAAGTCCAGCTCCTCCATCCGCTGAGAGACATCCTGAATATCCTCACTGGTGTCCATTGTTAAAGTTGGAAATCCCCGTCCATCCCAACGGATTGCATAACAAGTCAATCCAGGGAGTTCCTGAGATTATATCAAAAGCTTTGTTTGGTTTCATCCGTTCATGATTGGCTGGCTAGCACGCATTGGTCTTCACGCCTTAGATAAGCGATAAGCAATTGTTAGAGATTATTTGAGTAGAGCATTGGGAGGTTATTAGGGCGAGGTACGTACCGCATCCAGTCAGCTGACGAAAAACACACAGCACAAAGGTCTCCACTCAATCACACAGCCAAATGAATTACTTGGATTTTGCTTAGGGCAGGTTAACCCTCTCGCTAACAATTTCCCGGACTTGATCCATACTAGGGCAGCGCAAAAAACATCACCACCCACTTCCAGTCCCTTTGACGAAGCATCACACCGGAAAGCGACAACACCCAACCAGCCGTCGCCATGCCTACCCGAACCTCCAAGACCCGCAAGCAGTACGTTTTGTCCCTTAGAATGCTCTGAAGACAGAATTCGGCACAATTGAATGCCCAGGCTGGTTCGCCAGCCGGGCAGCTTTCGTGCAAAGGATGTCGTTTTGGAAACAATTGGATGGAGAATTTTGTTGGCTGACAAGGAGGTTTCTCACAGCCGCGGTCACGTCTCCGCCGGAAAGGGACGTGTTGGCAAGCACAGGAAGCATCCAGGTGGTCGTGGTCTGGCCGGTGGTCAGCACCACCACCGTACCAACATGGACAAGGTTCGAAATACACTACCCCCACGACGAGACGCAATTCGAGACAACGCGAGGCGAAAAAGTCGGAATATGAGTGAACTCTTGAGGGCTAACTTGGCTTTGAAAATAGTACCATCCCGGTTACTTCGGTAAGGTTGGTATGCGATACTTCCACAAGCAGCCCAACCACTTCTGGAAGCCTGTCGTCAACTTGGAGAAGGTACAAATTTCCTCCCCTTAATTTATGAGCCCGACCGTCGGACCTAGCAAGCACCAGCTGCCAAACTGGGGTCCGGCTCCAGGCGAATCAATCTGGCATGTCCAATGGGATTTTCCGCTGACACGACACTAGCTCTGGTCTCTCGTCCCCGCCGAGACCCGTGAGGCTTACGTCTCCGGCTCCAAGAAGGACACCGCCCCCGTCCTCGACCTCCTCTCCCTCGGCTACTCCAAGGTCCTCGGCAAGGGCCGTCTCCCCGAAATCCCCCTGGTTGTCCGCGCACGATGGGTGAGCAAGCTGGCAGAGAAGAAGATCCAGCAGGCCGGTGGTGTCGTTGAGCTGGTCGCTTAGACGAAAAAGCATGATATGGATATACCGCTTGTGAAGGAGTTCGGTTGTGTATGTGGGATGCGACTTTTATCGTCCATGACCTTATTGAGGAATAAAAAAAATTAACAACACAACAAGTTCACAATCTGGTTATGGCTCGCCCGCCCCTCTTCCACTGACATAACAGTTGGTGATGATATGATAAAGGGGATAAAAAAAGGGCACTTAGGATGGTCGGCTTCGAGCATTGCATCAGGGACTCTCAATGGAGTTTACGAATAAAAATCATTTTCGGTCCATGATTTGATTGTCATCGCTCGCTTAAATTGCCTACGTCCAGTGACATGTTTGATTCTCGCAATTCGTCAAGTCTTGAAACTTGATCATGCAAAAAAATGTATATGCTATTTAACAAATGCCACCATGATGAACGCCAGCTGTATGATGCACCCATGCGCTTACGCCTGTGTTATATACAAAGAGATTCAGCCAGCAGAATCTGAGAATTCCGTGGTGGCCGCACAGGATCTTAAACGTCTATCTATACATCGAGCATGTCCATGATATCATCATCCCCAACTCCCAAGTCCTGGGAGCTATCTATCCTCAAGAACTCGTGTTCCAAAGCCTCCTCAGCCGTGATTCTTCGTGAGGGGTCCAAGTCCATGCACCGCTCCATGAATCTGACAGCAAGCTTCTCATCCGCAGTAAGAGGCTTGTCCTCGCCCCGACAGGTGCTCCATAGAATAATCTTTTCAAGGGTGAAGCCCTGCTGCCCGACAGTGGGGATGGTCGTATCAAAAACACATCCATGAAGGAGACCCGCAACCTTCATACGTCTTGCGCCATAGATGGTAGCAATCTCAATCATTGCCTCCACGTCATCCGCAGAGTTGAAGAACGGGAATCGCTTGGAGAGAATGGTGAGCAAAATGACACCGGCTGACCAAATATCAATCGCCGTCGTCTGCTCAGTGCACTTGAACAGCACCTCCGGGGCTCGGAAGCCTCTGGTGCCAGCGCGGTTGGCGCGCTTCGAGGGCCTTGTATCGTTCTTGGGGTACCCAGATGGAGTGTAGGAGGACACACTCTGAGCCCAGACGGAATTCGCCTGCCTTGTCTTACGAAGCTCACGTTGCTCGTGGCACAGACACGGCTTGCTTTCGGAGCCCTCCCGCTCGGCGAGACCAAAATCAACAAGGACGCCATGCTGCGTAGCGGGATCGTAGAGAAAGTTGGTCGGCTTAATGTCGCGATGAAGAATTCTATGCTCATGCGTACTTCGTAGCGCGGTAAATAATGACCGTAAATAGATTCTAATATCAGGGATAGTCATATCCCGGAAGTAGGTACGGAAGTCCCCGTGACGAAAGTATGGAAGAATGGCGATAACCTGGTCAGTCTGGCGGAAGGCTGTGATGAGCGGGCAAACTGAAGGGCATCTCCGGAGATCATGCAGCAGCTCTAGTTCGTTGAGGATTCGCATTGGCGACGAGGTGACATAAATCTTCTTGATGGCGACGTAACGCGTTCGTTTCCGCGGAGAGTGCTGGCTAGGCGAGTCTCTTTCCAAAGGGGGGAGTCCACTTGGACATCTCGTTTTGTACATCCCACTCGTTGACATACTGGTCATAAAGTTTATCCTCAGCCTTGTAAACGGTGGAAAACGTTCCTAAGCGCGGCGGTTAGCGAGTACGTACTCCCCAGGTACAACCCAGTGTCAAGATGCAGCATGTGCACATACCTTCTCCTATCCGTTTAATCAGACGGTAGCGATACCAGAAGCCTGGAAAGTCACTCTCGAGCTTCTTCATGTCCGATTGAACACTGCGATCGACTTGCTCGTCGTCAGAGCTGTCGTACTCTTCGTCGCCTTCGCCTTCGCCGTCGTCCTCGTCGCCATCGTCAATAACGACAACATCCGTGTCTGCGACATCTGCACCGCCGTCCTCTTTGTCATCCTCGATCATTTCAGTCTCTTCTGTCCTGACATCTTCGTGGATGTCAAAGGGCTCCTCGGTTCTCCGTCTAACCGCAGCGGTAGCCATATTGACCCCCTCCGAGCGGCCAAGGCTATGACTTGTCAAAGTTCAACTCTGAAGGTGGGTAGCGTACTGCCAATCAATGCCTTCTCGTTCTTATGGGATCTTGTCGTTCGCTGGCGAGAGTTCTGTTCAATGTTTAATGCGACGAAGCGAAGGTCGAGTCCGATGTCAGCCAATCAACACGTCGGTGGAGGTGGCTTTGTGTGGCGGGACGAGAAGGATCTTGCGGGATGACCTAATTGGAAGGCAGAGATCTCGAACCGCCAATCGACCTGGGATAACAGCCAGTATTCATGCAGAATTCAGGACGTGGAATGTATTCATCCATCCAAGTCAGCTCTTAGCATCAAAGAGCCCTAAAATGACTAGCGGCGCAATGACAAATTACTATTGGTTTGACTTAGTGGTGGTCGGGGCTAGGAGACGCGATTTTTGGTGCAGTTTTGGGCGTGTTTAGCTGTTTGTAGGTGCAATGGCGGGGAAGTGGCACGCGTAAACAAAACAAAAACAGACGTTGCTGAGGGACGTTCATTTGGGCACCGCACCGCACTTTAGCTACAGGCCGCCTCCCACCATCACCATCACCGTCATTTTACAGCTGCAACATCCTTTCACGTGCGTCGCACATGAATCACCATCAGTAACTGCGATAATCACCGTGGCTCCTTCGCCCGCCTCCCTTCTGCCATTTCACAGCAACATCGACGCTCTGCTGCTGCCAACCGCGACACCGCCTCCGCCGTGCGGGCGCATTTCAGCCCACCATGGCGACAATCAATTTCGATATCAACGATGCGCTCAGGGACTATTTGTCCGATCCCGCTTCCATACCGACTGCAGAAGCCGATAGTTCCCTTCTTGATTGCGAGAATGAGCCTGAGTCCCTCACAAACCAACTCATCAACCCTGTGTTGAACCCAATTGTAGACGCAGTGGCTGAGGATCCGGATGCGATAACGCGCGCATACAACATGGATTCTCTACAGTTTTTGCTCAAGTAAGATATTTGAATACCCCTAGGAAGGGCTCCTTATTCCTCTTCAATCGAAGATTAAGAGGGTCGGGTCGTCTAGTCGATTAACTGAAGCCGTTCAGGTTTGCTGCTTTTCTTCCCACACACGCCCTCAGCAAGGTGTTCGACTTGATCATGAGCGGCCTGAGTGCCGAAGTCGATGCGGCTCACAGCGATATGGAATCCCCCGACGATGAAGGCACTCTACCGCATCACAAAAAGCTGCTTGAAATCTTTGGTTTCCTTCTTCAGTGGACTATCGCGGCTGTAGAGACGAAGGCTGCTGAGAAGTCTTCCACAGCGCCTGCAGCCAGAGGAAGAGGCAAGGCCAAGAAAGGGACGACCAAGGAAGATACATGGGACTCTACGGCACAACTGCAGTCCGCACTGGACATTATGTGCAAAGTACTGAAACTCAAGCTGACCTCGATCTTCTTGACGACCAGCGAGAGAGATACATTCGTTGGCCTCCTCACGCGGCCAGTCTATATGATTCTAGAGAGCGAGCAGCGTGCCAAATCAGTTCCTATCAGGATGCACTGCTTTAAGGTTCTCTGCATTGCTGTCAAGCATCATGGACATGGATATGGTCAGTGCATCTAACGTCAGTATGACTAGTCTCGAGACTAACACCTCAACAGCGGCGCAGATTAACGTTATCCAGAATCTGACATACTTCGAACATTTGTCCGAGCCTATGGCTGAATTTCTGCACATTTTGGCCGAGACGTACGACTACCCACAGCTGACGGATGAAGTGCTAAGAGAGATTGGCAACAAAGAATTCAACTCCAACGATACTCGCGGACCAAAGTCCATCTCGTCCTTTATCACCAAGATTTCCGAGCTGGAGCCGCGAATAGTCATCAAGCAAATGACAATGCTTGCGAAGCAGCTTGACAGCGAGGTTAGTTCATTTCTTCCCTGGGAGTCTTGTTGACCCAGAGTCTAATCCAATCCAGTCTTACACTCTTCGATGCGCCCTCATTGAAGTATGCGGTAACATGGTTTCATACCTCAGCAATCAAAATGAGCGCAGTGAAAGCCACAAATCGCAGCTCAACGCCTTTTTTGACGTTCTAGAGGAACGGTTCCTTGATATCAACCCTTACTGTAGATGCAGGACCCTACAGGTGTATATGAAGCTATGTGATTTAGATTTGAAGTTCCCCAAACGACGCCAAAAGGCTATTGAGCTTACCTGCCGGAGTCTCGAAGACAAGAGCAGCAATGTTCGCCGAAACGCCATCAAGTTGATGGGGGTTTTCATCAAGACTCACCCCTTCACCGTCATGCATGGTGCGCAACTCTCCCAGAAGGAGTGGCAGGCCCGATACGACAAGGTTCAGGAAGAACTAGATGCTCTGAAGCCACCCCCGGCATTCCCGGATTTGGCGAAGAGAATGGCAACACGACAGTTGACCCAGCCCTTCTGGACGATGCCACTCAGCTTGCTTCGCCTGAAAAGCCCCAGCCGATGACTGAGGAGGAAAAGCTCGAGGCCATCAAGAAGGCTCGGGAGGAGGCTGCCACTAGCGAAGCCATTGAAAAGCTCACTCTCACGCGTCGGTACTACAGCGAAGCTCTCAAGTTCATTGAAGTGCTGCACGAAGCGACAGGCACCATCTGTCAACTTCTTGGATCGCGAAACAAGAGCGAGGTCCTTGAGGCTATCGATTACTTTGAGATTGGAGATGCCTATAACATTGAGCAGAACAAAGTCGGAATCCGCCGCATGCTTCGATTGATTTGGACAAAGGGTAACAGCGACGAGGGCAAGGGTGTCCAAACTCATCTCATTGAATGCTACAAGCGTCTCTTCTTTGAAGCTCCAACTTCATTCAGCCCCAACGACGCTGCAAATTACATCGCACGCAACATGATTAGTCTTACCTTTGGCGCAACCCCGGCCGAACTCACATCATTAGAGCAATTGTTGTCGACTATGATGAAGGGGGGCATGATCCCCGATGCTGTTATCAACAAGCTCTGGCAAGTGTATGGTGTGCAAAAGCGAGAAATCTCGAGGACCCAACGACGCGGTGCAATCATCATTCTAGGAATGTTAGCCACAGCCAATCCTGAGATCGTTGTCGGGGAGATTGAGACGATGCTTCGAACAGGCCTCGCTTCACATGGTCGCAATGACTTGCAGCTGGCCAAGTTCACTTGCATTGCGCTGCGAAGGATCAACCCGACGGGCCGCCAAGCAAAGGATTCCACAGTTAAGTTCTCGCGACTCCCGAACGACCACGCGGTGTGTGTGAGGCTTGCGGCCATTTCCGAGGTGCCTTCCGACAGCAAAGAGTGGTACGGTGTTGCCGAACAGGCAATCGATGCTATATATGCTATTGCAAAGCACCCAGATACACTCTGCTCCAACATCATCCGACGCAAAACGAGGACAGTATTCGGACAGCCACAATCACGACCTACTTCACGCGATGAGACACAGCAGATAACACAGAATATTACACAACATGTGGGTGCCTTCTCAGACCCAACCATGACTCAAATACCTATGAGCCAAACAAACAAACCACCGAATAGAGATAATGCCATCAGCTTGTCGCAGTTGCTGTTCATTGTTGGGCATGTCGCTATCAAGCAGATCGTGCACCTCGAAATGTGCGAGCTTGACTTCAAACGCAGAAAGCAGGAGAAGGAAAAGCTCGCATCTGCAGGCAAGGCAGACAAGCCAAAGGAGGACGCTGATGAGCTAGATCTCATCGGTGGCACCTCGGAGGATGATTTCACTGAGGCGATTGCGCACATTCGAGACCGGGAGCTTCTTCACGGGCCCAACTCACTCTTGGCTCTCTTTGGACCTCTAGTTTCAGACATTTGTAACAACAACACCACTTATGCTGACAAGGGTCTTCAAGCTGCTGCTACACTCTGCCTAGCCAAGCTCAGTTGTGTCTCATCTGAATACTGCTCGGCGCACCTTTCACTGCTTATCACCATTATGGAGCTTTCACCCGACCCTATTGTTCGATCCAACGTGGTCATTGCGCTTGGTGACATAGCTGTGAGCTTCAATCACCTCATCGATGAGAACACAGACTACATTTATGGCCGATTAGCAGACAAGGAGGCGTCGGTCAAGCGCACCTGCTTGATGACCCTCACCTTCCTCATCCTAGCCGGGCAAATCAAGGTCAAGGGGCAGATCGGCATGATGGCCAAATGTC
Organism: Clonostachys chloroleuca; assembly: GCA_037952775.1. Classification (NCBI taxonomy): domain Eukaryota; kingdom Fungi; phylum Ascomycota; class Sordariomycetes; order Hypocreales; family Bionectriaceae; genus Clonostachys; species Clonostachys chloroleuca. The sequence goes on along the minus strand of JBANAY010000003.1, from coordinate 8,922,723 downwards.
TAGAGGACGAGGACCGCCGGATCGCAGACCAGGCAAGAATGTTCTTCACCGAACTCAGCACCAAGGACAATGCTGTATACAACCACTTTAGTGACATGTTCGGTTTGCTCAGCAACGATGAAATGGTCGAGGAGAGCTTCAAGAGGATTGTGCGCTTCCTGCTAGGATTCGTAGAAAAGGTAAGTCCCGATAGCGGCTTCAATTTATGGGGGTCCAGCCCGATACTAACACGAGTTGCAGGAAAAACATGCCAAGCAGCTCGCAGAGAAGCTCGCGGCCAGACTGAGTCTCTGCAAGACAGAGAGGCAGTGGAATGATGTCGCTTTTGCCATTGGACTCTTACCACACAAGAACGAGGATATCGCGAAATTGATCTCGGACGGCTTCAAATACGTGCAGGCCAGTGCTTGAGGAGATTTATAGGGGGGCCATCGGCAGAATGGCAATGCAGAGATACCCACGTATATACATATAATGTTGAGATTTGATGACACCTAGAGGGATTGGTTGCGAAGAAGAGATGAGATGGGATTGTATGATTCATGATAGATATTTTGATCACGACTGCCTAAGAGATAATTCATCGTGGTTTAAAGTCCCAGCTGGCTCAACGGCCTAGTTGTATTAGAAACATCGATTTCGTAAAAGATGTGAGGTGGAAGAATAATCCAGTACAACCTCCTCAGCTTACAACTACCCCTCCCTTCCAACAACAAAGCAATATCATATGTTGGTGGCAATAGAAACTGTCTAGGGTAGGAGGTAGCTCGTCGCATGATCAAGCAAACATGGTGGGGTGTGAGTGGGGCCCGGAAAGCTCCCCACTACGATAGCTGTTAGCAACAGAAGGAGACAATGAGCTTCATTCCAACGCTTCAGTGGGCTAGCGGTCGGCGCTGAAGTCCAGCAGCTAGGGGCCCTGCTCCAGGCTGGGCATCTGGCGTTAGTCACATCAACCACAGCACCTGCCCTGCCGTCAGTTTGCGAGCGCCTCTCTATACGTGAGTCAGTATTAAGTCACGGCCCGCAGGCTGGTCGGTGGTCCGTCCATTTAGGTAGATGCAGCATGGGTTGTGAGAGACAAGGGAGGCAGACGCAACGCTTAAACTGTTACGGCGGGCAGCCAAACTACAAAAAGGGCGGGGTCTTCCACCTCTGGGTGACTGCCGAAGTACTACGAGAGAGACACAGGCAGCAGCACCCTTGCTTCCATCCGAAGCGTCAACGAACAACCAGCCTTTTCTGCGATCATTCTGTGGCGCTCTGCCATACCTGCCTCATTGTCTCGTCGCCAGCCAACGGCATCATTGCGAGGCCTCTGCCCCCTGCCTGCCGCCCTGGCACCTGACCGCATCGCGCTTCATTGTTCAATCGATCCCAGAGGTACCTCCGCCCTCTGGTTGTTTGCGGAGTGTTTGCGCCGCACTTACAGCATTGACCAGCACACTCACCCGCTGTTAGCATCATCGGAAGCTCCTTTACTCCACAGAACTTGCACAGGCCATTGGTGGTACGATCCCCGTTTGCCCAAATCTTTATTCCCCGACAACCTGGCTCGGCCTGGCTGGAGCTCTTGTACTCGTGCACCTTCTCCCCAGGATCGTGCGCAATCAGGTACATACTTGCCCAGTACTAACTTCGGCTCCACGCCTCATTAGTGAATACAAGTACCCAGCACCACCCATCGCATCTCCAGGCATAGCAAACGCTGGACGTGACGTCTTGCCTACTTGTGATAATTACTATTTTCCAAGACTTTTATTCTGTTCCTTTGCGCTGGTTGCGTTGTCTTATTGTGCCTTTGGCCAGCAGACAATACGTACCTTTGTCTCCTATCATCCCCACTTAAACACCCCACCACGTGACTTGGCATTCTGGGAGGCACCGAAAACTGCGACACGGTTATTGGACCTGGTATAGGGTACATTGGTACATAGCTATCGGCCAGCCCAGTACATAAAAGCGAGGTTCGCAGCTTGGCGACTGAACCACCACACAACGATCCAAGGTTCCAAACCATCTCTAGGAGAGCTCGATACCACCTTTCCGGCACCCCTCAATTCGCCATCGCACTCCGGGCTGCCATCGCAACGCCTCTTGTGCAATTGAATAGGTGCTGACCTTTTCGCGTCCGGCCCGACTTCTTTTCTGCTGTGCTGCTTTCTCATCGAGGCAGGCCATGGGCTTGATCGGAGCTTGGGAGCTGACAAGGACCGAGAACGGGGGAGCTCTTTAGGTGCACAATTTGCCCATAAAACACTTTGGCTGTTGCGAACCAGACCAGCTCACTCACACTGTCTTACCTCTGCAGAACTTAGTTTGGATTGCGCCCCCCTCCTCCTTTGACGGCGGCGGTTCGCGATCATGTACGACAAGGTCGTGTCATTAGGCTCCCGCCTGCACTACCCCATTACCATCACCAAGCTGCTCAAGAAGCCAGGCGACAACATAAAAAAGCAAGAAACAATCATAGAGTACAAGTTTACATGGAGGAGACGCGTTGGCGAGGATAATTGGACCGATGAGACCACCTACACCGAGTACGACAGCCCGGCTGAGGGCACCCTGAAGGAATGGCGCATCAAGGAAGGCATGGTCATCAATGCTGACACCCCGTGCATGACCGTGCAGGAAGCCTGTGGCCATGAGGTTCAGATCCAGGGCCTGTGCAGCTTGTGCGGCGCCGACATGACGGAGATCAACTGGGCCAGCGAGGAGAGAGACACGGAACGCGCCATGATCAACATGACACACGACCAGACCGGCCTCATGGTTAGCGAGAGCGTCGCGATGAAAGCCGAGAACGATACCCAGAAGCGTCTTTTGCGCCAGCGCAAGCTCAGTCTCGTCGTCGATCTCGACCAGACCATCATCCACGCCTGTATCGAGCCGACCGTCGGCGAGTGGATGCGCGATCCCTCAAACCCGAACCACAACGCTGTCAAGGATGTTAAGAGTTTCCAATTGAGTGACGACGGGCCGCGCAGCTACGTGACCGGTTGCACCTACTACATAAAACTCCGCCCGGGGCTAGAGGAATTCCTCCAAGAGATCAGCACCATGTACGAGCTTCATGTCTACACTATGGGTACGAGAGCCTACGCACAAAACATTGCTCGTATCGTGGATCCGGACAAAAAGCTCTTCGGAAATCGTGTCATCAGCCGTGACGAGAATGGAAGCATCACTGCCAAGAGCTTACAGCGTCTCTTCCCCGTCAGCACCAACATGGTGGTAATAATTGATGACCGTGCTGATGTCTGGCCTATGAACCGCCCAAACCTGATCAAGGTGGTCCCATACGACTTTTTCAAGGGAATAGGCGATATCAACTCGAGCTTCTTACCTAAGCGGACGGACATTGTGCCCTCTCCAACAAATGGCACCCTTGCAACCACTACAGATGAGGGTGCCAAGGTGGAGACCGACGATAAAGCTGCTGTCAAGGCATCTCCTCTTGATGAGCTTGCTCGGATGAGCGGCGCCGATGATGAAAGCAGCTTGCAGAGTAAAACCGAGGAGCAGGAAAGAGTGTTGGAGAAGCAGTTGACAGACCGGCCTCTTCTGCACATGCAGGAAGAGCTGGATAAGGAGGATGGCCAACCAGGCCAGGAAAACGAACCTGGCGATCACCACCACAGACAGAATCTGCTTACGGATGACGACGAGGAGCTTATCGCGCTCCAAGACCATCTTACAGACCTGCACAGCGCCTTTTATGAAACCTACGACAAGAGAAGAGAGGAGCGCAGAGAGTCAGATCCCAAGCATCGACCTGGGGACAGCAAGACGAAACAAAGGCGAAGATCCATCGATGACGGAGTTGACCTTTCAATGGTACCCGATGTTGGTGATATCTTGGACGAGCTCAAGTCAAATGTGCTTAGTGGACTGGTCATCGTTCTGTCTGGTCTTGTTCCTCTTGGAGTCAACATCGAAGAGTCCGAGATCGGAATGCAGGCGCAGAGCCACGGTGCGCAGGTTCTCGAAAAAGTCTCCAAACGAGTCACTCACCTCGTTGTGTCGACAGCTCGCCCTCGAACCCAGAAGGTGCGGGCAGCTGCAAAGATTCCCAGTATCCATATCGTGAACCAAAATTGGTTGATAGACTCTCTCAGCCAATGGAGGCGCCTTGATGAGCAGCCATACTATATCAATGTGTCTGCTGCTGACAGGGCCGTCTCGGAGGAGCAGATGGATACGTCCGAGGCCGAAGATAATGACACGGCTAAAGATCTCAAGGATATGGATTGGGATGCAGCTGACAAGGAGATGCTCGACTTTCTGGGTCTCGAGGATGACGACGAATTGGACGATGAGGAGACTGATGCCAGCGACGACGCAGACGGGGAGCTGAGTGGATCAGAAGCCGACAAAGACGGAGATTCAGACAGCGGCGAGTCAGAGCGAAAGACCACTACACTCTCTGTCGGGTTGAAGCGTAAGGCTCCCCCGATGACGGCGACAGCGGGTCGGAAGCCGATGCCCCTGCTGGAGAGAGCATTCTTGCCAAGAAGCAGAGGGTGGCACGCAACCGAGGAGCCTCAGGCCTTAGGTCTGTCCACACATCTAATGAAGACCTGGATGATGAAGAGAGCCAGAGCCTACCAACGCCCGTTCCAACAACAGGCGATGATGAGCTATCGCCCTCGCAACTCCAGGCGCAAGAGCAGGAGGAGATGGACAGCTTAGAGGCCGACCTGGAGCGGGAGATGATGGCCGAGCTGGAAGGCAACGAGTGATGGAGTTGGAGGGATGGCGATTGTCAAGGGACATTTTGATTTGTGGAACATGAAACCGCACATCTGGTTGGCGTCTGCTTGATTTTATGGGTTCGATTTTTACTACTCTGTCGAGAAATAGGAACGAGTCGGGAGCAGCTCTGGGCTTCGCTCGTGGCCATGGATGACTTCGGGATACCCTGGTCGTTTGAGGAGGGAGAATGGGATATACTATCTGTTGTGTATGGCTTACATTTGCATTTGGCGTTGGAGAGAGGGGGCGTGTTCGGAAGCCTGTGTTTAGTTGGAACTTACCGGTGTAAAATATCAAACAAAGGCCTCAAGGCTTGATCGTCCATATCTATTGATTGTTTGCATGCATGGTGAACCTGGTGAATGCTGAGCCTGGCTTCTCCCTGGCTGGCGACTCTCTTCTGGGTTGGTACATCAGAAGATATATCCCCTCCGGCTTGGAATTATGGCGACTGTGAGTGGAGGAGACCGGACCCACCGTTGCGCCTTATGTAATCACCCGAGCTTCAATTCCAACTCTCACCTCACAAAGAGCAAAACAGCGCTTCCGTCAATTGCCCAAACCGACGAAATCGACATCCGGACCGCCGCAGACGCCCGGATCAGCTCCCAACGGCCCATCACCGTGCAGTGACGAAGGCCACGCACCGACGACGCCTCAATTGACCCATCTTCCGCTCGAGAGACCGCGCCCGCGGCTAATCCAACTTGCCCATCATGCCTCAGGATATGCCCCCCAAGGGCGGGTACGAGCCCGTCCAGTACAAGGTGCGCGACACCCGACCAACCCCCGGTTGTCCCTTCGTGTGCGAGAGTAAGAGCTCGAGAGAATCATAATTGGCCTTGTGTGTTTCGGTAGTTGCCGGAGGTGGCGGCTGCTTAAAGTGGGAGCGCAGCAAGGAGTTTCCTCGAGGCTCGGGTTCTCATCGAACGGTGGCATGGGATGGAGGTGTAACTGACAATTCATCTGAAATAGCGCAACCTGCCTGCCAAGGGCTTCCGGCCTGGAATCATGCTCCTCGGAATGGGTGCTGTGATGACGTACGGCTGGTACAAGCTGATCGTCGGTATCCGCGAGGGAAAGTACGTTTCGCTCCCTTTTACCCTGGAAGGACAAGTCGCACGGAATGCGAGTGTTTCCATAATCGAGGAGACCAGAGTTGCTAACGGGCGATTTACAACAAAACAGTGAATTGGCCCGTGAGAAGATGTGGGCACGCATTCATTTGACCCCCCTCCTTCAGGCCGAGGAGGACCGTGACCAGGTTCGACGATACTGGGCCGACCAGGCCCGCGAGAAGGAGCTGATGGGCGAGAACTTCAAGGTGTACAACTCAGACAGGTATGCTTTTACCCCCGGGTTCATCCCAATGACTGGTACGGAACGGGAAACTGACTAGGATTGCTTTTGCAGGTTCGTGCGGCCAACTTATGCCGTGACCCCCCAGCCTACGAAATAGACGGAATATGGTGGGAGGGATGGGTTTATTGGCTGGAGTGTACATATAAAGTCTAAGCTTCTTTGATTTTTTCCTTGGGTCTTGCCAAAAACAGAATAAAAGGCACAAGTTTAAGGATGACACTGGTTCCTGTACCTGGTATTGCAAGTGGTATCGAATTGGCCCCCAATGCTGTGATGCTTCGTACTGTTTGGTGATGGGGCGTTCGTGGTCGACACGGATTATGCAGGGTTCTGATTGTGATTTGGGAGCAGATTGAGGTTATTGTTGGAGTGTTTGAGCTGGTCGTCACACTCATGGCGACTATTTCAACATGCTCTTGTGTGGCTTGCCTCGCCCCCCAACCATGCCTGAGTCTAAAACCATGGTAACCAGCTAGATGCACGGTTCTAATGGGAGCTCAATTTAAAGAGAGTCAGATCATCTCCGCTAAATATGAGGGCGTCGACGCGAGCTGTCTTAAGAAGTAAAGCTGAGGGTCAATGTCTAATGCTATGTTGTTCTGAATATTAAATAGTGCTCGTTTCCTGCCCACGAACCTCAGATAAACTTCTAGCTACTATCTGCTTCCCAATTGACTCTGGACGACGTTGGGTCCGGTAAACCTTCGTCTAGTAAGCAATACCCAACTTCCACGCTCGGAGGAACAAGCCAATTCCCCGCCATTCTAAGACTCTTGTAGGCAAGAGGGGCTTTTCAATAAGAAAAAGTTGGGTACGATGGTGAGTAGAGGCACTGACAGGCTTTACTTGTTGGTTGAAGACCATGAATACTTGAGTTATCCCACGCCCTTCCTATGGTTACTTGAGCTGCCCAACTTACCCAAAAGCTGCGTTAACCCCGCTTGAACGGTGCAGCCGGTAGGTGCCCTTGGCCGCATAGCGGAGGATCGATTCAGAGAAGATTAATAATTAGGTTCACTATGAATCAGTTGATGCTTCCCTTGTTTCCATTAGGATCTTGGTCGACGGAGAGCTCGGAAGGCTCTCCCAAGCGACCCATCCGAGTCGAAATAAGTGATGATCCTGTGTTTCGTCATTCGTAGCATGCATGGCGCCATTTGGATTTAATCAATGCTCCATTGGCTAAAATGCCAACTCCAATGCCTCACCATAATCTTTCAACAAGTAACTGGAGATGTTGATGAAGAGTATCAGGCATGTTGATGATGTTTGATATCGAATCTCTGAATACGCATCAACTAACTTCCGTTCGCCGAGTAAAGATTACTAATTAGCCCTCGCCCAGTGGAAGACAGTCCTGGGCAATGTACCTTTTCTATCGACACCCCCTTTCTTTAATAGGGAATAGTTCGCATGGCATCTGAACGTAGGTATATGGGTACAGCTCGAGGAGCAACAAGAGGGTTGCAAGTGGGTGACATTGAAATTGAGACGCTCAAACGTTTTATACTACTAAATTTCTTAATTTTATCTTCGAAAGTAGAACCACTCTTCCATTGGGTGTCTCATTTCTCCTGTCACCCACTTGGGTTGTTATGAGTAAAGAAAGCAGTCCGACAATGATTCGAGCTTCGCTTTGATGCTTACACCTAAGAATGAAATGGGCTACCAGTAATAGGTCGAGTTGGGTAATTGAAAATACAACTTGCGCTTTGGCATAAGCACACTGATACTGACTGACCTCGTCCCCTGTCAGAGTGAGCTGCCAGTTGTCACTGGAATCCCATAGCAAAAATCACAATCATTTGCTCTTCTATGTGATACGCAGGCAGGAATGTTCACTGTACATACGTAAGGAGAAAATCATGTCTATAACAAGCCAGTATTATAAGCCTGGGCGCAAATGATCTCCCTCAGCAACCCATCTATCGTCCCATTAAGTCTATGTAATGACACTAACTCGACTGGCTAGTCACGCGCTGCGCTTTAGGAACATCTCTATCTTCTTCAGGTTGCATCTCCGCCTCAACCGTCCTTCCCGCTTCCATGGCCGCGATTCGCGCACCAACGCCGTGTGTCTCAGCATTCTTGAACTGCCACGCCCAAAGTCCTCTCTGTGAAAGTAAAAGTTAGTTTTCTAGCCACATCCACTTGTGAGCCGTGACCTCTTACCTCGAATAGTTCATCCACCTCCTCGAGAGACCTCCCCTTGAGCTCTGGGATAAACCCAATGAAGAAAAAGAAGGCAATCGCGGCGAGGCCCATGAACACGTACCCGACCCGGGCACCTAGCTGGATCTGGGGACCGGCCTGCAGATAAGGGGTGAAGAAGGTGACGAGAAGGCCGAGAAGACGTCGACGATGACGCCCCAGCCCATGAGCTTGTTGCGGAGCTGTGTGCCGCCCATCTCCGAGCCAATCAGCCAGCACTGGCTGGCCACGCCGAGCTTGCAGACGCCGTTGAGTAGGATCACCGAGGCGACGACGACGTTGCTGTACGTGGCGTTGCTCTTCGCGTCCGGCTTGGAGCCGATGGACCCGATCAGGGCGTTAAACATGGTCGCTAGGGCAGCCCCGATGATGCACAGGGTTCGACGACCTATCGTGTCGGTTGTGAGGACGGCGATGATGCAGCCGACGAGGCCGGCAAGGGGGATAAGGGTCGAGTATGTGAATAGTTTGTCCGAGGCGAGTCCCATGCTCTTGAAGAAGGTGGGACCGTACGAATTGGCGAACTGTTGGCCCGTCACTTGCTGAAAGAAGAACATGAAAGAGACGATCTGTGATTCATGATTGTGAGCTCGTCATCAACTGAGAATTAGGGATTAGAAAGGGGGATGGTTTACAATAGTGCGGTTGATGTACGACTGTTTAAACAGATCCCTCCACTGGCCCTGATTTTGGACTTTGCTTTCTAGAATGGCTTCTTCGCATGCTTCTATCTCTAAAAGAGTCTGCCCGCTTTCTTTGTCTTCGGCAGGTCTGACTTTGTTTAAGCTTTCTATTGCTTCATCCTATATATGAGTCAGCTGGGATTATCCTTCACGAGTGGAAAACGACATATACCTTTCTACCATGGGCAAGAAGCCAGCGTGGGGACTCGACACAGAAAGGAACGCCAATGAGGAGAAGTAGCGCAGGAATCATCTGGACGGCGACTGGGATGATCCAACCTTTCTTGCCAGTCTCGTCGGCATATGAACGGCTCATGCCAGCACCCCAGATACTTCCAAGATGCACCAGAACCTGGACGTTGCCTGCGAAGAAGCCTCGGAGGGGTGCCGGGGCGAGTTCTGCCTGATAGACTGGGATAAGAGGCTCAACAATACCTACGGCAAGGTAGGCGAAGACGCGACCGATGGAGAACTGGATCCAGTTGGTCGCTGACACCTCGACTATGGTCTGTTTTTAGTTGCGATCTTGAACTGTGATGAGTAGGTAGAAATCATACGTATAACAGCAACGATCTGGATGGCCGCCAAGATGTAAACGGTTCTCTTGTAGCCGAAACGGTCAAGTAGAGGTTCGAAGATGGCACAGCCAACTAGTTTGCCGGTCCAATTCACTGAGTGACAAATGTCAATAGACTAAGTATGAAGAGCCACAGAGACGTCTCTAACCTGAATTCATAATACTCTTTCGACTCGTGGAGAGGCCATAGCTCCCATCAGGCTGCAGCTCGCCGAACTGCCTTAGAAAACTAGGGAGGGCTTGGAGAGAGCCAAACGACGAGACATCACTACCTGCTGTGTAAGTGACAAGAAGATAAAGACAGAGAAAATGCTGGCATTGGCTTACATGCCGAACAAGACATTGCCTGCATTAAAGACGAGGCAGCAATACAGCAAGTATGGAGTGACCGACTTCCAGTCTGATGCCTTCATCTTGACAAATGTCCGAATGCTACCTGCACATGCAATGCAATGCTCGTCTGGTCCGGATATGGGGTGGCCTGCCGTTGAGAGCCTTGATCCATCCCATACGTATATGTACTTTTTTGCCCTTTTTGGTTTTTCCCTCGGCAGGAAGCGTCTCTCAAAGACACAGAACGTGTATGAACCAGGGGAAAGGATCAGTTTCCATCCAACCCACAGCAATAGACGGACCCTCCTCCAGAATCAAATCACGCAATGCGGGGGATGGATGGCGTTAGTATGGAGAGTGATTGATTAATCCTGCCTGTGGTTGGATGGCTAGACCAGTCGCGGTCTCAAAGCGGAGTCGAGTGGATAAAAGGGTGATTCTATCACGGTGGTAATCTTCCCGTAAGAGGATTAGCTGATGTCAAACGACGCCCCCAGGAGTGAGCGTAAGAGCATGACACGAATGGCTTCAAGCACGCCATCGACACCATCTCGATTTGTCGACTGTGGTCATTGACACTCGTCGCGTAAGCTCACGGAAAGTTTGCCGACGCATGGAAGCACGCCTGGATGTGGTATGGGACATATAAGTTGTATGGAAGTCACCATGTTGACCGTCAAGACTGTAGTTATATACAGATTCAAAACTCCAGAAGTGCCTAGCGCTTGATTGATAGCCATTCTCCTCACATAACCATGGCGTCAGTGTCTGTCCAAGCTCCCACTCCCTGGATTGAGCCAGGTACGGTCAACAAGGACATCTTCCACGATGGCTTCAAGACCTCTGGGCAGCATGAGCCAGTCTACTCAGCCATCCAGCCTTATGACAAATTTCCCAAGGAGATCACTGGTGTCACGGCATGGAAAGCCGAGGACTTTAAGAACAACCCTGAAAAATGGACATATGCCTTCACAGCCGACGAGATCGCTGAAATCGAGGCAGCAGCAGAGAAGTTCATTGCGTCAGAGGTACCCTTGACGGGTATCACCAAGGATCTCTTCCCACTCCCCACACTCGCTGGTCGTATGGCCGCTCTGAAGAAGGAGTTAGTCGATGGCCAAGGCTTTTGGCTCTTCAAGAACATTCCTGCCCAGGCATGGGGCCTGAAGAAGTCGGCAACCGCATACATGGGACTCGGCGCCCATATTGGCTACTTCACAAGCCAGAACGGCCGTGGCCACGTCCTGGGTCATGTCAAGGATCTTGGAGAAGACCCTACAAAGACGGACCGGGTTCGCATCTATCGCACCAACGCCAGGTAAGCCAAGCTCACTACCTCAATGGACCAGACTCATCCGTCCGACACAAGCCGCTGACATGCATCATTTGCACACAGACAATACTTCCACACCGATGCCTCTGACGTCGTGGGACTGCTCTGTATTGCCAAGTCCGAAGTAGGCGGCGAGAGCGACATTGTGTCACAGCACCACATCTTCAACTGCCTACAGAGGGAGAACCCCGACGTGGCCAAGACCCTCTGCGAACCCATCTGGTATCTCGATCGCAAGGGCGAGGTATCCGAGGGCCAGAAGCCCTGGATCCGCGCCTCCGTCTTCTACATGGAGAACGACCCGACGGGGAAGCCTCGCGTGTACGGCAAGTTCGACCCCAACAACGTCACCTCTCTCTCCCGCTTCAACTCTGGGCCCGACGCCCAGATCCCGCCCTTGTCCGAGGCCCAGCTCCGCGCCATCAAAGTCCTCGAGGAGACGTGCCTGCGCGAGTCGCTGCACATGATCCTCGACCCTGGCGACATCCAGTTTGTCAGCAACTCCCACGTCTTCCACGCGCGAACGGCGTACAAGGACTATGCCCCGGGAAGTGTTGATGAGAACGGCGTCCCTCGTCCCCCGAGACATCTCATGAGGCTGTGGCTCTCCGTCCCCTTGGACGAGGGTGGCTGGAAGCTGCCCTATCCAGATATGTACTGGAAGAAGCGGGGAGGGATCCAAGTAAATGACAACGCCCCCGTTTGTCCTCTGGACGCAGAGTAAAGAGGAATACAATACTGTAAACTAGGAAAAGAAAGAACAAATATATCCCCAGGAAAATTAGGAAAGGACAAGGAAACCCAAGATTGGGGTGAGTTCGGGTTTCTGCATCATTGTAGCGTGGGAATAGATTATTTTACTAAACATTAGGGAAAATAAATGCAAAAAGGTATCATGGTCAATTAGGAGGCTCAAACATAAGTTCGCCCATCTGCGAGGTCCCTACCCAAGGAAGCAGACCTTCTGCAGTCATATCAGATCCGACTACAATATCCACGGGCTGCCAGTCCAGTCCTGCTGGTGGGGCAAAAAACATGTCCAAGTTCGGTCCTGGAGTATCCAAACCAGTGTACGCGTCCCTAGGTTCTGGCCGTTGTTGCACAGGGGTAGTGCCAGTCTGGTTTGGGTAAGCCTCATCGCTCGGCGCCAAGTTGCTATTGGCAGGAGTGGACGACGGTTCGGAGCGCGAGGCCACGCTTTCCGGTTGGTGACGCTCCGGTATCTGATTCCTTGCCATCCGGTAGATAGACAGAGGGTTGAGCACGTAATCCGGAGCGGTTTGGGAGGGTGCAATGTGAGCGCTCTCTCTCGTTAGGCGGGCGAGATAAGGGTCGTCTAGAATGACATTGGGAAGCGGTAGAACGTTGTTGGAGTCTACTCCCAGCTTTTCCAACATCTCTTCTGCTGCTCTGGCCTGTACATATGATTGTTAGAAAATCGGGGTTTGGTCAAACCTGAAAATGAATAACTTACGAGGCCGTCGGCAACTACGTTCATGGTCCTCATTGTCTTGAGAGCCTTCAGATTGCTCTGCAAGTACGGGATGGTATTGAGAATCAAATCAAACTTGCTGCTTCTGGGCGAGTCTGAAAGTTGAGTTAGATAGAAGAGCATGATGCGGTTGCTATCATAGGCAATGGTCGGGAGCCAGCTATCTCCAATCATCCGTGGGCCGTGCCTCTCCGCCTCAGCAATGATAGCCGCCAGCGTCCTCGCGCTCTTGAAGAGCGTCCACTGGAGTTCCTTCTGGAAGGATCGCTGCTCTGGGGGAAAGTGAAATGCAGATCTAAGTTTATAAACTGCCGGTGTCCCGATGCGAAATAAATCACACATGGTTTGATGGAACGAACAATGGAAGAGGCAGAGTGCGCCTAACTGAGAGCTCTCCTTGCGCATATATATCGTCGAGCTGATAAACTGTAAATTGGTGGGCAAGGACTGATGCCAGGAACGAAGCTCCGAACTGAGCTGGGCAAACTCGGAGTGGGGGAGCCACGGCATCTCGGCGACGTCCAGATGCTTGATGTATCTCAAAACGCGTTTCCGGATTTCGGTCTGCTGTATGAAGAATGCCAGCATTCCCATGTTATCAGCGAGATCTGAGGGAGTTAGGTCTTTGGGAGCAATGTCCAAGGCACCCCCCTGCAGGGAGCTAGTAATACATGCCCGCTCATGAAGGAAACTCCAATCGTTGCACGGAAGCTGGATTTTAATGTCCTTCTCATGAACCAGCATGAGTTGGTCAACACCGCTGCCGCAAAGAACATCGGTCACATAGCAGCTCCACATCAGCCGCCGACGTGATTCTCGGACAGTGGTTGAGAGATCAACATTTGGACCTTCATTGTAGAGATCTGTCGAGTACTCGAGATTGATCTGGAGAGCCTGCGCCATCCGTACCATTAGGGCGCTGAGGATGAATGCTTGTGAGAAGTTGGCCATTCGAAGCGCATAATCGTACAACAGCTGTGCAGTCTGGCGGCCAGGGAGATGAATCAGCTACTGACAAATTAAAGATAAGCAGGTAGCCAAGAATATACTAACCATTAAACCTTCCACCGATATGCTGCCCGTATTTTCTAACAATAACCGTTGAGCTGTCTTGGCCCAATGACACCCCGCTTTGAGGACGAAAGACGTGGGCAGTGACTGGACAGTGTCACTATGCTCCAAGGCGTAAAATCTATGTAGAGGGTCAGAAAATATATCGGCCATGAGTACATGAAAGTTTTACTTACTGTGCGCCTAAGGTGCAGACAATGTGGAGCAGTGCGTTGTCTTGCAAGCTCGAGGTTGGCCGTTCATCTAGCCGCCGCAAGAAAGATGGCTTATGTATGAATGCAAAGCAGCGTAGAGGATGGAAATTCTGAAAGTAAGACATGACCAACACTCTGAGGTGCTTTGGGCCAGGGAGTTCATGCGAGCATAACCTGGAGAGAGGGAGCCTTGTTAGCCATTCACACTTGACCGTCATACTACCATGCAACACCGGCAAGGATATCACGTACCATGACAGAGGAGAGTCCTCAGCACTGCTAGATGCAGACAAGATAGACGACCGACGACTGGGAGATTTACCATCCGTACTATCCCGAGGCGTGGACGCCGTCAAAGGCGCTCCGTTGGGTCGCTGGGACGATGGCGTGGAAGACGAGGACGGCTTTGGCGTGTTCTCATATGAACACTGCAAGTTGTTCTCGCGGCACGCCACACAGACAGGGCGATCCCCAGAGCATTTGCACCGAGCAAGACGGCAGTTATTACAGGAGCGGTAAGTTCTCTTCCCGCCTCCCCTCACCGGGTTGGAGGCCCGCTGATAGCCAGAGCATTCAAGATGCAGCTTCTCACAGTTGGCACAGCCATTTGGCCGCTCATCGCACTTGACCTGTTCAAGAAATGGCCATGTCAACAAATGTATAGATATCAATGATGGGTAGATAACGATAGGGTAGTTAAAAAATATCAACGCTACAACATACCTTTCGCGCGCGGCAAGTATTGCATCCTGAAGCATGTCGGTCAGCCCAACCTTCATCACTTAAAAACACATATACACACAGGCACGCATGTAAGAACACACAGAGGTGCTTTTCTGGAGAGCTCCGAGTGGGGAATGAGGGCCAGCTACTCACCAAAGCGGGATCGTGTCTTCTTGACCCGTTGGCGATGTGGTGGTTGAGGGTCGCTGGCAGTGGCTTCTGGCTCCGGCCCCATTGCAACTGCAGGCGATCAGTCTCGCGACAAGGGCAAAGCGACACAAGCCCAGGACTCGGGGACAATACAGCGGAGCGTGAGGACGCAGGTGTCGGTTGGGGATCTCGGCTACTTGAGTGCGTCGAGCAAATCGGCAGTTGATCTGTACACGCCCTTTCAGCCCACGGCGAGGAAGACGGAAAGTGGGGTCCCAGCCGCGCTATTCTCCAAACAGACTGAGATCCTAGCTTCGATCCACACCGGGTGGCTCTAGCAAATACGGACTACCCTACACCATCCATTCACCCACTTGATCCACAGAACCAGGAGGTCTGTTGCTGTTGCTGTTGCTGTTGCTTTGTATTGTATTGATACTTTGAACGAAAAACAATTTGTATTAATATTTTCTTTTCATCCATGTGTATATGTATGTAACTGGGCTCTTTTACCTCCGAAAGGCCCCAACTTTGGCAAACCCGATGTAAAGGGTTCTCAGACCGATGTCAGTCTTTGCCGTCCATTCTTCCCGCTCTCAAGACATCAATTGCCCACCGGCCTAATATATTACTGAATATGTCGTTCGCCTGCCAATCATCCTTCACATCTTCTCCAAATCGGAGCATGTACGCCAGAAGGGTCGTTCAACAACCGTTCTTTGTTGCTTATATATCATTTCTGTTTATAGAGTTTCATTGCTCCGTCACCATTGCTTTGATGGTGTAGCGGTTTCAAGGCGTTTTAGCCGCTAGGATCAATTTTTCTTCTTTCCGAGGTCGATATAGGTCCGGTCATCCGAATCGCCCTCAACTTCCTTCTGAATCTGCTCCATCTCCTTGATACCGGCAGCCAGGGTCTCCTTGGACTTCTTGGTCTGCTTATTGAACCAGGCCACGTCAGGCTTGCGGTAGCTCCCGCCAAGGCGGTCCCACAGGGTGGTGAACTGGCCGTAGTTGTAGCTACCAAGAATGTTAGCAATTGCCGCTTTCTAAAACATGGCAGATAGAAGCCGGGGAAACTTGATGGAAGCGGACATACTTGAAGAACAAATGATGCGCAGTGTGGCACGCAGAGCCATTGATGACCGGGTTGTCGGTAATGTATTCTCCATCATGGATAGCAATGGTCCAAAAGTTGACAAAGATGAAGGCGCCGACAAAGACGAACTTGTGCATGGGAAAGAGAAGCGGGTACAAGTGGTAAGGTGCCGACTGGACGAAGCCGTCGAGGGGGTGGAATGCGTAGCTGGCGTACGGGCTGGGCATGATCCATTTGTGATGACGCTTGTGCAGGTACTTGTAGACCAAGGGGGCGTGCAGCCATCGGTGTGCCCAGTAAATGCAGAAGTCGGTGAACATGATGAAGAAGAATATCTGAGTATAGTCGTACCATAGCCCGGGGCCTTCCTCAGTGACGTCGTAGAGCCTGGCGTAGCCACGGACCTCGAGGAGGAAGGTCATGGTGGTGCAGATACTGAGACCGGGCATGGCAAGGGATGCCTGCTTGATTTCCAGCCAGATCTGGTTCTTGAGAAACTTGGGGTGTCCCAATGTGTCATGATCAAAGATGAAGAGATAAGAGAGGGTAGAGAAAAAGAAGTAATTAAACAGGCCAAAGACCCTGAGACGATGTTAGCAGGCATATCAATCGCAATTGGCCAGACCATGGGACTTGGACTGCGATGACTGGACTCGACGCACCAGGTAATGAAGAAGAGGGAAACTGCCTGACGGAGAACAAAGTCTCGAGCCCAGGCACTTTCGTAAGCGTACTGTGAAGGCTCAAAGTAGAACCTTGGAGAGGTGGGCTTATACACCCATGATGTGAGAGGGGCCGTCACATTGGACCCGGGGCCGGCCTGGAGATGCGGAGCGGGGAGCACTGAGGCCCAGATGCGATCTCCGACGAAGGTATCGACTACCTCGAGGACAATGTCCATGGCGGAGGCAAAGAAAAGAAACACAAGACTGGGGCGGAATTGGACACAGACACGCTCGAGGAAGTGTCAACCGCTTGGAAGGAGATCGGGGATGAGACTGAGGAGTAGAACCGGATGCCCGAAAGTCATAGCTATAGATGGGATCACGGCTGTTTTTGAAGATGGGAAAAAACCCGGCCGAAGAAGGAACATTCCGGAGCAGAGCTCTGGGGTGTGGTGTGGTGTGGTGCCCCCCGTGTCAGTCTCAGGGTCCTGGTCTCGTCTTCGGGATTTCATCTTGAGGCTGAGGAGCCAATGGCAACCGTCCAATTGCAGTAGCAAAATCCCCACGCCCAAGATTTTAAATCCGAATACGCAGGCACAGAAGGCTTCAGGAACTCTGCTTTGAAAGCTATGAGCGACGAATGGGGTCCAGAGTTCTACCCCTTGTCGGGAGTTTGTTGCCAGGGTAGAATCGTACGATCTAACAACGGCAACGATGGATCCGGGTCGAATGGAGATGGGAAATCATTCGACCTCGACGCATAACGCAGTGACAGAGATGAAAAAAGAGGACCAAGCCGCGGTCATGCCGTCATTTGAAAGCGTAAAGGAAGTGAGAAAAAAAATCCAGATAATGAGCCGGTCCGGAAGATTTGTCGGTGAGTACAACCCAAAGAGATGCCTTATTGCCATCACCACGGACAACTAGGATGCGAATCCAGATTGGGCGTGCGCCGTCGGTTTGACTGAATTGATTTTCGTGTTTCATTTGTAGCAATCACAAATGCTCGATTGTCATTCATCACTGCCAGCCAATCCATCCATCCACGGCGGTTGCCCTCCCCTTGTCCCCTCTCATATCGTGTGAGTCTTGTACGACACACGGGAAGACGCGGATCCAAGGTTCCTCAACCTTCGTCTTTATCACCATGACCTGTGTCTCGCTTTCTCTCTTGCAGCCCGGCGCGATCAATTGACTCTGGTTTTTTGCCTAGGCAAGCTTACTTAGGAAATCCAAATCGCCAATTGACGTATGCTACCCGGGCAAATTGCAATCTGGAAGTCGCAATGGCTTCTGCTTCAGACTGGATTCTGAGGATTTTCTGAACCTTTTCCTACCGCCCGGTCGAGTGACCATGGAGACGGGAAAGCCACGAGTGGATAGCTTCATAGTACCAACAAGCCAGATCCTTTAAATCCATATCAGCGAGACCTATGCGCGGAATGCCCGAAATAATTCAATTTACCGCCATTCTCCCGTATGAAATCTGACGTCACATAGTCAGTTTTGAGCCGTTTAATGTCTGGTCGAGCCGAGAGAAGGCTGCAGGTGGGCTGAATCGCTGTCTATTATTTTATTCTGCGACAGCCTGTCCGCAGGAGGCGATCCTTCATGCTGCATCGGCGCGTTCTAATGTTGCCCAAGAGCACTTCGTGCCTCTATTTTGGCCAGTTAGTGGGAGGATGCGTGGGAAGAAACATTTGGCTAAAACGCGCTCTGGTCATGGATAAGAATGATTCTGGGCTCCCAATATTCGCAAGTCCGTAACCGACAGCGGCCATTTTGGACTTGGCTGAACTGTCTATCAATTGAGGCATGTACAATAATCAGTAAGCGTATGTAGGTCGCACATGATGAGTACTGACAGAGATGGACGGATGGATCGTATGTCCTTCCGCGGGTAGCCGGCTATCTAATCAATCTAAGCGAGGACATAAATCGCCGATCCGGGCCTGTTACTGATCTGAGAAATCCCTGTGTTGCAATTTGATGATGAAACAGTTGGCACACAAAGTAAGGGCTCAGACTGGAATTGAATGAGGGTGAGTAGACCTAACAAGGCTGAATGTTGCAACTGAAACGGCGGCCGTATCTAAGAGTCAGTCAAATTTGCCATCAAGGTAGGTCTCACGAGGTAGGATCCGTTGGTAGACCAAGGGAGATCCAGATGTAGCAATGAATGGGTAGGTCGTGACATTCAGGTGGACGGATGGACAGCTTTTCTCCGATGAGGAGGGTGAGCCAAGGTCGGAAGGCAAGGCAAAGGGCCAAAAGATGCTAGATACTAAGTCAATGAGAGAAACTGAAGAGAGACCTAAGTAGCAGAGTCCGAGGGAGGGAAGGAGGAGCCTACCTCCATACAAGAGGGTAAGTAGAGCCGTGAGCCTGTTGCGGTAGCTCCTGCACATATGGGCGACACCTTATCTTATCCATCTTAACCTTCGTATGTATAGCAAGGTATGCAAATGATAGAGCAGGATGACTAGCCTCTCTTGATTTGCTTTTGTGCTTATTGGAGGACATTTACGATCAAAGAATCTTGATACAATTGATATCTTCGTTGCCGGTTGGTATTGTGGTGTAGTAGATACCTGGTTAATTGCTTGCCTGACCCTGCCACTCCTCACCAGCCTGCCCACTGAAACAGTCATTTTTGCTCATGCCGAAGGAAATACACCAAGATACAAGACAATAAGAAGAAATAGAGCAAAAGGAAAAAGGAAAAAGAGCAAAAATGCGTAATCTGGGAATCGAACCCAGGGCTCCCCGACGCTGCTCGGATGGCAACGGAGAATTTTACCACTAAACCAATTACGCGCTTGTTGAGCAAGGGCTTCCAATTTTGGCTTCTGAGCTGTTCAGGTTGGCCGTCCATACAGTCCAACACGATTTCAAAGCCAGGGTGTATGTGTTGAGAGAGAATGGAAGGACACGGTGCCATCAATTTCCATTCATATCATGTTTCTCGGTGCGAAATTATACGTCTATCATTTGTATCGTGTCGATATAGGTTAGTATCCCCGCGCATCAATCCCAGAAACCCCCTTTGGTCCTTCGTTGGTATCGGTTTGAGCCAAACGCGACAACGCAAACCCCCTATCGAAATACTGAAACTAGGAAATACAATGTTAAGCCAAATCTTGGAGAAAGGAAAGCACTAAAAAATGTAGGTCTAGGAAGGCTTGATGATTGTAGGTTAGGGTGAAATTCAGAGGCCCTATGAAGTGGCCCTCAGTGACCCATTTCCGAAGCCCGCGAGTCCTGCGAAACCCTCACTGAGCTTCTTGGTCACAAAGTCTGGGTCGGGCTCATCACCGTTGACAAAGGTCCAACTTTCTTCGTCTTCGTCGAGTTCGTTTCCTCCAGATTGTTCATCTGTTCCCGTCTGATTCCTGCCTGCCTTGCGCCTGACAAGACTCTTAGCATACTCCATGTCACGATAGATGGATTGGATTGCTAGGTCGACTCCTCTCTCCTGATTTATCGTTAGTCTTCTCACTCTGCTTGGTCGATCATCTGCGGGGGACATACCTGACGAATCTGCTCACCGAGCACTCTAGCTCGGACAATCATCCGCTCACTTCTAGTAGCCTCCCAAAGGGCTCTTCCAAATGCATTGGTACCCCACTTCTTCACCCAGACTCCAACCCCCAGATCCTCTACCCTGCTGGCGAAGAAGAACTGATCACCAAAGAACGGCCTGATGATGGTCGGGATGCCCGCCCGCAAGCTGGCGCCCGTAGTTCCTGAGCCGCCATGGTGTGCTGCAGCATCAATTTGCTGAAATAGCCAGTCATGAGGAGCAGACTTGATGACATGGATCTCAGGGGGATCTCTGGTTCTGGTCCCAATTGCGCGATCTCGCTCTGAGGAACCTTGGAAGATATCCGGTCGGACCAACCTTTGGATAAGATACAGCGCACATCTGCCTTGAGAACGGCATCAATGACCTCCTGGGTCATTTTGGGCGGGTCGTTTACGATGATAGAGCCAAAGCCCACGTAAACCAGCTTCTTGTTATCATCCCTGGCTTTCTGGATGAAAGCCTTTAGTTCTGGAGGTGGCTCATACTTGTCCCCTTCATCCAGGAACCAATATCCAGTTACACGGATCCAATCCGAGAAATCCAAGGGGGGCGCCACGACCATGGGACTGAAGTTGTAGATGAAGGGTACCTTGTTTGGCGCCATCTTCTCAAGACTGGTGTTAGGCAAGCCAAGCATGTTATTCCGCCATCGGTTGACCTGGTGAGAAATTGCCTTCCAGAAGAGATTGTCAAACATAATATATGTCATGTAGTTATACGCACCGCCCATCTTATGCTCTGGCATTATAAAAGCATGAGGATAGGCGCGCGTGCGGGTCCATGGCATGGTAAAGGCCCTAAAATACGGGATACCGAGCTTCTCAGCGATATGAATACCTGCCATTGCTGATGGCGATTCAATCAAGAGATCCGAACCTTCACAGGCCCCGACTGCAGAAACGAGAAGCTCGTCCAGCCAGCCACGGAATGTCGCGTTCGCTTCACGTAAGAACGACCAAGTAAATGTCCCGTTCTCGATACAAAGACGCATAAGCTCACCGGGATCGCCTTCTACACGAGCAAACTCGATCCCATGTGATTCAATCCAGCCCTGGAATTCAGCATGTGTTGCGATTCGGGGTTTGTGCCCTTGAGCAAGGAGACCCTTGCACAAGGCGATGTATGGTTGTACATCGCCTCGTGATCCAATTGTCAAGCATGTGATTTTCATTGAAGTCTTAGGTCGAAAATCAATGATTGATGTCTCGGACTCGTCGATAATGAACGGCGCGTTGGATATGCCGCTGGCTCTGCGTGGCAGCCGAAGTTCATGGTCTGGGAATTCGCCACGTCTTGCCATGCGTAATGCATCTCGCTCGCCAATCGCGCCATCATCCTCGTCTTCTCCGTATTGAGGGAGGAGACCTTCTTGCTCCAGGTACCTTGTCGTTTCCAGACTTTGCAGCAATGTCACATTGCAATCATCTCGGTGTTCAGCCTGTCCGAATTCAAAGAAGAGCTCCTCATGGCCCTTGATGACGACCACGAGGCCATTGTATCCAAAACGGAAGCCTTTTTCTTTGTGCACTGTCTCAATGTCTTGAAGGGGGAGGATTAGCTTCGTCCTCGTCCCTGGTAAAAGACTTCGAAAGCAAAATGAGCGGTCGCTAAGGTAGATCTTGCCGTACAGTGGCAGAACGCGGAAAAGGTAGCAGAAGTAGGTGGCCTGTAGCTGTTCGCTCTCCGGGAGGGTGAAGTGAGCTCGGAATCGTTCGTTCGAAGTATGTTTGTTCCCGTCAGAATCCTCCTCGATGTCATCGTCGTCAATCCTCAAGCCTTTAGGTGCATCAAAATGCTTTGTACCTCCTCTCCACATACCGGAGACCTTCTCAACATACCCCATAGATTCGGTTGCAAGCAACGAGCTCATTTTTTGTCGAGTCTTGTTCAAGTATTCCGCAAAGGCGCCAGCCCGCTGCAGGGGATAAGAACCTATTTTGGAAATACTTTGCAATGTAGGTGACGATTGATTTTGATCACCAGACGCATTGAGCTCAAGGTGCTGATCAGTCGACACAGCCTGACTGGAGGATGGCACACCAGACTTCGATTCGTCCTCATTTGCAGCGTGTTTCTCCTTTGATCCTGCCTCACGACTGACAAATTGCGGGGGTAGCCGGTGAGAGTCTGGGTGGAAGACATGGCTATCTCTGAGAATTTGGCTGGCAGATAGAGCTGGGTCTTCAGCGGCAGAGGAACCAATGTTAGAAAAGCTGGGGGCTTCCACTGATGATTGAACATAGGAATCGGAAGACTCATGTTGTCGAGGCGTCTTGTTATCTTCCCATCGTCGGCGACTCAGAGACCTCCTACTAGAGCTAGACAGGCCCATTTGCCCATCGCCCGGCATCGCTGATGGTAGATCAAAGCTTCTCCTCCCTCTGTGCCTAAAACCTTCGAAACTCGAGCCTCTAGATACGTCCAAGCTCTCTCGCGGGCTTGTAGCAGATTGCGGGGACATGGGCGATAAGGTCGCCCTGACGTTTTCTGACGGCCGCGGTATGCGGATCTGGCTCATCATCATATGATCAGGAACATTACTAGGCGAGGTGTGTCCTGATTGCAGGTCGCCGGGACTCGTAGGGACGGGACTCGACATCTTTTCCTTGTTTCTTGCTCTAGATGCGCTTTCTTCAACCAGGAGTCGCAAAACTCCGATAGCCTCTTCCCCGAAACTGAAAAACGAGAAGAAATACTACATTATTATTAGCTTCCCATATAGAGTTTTTCGTATAGACTTCCTGGCTCATATGCAAGGTAAACTTACTTCATCAATAGCGTAAGTCTCATCATTGTCAATAACTCGTATCTTGCATGTATCCGCGAACTCAATCATCTGTGTATCTTCAACATCAATGACATTGTCAATAGGGAGGGAGATTTTGACGCTATCTCCGTCATTATGACTTCGAAAGATCACTCTTTGAAGACTCTTGACCCATTCCTTTGCGCTAGGCGCGCTGTCGGCCCGAAAGTTGTATGTCCTGTGGGGAGTGACAACAGAGAAATGAATGCCCTTCTTGTCGCTGTCAGTCACACTAGCTGAAATAGCATAGCTGAGGTCGATCTGCCCGTGGGGAAAATATGGGTTTGTCGAGTCTTGATGATAGGAGAGCACGTATCCTTTTAAACGGCACCAATATCGGTTGTACTTGGGATTGCGTTTTCCGCTTTTCGATAAGAAACCAGATTTTGAAACAACATTCTGGTACACGGGTCAGTGTTCGCTCTGGAGAATAAGGAGCTTATCCAAAACCTACTGCCTTTTTTGGCAGGTACGCATAGAAACAAATGTGCTTCGTTGTGATGTAGAGAAATCCTTGGAGAAGAACGCTCTGGAGCAGCCAACAGGGATACTCTGTTGCAACTTGTTAGCATCCAATGTGCAAGTTCGCAGGTATCATGAGCCAGGCCGTACCTTCGATAACTTGCTCGGGCTCTTCGAATTCAAAGATGTCCATTAACCGCTTCGCTAGAGGCGAGCTGTCGCTGGGCTCCTCGGCTTGGCTCGTACCCATATCGTCTGTATCGAGGTCGAAGCTCGGCCGGCTTGACATCTCTGCCCTCGCTTCGAGCATCCTGCTCATAACAGGAGGGCGACGATTCAAGTTCTCTATATCCAGATCGATGTTTGTAGGCACGGAAAGATTGCTTTTTTCTTTGTCTAAACTTTCGGTTTCTTGCGGGTCTTCTCGGGGCGTCGATAGTTTCGTGGGTAAGCTTTGAGACTTGGACTTTAATTTCGGAAGAGCAGGCAGTGATCGGAGCAGACGGTGGGCTGAAAGCTTCCTTCGGTGGCTTCGCCTCTCTTTGGGTTTAGGGGTAGTCAAAATGGTCGTACGCGACAAGTCTTCTTCCACGCCTTGAGCATGTCCACTGCCGTCCTCGCCGTCCTCATCACTACTGCTATCGTTGAATCGTTCGTGGAAATCGACCCGTGATCCTGCGGCCGCAATAAGGCCGAAAATACTCTGATTCATGTTCATAAACATGGGCGGGCTCTGGCCCGATTGCTGGTCCTCGCCATCAGAGTGATCGCTATCCCTCAAGCGCTCGGGTATCTCGACCCCACACTCATGTTGGTGCTTCTTCTTGAGCCTCCGGCTGAGGCGCCGCTGGAGGTCGTTGGACAAGGCTCTCGCGGGAGAGTGCGGCGGCGACCGCGGATGTGACTCCATGGTTTGGTTCGATGCCAGGAATACAGCTGTTAAGCTGCACGAGGCTGCGTCTGATGGCGGTAGGTGTGAATAACGTCACGGTTGTCGCCGCGCGAACGAGTGTTATCGCGACGGGAAGCTTATCGGGTCGGGCAAGGGTGGTGGTGGTATCGAGAAGCGCTAGTGCCCGCAGGCGAGTCATCGGCCGGAGGAAGTCGCTGGTGCCTAATGATGAGTGTAATGTGTCAGTTGAATGCCGGCGTCCAGCGCCTGTTGGCACGAGGACGAGGGCGAGTTGATAAGGTCAAGCAAGCACTGTTGAGGTGGTGAGAATGGCCATGAATCACAAGCTGCGGGAAGCGTCAAGGGCGTTCATTCAGTCATCCCCACCATTAGTTTGGAGGCAGGCGTTGGCCCATCCATGCCTTAGGTGTCGGGTCCTTGGCTCGGGGAACTTAAGGGGGTCAAGCAAATGCCTAGGAGAGATGCTGACTGCCTGAAG
Source organism: Clonostachys chloroleuca (assembly GCA_037952775.1). Lineage (NCBI taxonomy): Eukaryota > Fungi > Ascomycota > Sordariomycetes > Hypocreales > Bionectriaceae > Clonostachys > Clonostachys chloroleuca. The sequence goes on along the minus strand of JBANAY010000003.1, from coordinate 8,897,830 downwards.
CGCAGTGGACAGGTGGGGTGGGTTTAGGCGGCCTTCCAAGGCCTCTTCCCCGGAGCCATCCATTAAGAGAGCTCCATCTGGGTCGTGGCGGGCCTGATTGGCTTGCTACGTTATCGCGCTTGGCGTAAACTGTGAATGACGCCACACCACTGCCTCAGCACAAAGGAAACTGCCACTGTCACGCCTTTGGCTCGTTTCTGGATTGGTGAGGTGGTTGGTGACTTGCACCTCATCACGGACCCTTCCTCGTGTGTTTTCCGTGGCCCACACCAGCTTGCATGTGACTGCGGGTTTTGCTTTTGCTCTCAGAGTGACCCATCCAAGCCATCCTAGGCATAATCAGCTGCCGTCGACGCCTCTACGCTCCACTGTTTTGCCTGTGCCTGATCACTGATCACTTGCCATGGCATATCTACAGAGGTGCTCAAGGGGCCAGTTGCAGCATCTAGAACGCGTACGGAGTTGCCTTATCCGCCCGGTGCCCAGTAAGCACGCAGTAATCACTGGCCGACGGAGTAGTTTTGGATTGTCGACGGACATACGCAGTCTATGAGCACTCATCTGATCTGTGAGGCTTCTTGGCGAGATTCCGATCCCAGCTCTAAATCGGAGCCGATATCTAGGCAGCAGGGGTTCGACCAAGCCCTTCTTAGTCCCACATGTGCCCGTCTCGGGTTACGACGTTGAGAATGGCGCAGGTTGGGAATCATAACAGATGATGTATGTTGACATATTGATTTCAAAGATGAACAGTTGATACTTACAATATGGAAAGCGGCATTGCTTTGTGTCCATAGCGGGTACTCCCAGGCGACTCTACATCGAAAACAGGGATGCTTAAAGGTGTTACATCACTGTGTAATACAAGATGAATCGCTTTCTGAGCTTAAACATTTAAATATACATATCCTGCCATAGCAGGCTCCTAGTCCTGTTTGGAGTCCGCTTGATACATGGAGCTCGTCCTTTCTTGGTGGATTGAAGCAGCGAAGCAATTATTCTAGGGGGGACCGAGATTTTCCAACCGTCCGAGATCTTGCTATATAGCAAGAATAATACAAGTGAGAAGATCAAAAGGCCGTCGGTATATTCACCAGAGACCGATCTCATTGCCATAAGCACAGCTTCCCGCTCGCAGTACCACCAGCAACCCAATCCTGCGACGGATGGAAGTGGGCCACGGCAGGAACAGCTGAGATGCCCTCTCCATCGAGCTGAGCCAGCTGGCTCCCATCAGAGGCAAACACGTCGACAAATCTGTTCATGTTTCCGATAACAAACTTCTGAATGCCGTCGTTTGGCCGTCGCTGCCACTGCGGCTTCAAGATCGTTACCCATCGGCCGGTCTGGTTGTTGTGTCTGACCTGATGTGCCGGCTTCATCGCCTTGGGGCCAATCTCATGGCCCGCCTTCCAGGAGCTAGAATCGGAAAAGTCGTAAATCTTGATCGTATCGTCGTATGAAGATGTGGCGACGTGGCCTCCAGGACTCCAAGAAGCATGGGAGACAGACAGTCGGGATTCGTGTTCACCCAGTAGCGCCGGATGTCGCATGTCTCCCTTGCCAGTGATTTTCCGCAGGTCCCAAACCTTAAGTGTGCGGTCTAAGGACGCAGTGGCAAGTAGATGAGGCTGGAGAGGGTGCAGAGAGAATCCGCCGATCTTTTGATCTGACAAACCCCATATCTCGTCGGTTTGGGGACCGCGAATGTCATACCTGCCTACGCCCCCTCCAGCGTGGAGAAATAAAGCACGTTGGGGTTTTCTGCAGAAATGTCGAGAGCCGAGATGGCCCTATCTACCTCTGCGTCTTTGGGTGCGTACACTTGAACTGACTTCCCTTTCTCCAAGTCCATCTTTCGAATCGAGGAGTCGTAAGAGGATGAGTAGACAGCATTATGATCTTGGTATGAGAAGACAAACGATGTGATTGTGCGGGCATGTGTTTTGAACGCCGATACCACGGGATCTTGATATTCGGTCTCCTCGTCGTCCTCAGAAAACGGTGCTGTCTGAGAACCATCGAAAACCCCCATATTGCCTTCCTTATCGCCAGCGAAAATGATGGGCTTGTCCTCTGTTGGATGAAACCCGAGTGCATACACACGCTGTGGAGTGATTTTGATATCTAATTCAGAGTTAGTGCTCGTCACCTACAATCTTGTCATAGGATTGAGGCTCACCTTGAGGCGACCAATGCTCATAAAGCTTCAGTCCAGTCATTCTTTCTCTTAGCTCTTTCAGGTTCTGATCCGTAGTCTCCTTCACATCATCCTCAGTGAAGGTTCTGACGCCTGGCTGAGCTCCACGAATGAGTCCTTTGATCCCAGTAATCCCGTTGTCCCATTTCTTGCCCTCTACTGCAATATCTCCAAGGTCTAAGTCACCTGAGACTCGCATCTTCTTCGCCTTAGCCACTGCAGCTTGTGATTCGGCCTCGACCTCCATTTTGCGCTTCAGCGTCTCATTGTCCGCATCAAGCCCGGCAAGGCGGGAGCTGGTGCGTGTAGGGCGAGCATACTCGCGCTTGACCGGTTCACTCTTTCTCGTCTTTCTTTTGGGAGCTGGTGCAGGCTTGTCCGGTATAACCTTCTTGGCGGTTTTGGAAATGTCTGTGAGAACTTCACGGTTGGCCTCTATATTTGCCAATCGCTTGCGCTCGAAAGCACTAATTTTCCCCTTTTCCTCGGGCATTTTCAAAAACAATTATTTCAAGAAAAAAAAAAAAAGAATCTCATGTATCTTGTACCAAAGCAAAATGGACGAATCAGTAACAAGGTAACACAAAGAAGCACTCAAGTATTGTGAACAAATCGAAATGTGAACGTGAGGTGACGCGACTGGGCGCGTCAAAGTTTAATTGATTGCCGGCGCGTGGTCACGCTGCGGACCCTGATTTCGCGTGCGCCGGGTAAATCCCGGCAGAAGAACAACACTTTTTTTTTTTTTTGGTACGATCACCAATTGTTTCAAAGTTAAATGCTGTCCAACATGGAAACCGAGAAGGCATGAAAAATCTATACGCAATGTCTTCAACACTTACCCCATTCCTTTATCAGACAAGGACGCTGCATCGTGCTTTCAAAAATTCAGCCCGAATCACTTCGCGATCATACGCATACCAGCGACAACTTCGCTCTAGCAAGGATACTTCAATTCCATTTGATTGGACCAACGTTCCCCTTCCAGAAGAGGATCACTCTCCACGCCGCAGCGGTCGCCTAGGCGAATCCAATAATGATGAGAAGCCTTCGACGATAACGCCCTCTGAGGCGCATATTTTTAAAAAGATTTTCGACGAGATAGCTCAGGGAAAGATGCCCCGAGCTAGAGCCAAGCGCCCAACGCCTTCCATCGAAAACGAGCCACCTAAAGAGGATCTTGGGGTCTCGTCGCCCGATGCAAATTCCCGTTCCATTGTTGTACAAGCCCGTATGGCCGATTTCCGAGAGAGAGTGTTATCCAGGTTTCCACAGTCCTTGCGGGAGGCAGCACAACTCGCCCTCGGCCTGTTCGAGCTCAAAGATGGCGCTGGGGTGATTGAGACGGAGACAAACGAACAGAAGGCGGAACGGAGCAGGTTTGAGCAAATAAGGGAGAAGGAAAAGGATCGGGTCTTTGCGCTCATGAAAGCGTGCAAAACCGATGCAGAACTATGGAAGTTGATGGAAACGGCGGTGTTCTCATTGCCCGAGGAGCTAGGGATCGCCACTCAGGAAAACAAGAAGCAGCCTACGCGAAGAGGGAGGAAATCATCCAAGGCATTAGCACCTGCGGATGAGCCTATCGCCGTCGAGAGCGCTGCGGCCAAGGAGGGGGCTGGCCAAGGCCGGAAGCACATCATGGATATCGATGGCCCCCTCTATTCTCAATATCTGAACCAGGGACTTACCCTGCTCGACACTTCGTTTGCTAAGCCATCTCCTTTTGCTCTCCAGATCCTGCCCCGAGTCAGGTCCCTTGGTCTGCCATCCTACGTCTTGGGTGTTTCTACCAAATTCTACACCACCCTCGCTGCCATCCATTGGAACCGGTTTGGCGACGCTTCATCAGCGTTGGACGTGCTCCAAGAAATGATGGCAACCGGCCTCACTGCTGACGACGATGTCAAAGCTCTGCTAGTGCGTATCCGAGACCATGTTCTCGGATGCACCTGGGGCGTCCAGGGGCCATTTGTTAGCGGCATGATGGAAGCCCCGCCGTACGATGGCGCCCTGATGCAGAGGATCCAGGAGCTGTATGACTTGGCCGAAGACACGATCAAACAGACAGAAGATTACAGCGGTTGAATTATTGGGGGTCGGCATACGTTTCCTCCTCCCTCGGCTCTCGCTGTTGTATCCTATTAAAGTACAAATATGCGCAAAGGGTGGTATTGATGCATCCCAACCTGCATATGCACTGTAACTAATGCATTACTGAACCTGTACTTATATAATAATCCCAACCTTATCATCAAGACTAAGGATTGTGCCTCAGAAAAGAAAACCTAAAGACTTACTCAGTCTCTCGTAATGCGAGGCAACGATCTTCTCGATGGAGCACGTCGTATCACATATACGACACAGCTAGCTGCCACCTGTCGTCGTCCCATAATGCCTCACCTGCGAGACGATTTTAAAGCAGAAGTCCAAAAATGAAGCCCCACGAACTTTCGGCTGCATCATGTCTCCTCTTCGAATTATCTTGCCTGAACTGGACAAGTCCCAGGCCTGCCTACACATATGGAAAGCCGCCCGGAAAGCTTGGCAGCGACGCAAGGAGCCCTTTTTGGGATGTGAATGTGCCGCAGACGAACCCCGGATGCGACGGCAGCGGCGTTTTGCTGACCTCTTTCTCGGGACATGGGATCGTTCTCTATCAAGCGAGGCGCATCAACTCAAAAGACACTTTCGTGATGCATATCAGTAGTCGCAGTGTCACTCCGAGGGGAGTTTCCATGCACCAAGGTTCCATTCTGCATGTCCAACCTCCAGCATGTCAGGTCGCAATAACACCCAACAGACAATGCGAGTCATTTGGCTCGTTTTCGCATCTCACACCACACCGCGATTAGCGCGGACGCTTGCAAACGATCCGCGAGAGCTAATTGCTCGGCCATCGCCAACCCATCTTTGCCCGACCCAGCAAGGAACAGAGATCAATGGGTCGCGGAACTAGCAAGCGGCCTTCAGCTCAGCCCGCGCAGTAATCTCACCCAAACAAGCAAAAAGCCAAGGTCTAGCAAAGTCAAAGCTCCGCACTAGGAGCCTAAAGTATTTATCCCACTTAGTATATCTTGTTCCTTTTTTTGTGGATTATCTCCTCCAAACTACCGGCAGGCTTATTTCTCACCAAAGATGCCTCGTGGTAATGATAAGCAAGACCGGCAGAAGCCGCAGGGACAAGGCCGTGCAGAGGGGAGGGCATACCAGCCCTTGATGTTGGCAACCGGCGATGGCGACGCGTGAAAGAACAGATGTTTACCATTATACACTTCAATTTAGCTTCTTCTCTGAAACAGACACTTTCTTTGGCAAGATTGATACCTCGAGAGACATCGCTCGGTCTAAGTACCAGGACCTAGACAGCTTTACCCCCGGCAAGGATTCAAGGATGTCGTGGTCATCCTTCTCGACTGCCGCTTCAAGTCGACTGGGGGGCCTAATTGAATTCCGTTGCCTGAAGCAATACATGTCCCCAAGTGAGATTCATCATTGGCAATATTCAGGGGTTGGAAATCGGCTATGGAAGCCACAGTGGGAATTTGCAATTGTGGGGAGACCACACCGAGTTCACCGTCCATCTATATTTAAAATCATAGTTAAAATCATAAATAGTTCATTCATAGGCCGGTCAGCATCCAGAATCCAGACCAAAATGTCGTTCCAAGAAATTCCCAAAAAGCCAATCCATATAAACGTCCGAGACAGGGAGCGCGCCTTTTGCGCACCCCTGATATGAGGAGAAAATCCCCAGTTGAATTTCAGTAAGCAATTATCCCGCCCCATTTCTAAGAGCCCAGCCTGACCCCCCTGGATATGGTGAGAATACACAATCGGTAGTTCGAGTAAGAAAAATTTCCGCTCTGGTCCCCCTCAAGAGTTCCGCGTTTCGTCTGTATCGTTGGCCGCCCCTGGTAAACCACAAGCCTCCTGACCCAAACTCTTACGCGCTAAGGGTCGACAGAGACCTCGGGCGGCTTACTCGCGCCATCTCCCAGCTCGTTTTTCGCAAACAGGTTCGGGTCAACCAATAAGAAGTCCCGTCGGCGCGAGGGGTCCTGGTTAGTTATGGAATGTAAGCTTGGGAGACGATGATGGACATGGCTGGTGTCGACGTCGTCATCCTCGGGAATCTCTGCGGCCAGCGACGGAAACGCATACTCCGTTGAGAGCTGCCGCTGGTGGGACATCCCGCCCATAGTCGTGGGCGCCCTTGGGCTTCGAGGCGATCCATTGAGGCGGAATGCGCCATACCAACTGCCGTCGGTTGTGCTTGGGAAAGACCTCCGTAACATTTCCAGCCCCTCCTGCTGGTCCTTGTTGTCCGTCTGGTCCGTCAGATTTGGATTTTGCGCCATGGCGCTGCTGGGGACTGAATGCTGCCCATTGTGGACGAATTTGAATACCGATGATGGTCCTGGGCATCGGGAGCATGACCGGCGGCATGGTGTACATGTAGGCCATTGCTCATCGCACTAGAAATGATGTGTCAGGAATAAGAATTCTGTTTTCCAAAACCAAGAATGTATCGAATTGGAGAAGAATAGACGAAATGCCGGGAATCGAGTAGGAAAATGTGAGTGCTGTCAGCATGTGTGAATTTTTTCATCCTCACCTTGATCTTGCGTCTCTTGCAACTCTTACAACCTTTCGATTTGGGAATGCCAGGCATGTTGTGGTATCTTTCAGGGGCGATTCAGAACACACTTTTACTCTGTCTCGCTCAGAGAGAAAAATGGCAGCCGCGCGCCGTGGTGGTAAGTCAGATTATAAGAAGAGCAAGAGGGAAAAGAAACAACATGAATGTATTATTGTATTGTCTTAGACGGGGCACACACCAAGAACAAGGAAGCAGTCCAGGTTGGGCGAGGTATTAGTCCATATAGCTCCCAGGGGTGCGACTCTAGCCCTCACTCCCGCATCCCGATATGGGAAAAAAGGGACACTCGGTGGCATGGAGAATGGGATTTCTGTTTTAGCCCAGGCGCGGCCTTGTCTGCATTTGGCGAGTTACAGCTCACAGGCTGGCCGGCCGCGATGGGGCCAATGAACAGCCCTTGGCGATGTCTAGTCGGGACATATAACTCGAACGGGGCAAATAGTCTGTCCTGCTAGGTGCATGGCATGAGGGAGGGCTGTGGGGCCGTCATACATTAAACACCGATACCTACATGCCTCTACTGGCCGGCCATGGATGCGATGGTATGACATGGCTGGAGAGAGGGATGTTTTCAGCCTTCTGGAACCACTCGACCTCTCCACCCGAACCCCCGATCTGATGTGGAAGACTTACCGTATCCCGACAGAACCTGCGCAGTCCGGCCAACATGGGCTATCCTGACTGGCGGGTTCGGTCAGAGATGCTTCCCCCGGGGTAGACAGACATGTTGGCCAGTCCGCCGTGTTGAGCCCTTCCTGTACCTTTGTTGGTTGCACTCGCTGCACGTTCTGCAGCTTGCATGGCGAGGAGAGCAGGGCGTGGCAGACTCAACACCAACAATAGTAAAATCTCCAAAAGTGGCCACACAAGGCGACATCCAATACGTGGAACCCGAAAAGTGGACTTGCTGTCCAGGATGTCGCTACATATGGCCCCTTTGGGCTAAACATTGCCGTGTGGACGGATACCTGTCTCAACGTGTATTTGAGTCCTTCTCGGCTTACAGCCGGTGCTGATTGGTCAACCCCCTCCCACCGATCTCTCCTGCGGCTCTGCATTGTATGATGTGCTCTCGGGTTGAAGACCACGTATGTAAGTGTGTGAGTGTACTAACTTGTCAATGGTAAGTCAGTCCCATGCCGCCATGGCAAGGATCGCCACCTGACACCGTCTCTGGCATCGGCGAGTGCCAGAACCAAACTAGCTAGCTGCTACCCCTGCAGCACATGGCGTCTCATCATGTAGGGTCTTCCGAATAGATCTTCGAAGTGGCCACTATTACTGTTCCAGGTCGCATTTTCTATACTTAGACTTCTCGAGACCATTTAGTAATACGCGCATATCGTGATACTATCAGTCGGGACCGAAACCCAATGTCAGATTGGATGTGCCCATGATGGGATAGGCAATGTGCACAGCATCGACAGGCTGCTAGTTTTGCCACAGATCTTTTGATACGACAATCATATTTCTTTCATGAGACAACCATGTTGAGGGCTACAATATGTTTCTTCTTCCATCAATAAGCATTTACCCTATTCTTATCTTAGCAAAGAATACTTACCCTACATGTACGAAGACATTTGGACACTTTCCGGAACTCGCTCGAAATAGACATTTTATTTTGGAAATCTCGTTGTCATAGTTTGATAAAGGATTAGGAGAAACGAAATCTTCTTTTCGAAACACCTCACTTCGGTGTGTGCAGAACCGCTCGTCTTCGGCTTTACGCGTATTTTTAATGAATGACAAATCAGGAAAGAACTTCGGTAGCTAAATCGGACTATGTGAACCCTGAAGGACCCATAGCTAGAATCACAGATATCTATTGATCTGAGAGAAAGACGACTGTTTTTGTATGTTCTTGTAATAGAAACTAATAACAAAACCAGCAAGGAATAGCAGAAAATAATAAGAACATGGGTGCAAGTGAACAAAAACTATTGGGGCTGTGGGTAGGGAAAGTGCCGTTTATTGTGCCTCTCCAAGTTGTCTTCTCTGAGAAAGACGACATTGCAATACAGGCAAGGAAACCTCATTCTATCCTTCAAACTCTGGTGAGTGTTCTCATAGTGCCTCCTCATGTCCTTTTGAGAGGCTTTTTTAGAATCGCAATCCGAGCATCGAACTGGACGTACATGGTGGTTGATATGTTTTCTATAGGCACGTAAGAATCTAGAAACGGGCCAGAGAAATATAGGAGGGAAATGTGGTAAGTGCAAGCCTTAATTTCTTACTTACTTAACCTCAGACTCGGTCTTAAATTTCTTTGTGCAATCTTCATGCTGGCACTTCCAAGAGTCGCGTTTCCCTTTATAATACCCTGTGATATCAATGTCCACTTTGCGGAAAATCCATTTCCCGTCTTCGTTCAATCGAGGCCACCCCTCATCGTCACCTTCTGCTTGTGTTGCTGTGTTGAAGTAGGCGGCATTGCTGCTTTCGCCAACTTGTTGATTCACTGAGTCCCCGCCCTAATAAGCGGAGTCGCCAGTTTGCATAGAATATGTGCCATCAGCAACTGGTTCTTGAGGGGTATACGTATAAGCGTTTTGAGAATACTGCCCGGCTGTTTGGGTCCAATCGCCCCCCGACTAAAGGAAGGATAATAGGTACCCCCCTGGTCATATCCTTGGCTGTATTCTTCTTGATTGTACCTATAGGAGTAGCCTTGACTATGTTCTTGATTATCCTCCTGGTTGTCCTCCTGGTTGTATCCTTGTCCCGACTGATATGCCATTGTGCTGATGGGGGGGCTTTTAGTATTATCTTTGAAGAGTAGCTTGATGAAATTGTTCAGGGGTTGGGATGTATTGAATCTCCTAATTCAAGGAAATATGGGCTGCCGAAAATTTTCAAGGATAAAGAGATGGTCAAGAAATGGAATAATGGGAGATATGAATGGATTCTCAGTGAAAAAGGAGTTTTGATGGTGAGTGTGGGTAAGAAATTACTTGATACAAGAGGCAGTTCCCTTCTCTTATAGTTTTTTTTCCCTATGATCGCACACCAATCGCACTGTGAAAACAGTGTTCCGTATTTGGTTGCCTGTCGAGACATGATGGCACAAAACTTAATGTGCACCATTCAAGACTCATAGGCGTATAAAAGTGGTATCTGTTATCCATGTCTTGATAAGGTTGTTCAAAATGCAAAAATGAGCCAGTTGCATGGAAGGGTTTTTGAGTGTGGGGGCCGTGAAAGCCTCGAAAGGCGCCTCATCTGACGCGATGACATCAAGAGGCCAGGCAAGCTTGTTGATTTTGGTTCGTCTCATTGGTACAAACCCAATATTTCCCACAATTTGAGGCCCGACTTGCACTTCTGCCTTTGGTGAGCTTTTGCCTATGTGAGTGCATAGGGCTGTCTTTCGGTAACAACTGGTAGGTCAGCTAGGTATGAAGGGGATGCGAAGTAATCATCGAATCGGACTGCTTTGGTTCTGATTGAAGAAAGGTACCTAGCTTACCTAGGTAGGCATTGTATGACTTACCTGTTAGGTCTGGTGTTACTTAAAGGTGGATGATACCAGTGGCTGATATCAACATTTTGACCACGAAGACGCCTGTCAACGCTAGGCAAGTCGACACAAACAATAATGGAAAGGTGAATATCGCGGTGTAAAACAAATCTAATTTGAAGTTCTCAATATCTGAGTCTAACCAGGTCATAGGAGGGTGCGCCTCTCAGCTAAACCTTTACCTCACTTCAATTACCTTAACACCTCCCCTTGCAGTCGGCAACTTGACCTCATCATGACCACGTCTTCTCTTTATTCTCACTGTAGTCCATTTAAATAGAAAAAGCATAGCAGCATCCAACTCTAGTACTTCTCCGCCGCAATTAGAGTATCCTTCTTAATCATGCACAACACATGATCTGACGTTTCTAGCTTGCTGCGTTCACTCTCCTCCATCAACTATCTTTTCATTATTGTGCCCTTCTTTTACTTTCGCTCTCTTCAAGGCTATAAAAGGTATGCAAATAATCAGCCAAACCACTCTTTATGGCCTTCCTTCTCAACACTTGGTCGAAACACACCTGCAACTCCCACTCTGATCCTTCCTTCGTCACTTGCATCGCACCTTCTCATTTTATCTACCCTCCTGCCTTCCACAGAATGACGGGCTCCAACCCCCGAAACACACCCGATAACTCGTCCACCGGAGGAACCATCACCATCACGATGCCCTCCGCCATCTCCCCGGAGATCCAAGCCTCCCTCTCTGCCATGAGGAACTCCCAGCCGCCACCAAGTTCTCTCTCCTCCTCCTCCGCCATCGTGGACCCGCGCATCGCCCACCCCCTCCGGCCGCCGCACAAGCGCATGCGCTCTGAAGCCCCCGACTCCCCCACGACGACGGCCGTGTCGCACGCACCCGCCGCCGAGTCCCTCGGCTCCTCGAAGCGCTCCCGCGACCTCCTGTTCGACTCCGTCGTCGCCAACAACGAGTCGGCCGAGTTCCACCGCACGATCCAGAGCCCCGACGACCTGGGCAAGGCGGAGCTGCTCAAGTGCTTCGAGATCCTCCACGCCTGCGGCAGGGCCACGGTCCCGGATGCGTCGCTGGCAGTCACTAGGAAGAGCATCGAGGGGTTCTTGGAGGCCATATTCAACGGGTGGGCGAACGACCAGGAGAAGGAGTTGGTGAAGCCGTCGCTCGAGTTTAGGGCCGACGCTGATGTTGTCGCTGGTCATATCTGCGGTAAGGACGTTCTTCGTTTATTCTTTTCCCTCCCCTAGGTTCTTGAGAGGAGAGAACTTGCTGACCTGATTCCTTGGTTTCCTTCAACAGCTTTCCCCCGAGAGCACAGTGACACGAGCAACTGTGCAACCTCAAACGAGTGCAAGGCCGAATTTTCCGCCATTGCGACTTATTCCACCGAAAACCCCGGCCTGAAGGTTGAGTTCGTCATCTCGAAGCAGGTAGAGGGTGAGGATCCCGTCGTCCTCAGTCCCCTCATGCGCCGTGACATGCGATGGCTGGAGACGGAATGGCCAGAGGAGCTGCGCATTGAGCTAAAGCGGAAGCTCATGGGCCGACTTCACAAGTACAACAAGCATGTGGCTCTGTGGAAGGCCAGAAAGCTGGTGCAGGGTTGGATCAAGGGCGACTTGACTGATGTCGGTGTTGGCGGATCTGAATTTTTGGGGCCGCATGAGGCTGATGCGGCCATGATGGGGTTTGGGAAGGCCGCTTGAGAATCTCTGATCTGACTCTGATAATCTGCTGACAATGGGGATCTGATATTTACGGGGAAAGGAGGCTTGATGCAGCCATGATTCGCCGTTGGAAGATCACAAAGATTTGATTCTGACTGTGCTGAATACTACGGCGATTCGATACTCACAAGGGAAGGGGCGGCAGAGAACGGCGACAGTTCTGAATGGCTTGCTCATGATACTAGTAGTTTGCTTATTTTGGGAGGCTTCATTTCTTGCTAGCTTACGCGTAATCACTTGAATCGAGAACAGGCAATGAATCAAAGTAATAGGAATTATGTCCTATCTATATAACTCTCCTCAACGTCTGGAAGATGCCTTGCCACCTCTCGCAGCCGCAGCGTCATAGACGCTCTGGATGTCATCCTGCCACTGCTTCGCGTCCGGTCGTGCGAAGCGACGGTCGTACGTGATGAGACCGTTGACCTCGCCCTCCACATCGGTGGTCTGCGTGTAGACGGCGCCGCTGCAGGCGTACTCCTCCGTCTGCTCACGGATGTCGCGGAAGAGACGGTGGGCGCGCCAGTTGTAGGATTCGAGATCCTTGTTGATCTCGTATGTCTCGTCGATGGCGGCAATGGCCTTTGCGTCATTCCAGAGACTGTAGAATATATAGGTCAGAATATGTTGCTGCGTAGGATGAAGGTAGTTGGAGGGAACTCACTGCTCGATTGAGACGTTGTGTCCGATGCCGCCGTATTCTCCTTGGAAGCCGATGCGGACGCCGTCATATGGAGTCTTGGGCCTGGAGTAGAAAGGTGTGCCGCATTGGGGTGATGCGTAGGCGTGATTATCCTAATAATCTGGTCAGTTTTTGTCACCATCGTCAGTGAGCATTGACTATGGATATCATACCGCAAAGTCGCCGAAGCCATGATCGTCCCATCCACTGACGGAGATCACCAATCTGCTGGGGTCGAGCTCGCGGACAACTTCGGTGAGCTGCTCTTCAGGCTGTCCATTATCCAACTGTCCCCATCCCTCGTTGAAGATCATCTTGAAAATAGTCAGCAGGTGTTTGATATAGGATGATATGTCTTAGACACTTACCCATGTCACAATGGAGGGGTAGCTCTTGTGCTCATTGATCATTATCTCGAGCTGGCGTTGGAACTCTGCGGCTACCTCACCGGTTGGCTGGGTGTCTGGCTTCAAGCTGGGCATATCCTGGATCACCAAGAGTCCAAGTCTGTCGCAGGCGTAGTAGAACAAATCGGGCTCAATCTTGATCTACAGTGAGGAAACCAGGTAAGCAGTTGGATTCTAGCACTAGGCTTGCACAAGGCCAAGCCTCGGGGGGCAAGGTATGGGATGAAGAGAGCACTGTTACTTACGTGCTTGCGGAGCATGTTGAAACCATAGTCCTTGAGCACCTTGATGTCGTACTCCATAGCCTCAGCATTGGGAGGGGTGTGAAGCCCATCAGGCCAGTATCCCTGATCAAGCGTGCCGAACCAGAAGACGAACTCGCCGTTGAGAAGCTGTCGGGGGACACCATTGACATCTCCCTTGGAGATGGTGCGGAATCCAGTATAGCTGAAGACCTCATCATCGCCGCCCAGAGTGACAGTCAGGTTGTAGAGAGTGGGGGACTCTGGCCACCAGGGCTTTACGTTGTCGACGGTGAACTTGAACTCCTCACCAGAGGTACCGGTGCCTGACGCGATCTTGCCACCGTCTGATCCAAATACCGTGACTTCTACGGGAGTGCCGTCACCAGAGCCATGAACGTTGACGGTCACTAGTTAAGAAAAAAAAAATTGGTTAGCAAGGGAAATGTCATTAAGGAGTAAGGGAGGAATAATCGGTTGACGTACCCTCACCATCATGCTTGGCACTGACATCGAGCTGGGTGATGTGGTTGGCTGGGGCAGACTCAATCCAGACTGTCTGCCAGATACCAGAGCAAGAGCGATAGAAAATATGGCTAGGGTTCAGAGTCTGCTTTCCTACGGGAATGGGCTGTGAGTCTGTTGGGTCAGAGACGAACACGAGCCTGGGAACATGTTAGCAGAGTTGCACGCTTGCTTTCAATCCGGATTCATGAGACTCACAGGTCGTTTGAGCCGCCGTACTTGACGTCCGCAGTCACATCAACGGTGAAGCGGTGATAGCCACCGATATTCTTGGTCTTCTCGACGCCATTGACAAAGACGGTAGAGCTGTAGTCCACGGCCTCGAAGTTGAGCAGCACGCTCTGGCCCTCCCACTCCGAGGGCACATCAAACTTGGTCTCGTACCACATGTGGCGCACATCAAGGATCTGAAGGCCGGAGAGGCCACTCTCAATGCAAGATGGCACCAGAACCTCGCGGTCCAACGGCCCAGAGGCAGGCGGCGATCCAACATCACTCTCGCTGGTGGCACCCCTCCATGTCCAGATGCCGTTCAAGCTCTTCCATGCTTCACGGCGGAGCTGGGGGCGGGGATGTTCTGGCCAGGGATCTGTGCCCACCTTGTATGTCCAGTCAGTGTCCAGAGGAGGCTTCTGGACCTCGTACTTTGTCTGGCCAAGGGTGAGTTGGCCGAGGCTGAGGAGTGCCAGCCCGGATGAGAACAGGCCTCTCATGACGAAAGGATTGAGTAAGTTGAGAAAAACTTGAGGGGAGAAGGATGAAGATGTGTCGAAGAGGGTGAGGTTGGTGCTAAAGAGGTTTTCGAATGTCATCAGAAGGAAGCCCCTGCTCGTCTCCCTTGCGCGAGCTCCAAGACACTATATATACTCATACAGGTGGATATAAGATTGGGTGATGAAGCTTCTGACGGGTAAAATGAAGACGGGGAATACTGAAAGAGTTCGGTAAAAGCAATGAACCGAGCGAGCAGGTGGTGATCCTCATGCAAGGACTCAACTGTCAGTAAACCTCCTCCATGATGATGACGTGCGTACTGTAGCTTCCGGCATCATGTCGGCGAGGTGACGAGCCTCCTGGCCTCTCCTCCTCCTTCTCCTCCTCCAGGCAGACAGGATAGTTCACCGTCCCCTCCCTGCTAGTATCCACCTCCCTGGGGAGGAGGGAGTACTCAACCGCTCCGCCGCCCGAAGAGGAGGAAGCAGCTATCCATGATCCAAGGTAAGGGCGCGCTACGTCGCGTCATGTGATGGTTAGTGCGCCAAGGACGTCGCGCTACCTTGCCATCCAACGACAAGGGCAAATGAGATTAACTCTTGAGGTGACTGTGGGACTCTGTGAACTGATCTACCTCATGGCATTTGGCTCTCACACACGGCCACGGTTGGGTGTGGCTGACTCGTGTGTGTTGCATCGAGAGATGGATGGAGAGGTGAGTCCAGAACTGGGTCTGTGAGATGTGTGACCTTGAGCACGATTCTCCCGGCGCGCGCGTCGTCTCATTGGAGTTTACTCAAGGGATATTGTGGAATCAGTATGACCAGGGTGCCTTCGCGCAAGATCAGACATCAATTAGACTTCCAATTGAGACAAAGTAAATCATACGAAAAGATGGAGATGACCTTCCGCATAGATAATTCTGCTGATCATGCATTAAGATGTGCACTCCACCAAAGATGCTGGTCCTTGAAGGGTAGATCACAAGAGGTGAAAGAAAGTCAGCAAAATACAACCGGCAATCCACCTGCCGTTCCAGGGAAGTGTTTCCCTGGTCTGGCAGTTGAAAGTGCTCTGTAATCCATTCTCTTTTCTCCAGATTTCCCGACGTGCGGGGGATGTTGCATCGGCGAATGTCGATCATTGGCCTGTTGGTCAAGACATTGAATGTTCTGGTTAGGATGTTTTCCCAACAGCTGGGACCAAGCTCGAATCAATGACACCAGATGTTTGCTTAGCGCTCAAAACCAGTAAGCAACCCGCAGTGAAGATCCGAAGGAAGTGCCGAGCGGTGAGCTGTGGCTTTTGGTTTAAATCCTTTTGGATTTGCATGCCGGAGGTTGGACTTGGTGCAAGTGTTGGCGAAATGGAGTGTTACATCCAGATAACTCAGTGCCGCCAACTGGAACCATGATCGTATCTCCTCTCCGAGGTGTTAGCTAGCTCTTTGAATCTATGATATCCCAGCTCAACTGCCTTGTACCCGCACAACAGCGCTGGCAACGTGACATAAATGGTGGATTCTTTACGCATGAATTTAAACTTGTCTCTCGCAAACAGCAGTCGTACCATCCCGTACTGTGACCGGGGTGTTAGCTACCTTTGGAGCGGCTTCTGATGGCGAGGGTCTTGCGCTGGGCTCGATCTGCTCGATGGCCGGCGGCCCCGGAGACACTCGCACGTTACCCTTTACGCCAAGACTTTCAACGCATCATTTGCCTTTCCTTGGCCTTTTTGGGTACCCAGAAAAGGCGCGACTATAATTTTTGAAGATTCAGTCCGGCTCTCTTTGGCACTTGCCCGAGTTGTAGTCTCTTATGCAGGAACAAGCCGCCATCCGTCAAATGCCGAAGCTCCTCTTCGGCCTTGAAACTAGACCACTCCAAGGCTTTGGTGGGCTTTCGCCCTTTCATCCGTGAGAATTTGTTGGAGTAAATCTAGAAGCGGCGGGGTCATTTTACATCTGCATATTTTTGCGTGTTTCCTTGAGCACCAACATCAAGGTCACATTGGGTTGCCATCAATTGCACACCTCCACTCCACACTGCCTTCGGCAGAATCTCCGCGTCGAAGACAATCACCATGATTACTTGCATTTGAAGTTACGTCATGTTGCATTCGGTCTTTTCCTGTCACTTGTTTCCCCGCACTGGCGTACAGGAATCGTGCGATGCTGAGGAAGGGGAAACCGCAGCTTTGATGCTGCATTCTTCATGTTCTCCCTCTTGCCGAAAAGAGAACCGTGGCGCTTCACCGCGAGAGAGTTTCCGGGATTCGAGTTAAGTTTGCAGAATCAAACCTCGGGGTGCTACGGTGGGTGCCCGATGTATCACACCATGCCACATCATTGGGACACTGGCACACCAAGAACCCATGCGAGGTGCCAGCACTTCCTTGTCATGGAAACGCACACCATGATTGAAAGTTATCGCAGATCAGTCACCAGACTAAATTCTTGAGCCACTATTTTGCCATAGCATAGACTTAGCGGCGCTGCAACTGGCCAACTCGGGAAACAATCTACTTACCCTTTCGCGCAAACTGCGAGGCCATACTATCATGATTCAGATAATACCACCGGCAGTGCTTGTATATTCATTATGCTATTGACCAAAGCTTTAGGCAAAATGCCGCCTGCTTGGAAACTTCTTAATGAAATAGGTTCTCTGTTCAATGTCAATAATCGAATAGATCTCCAGGTATAAGGCTACTCTCGACGTCTCAGATGTGTCATTTCTCTTTTCAAATCGAGAACTGTAAAAAGGATAAGACCAGCTACTTCGAAGATAAACTGGTCACTTACCTTTAATAGGGTTCTTGGTAGTTGTTTACTCTAAGTTGGCAACTAGGCCTAGGCTTCCGGTGGGGAAGGCAACGCCTTGTGTTGAACCAAGTATTATGCTCGCGATCGAGTTCGAAAGCCTCCACAAGAGAAGAAGAGGTGGGATGGGAGAGAATCAAAGATGGAAACCTATAAATAAATAGACTTTGATTATTGGAGTTGATCCCTTGCTAGTACTTAGATGCCTTACCTGTAACTCTCAACTTCAATGCTAGTTCACATTGTACGCCAACCCCAATATCGCTACCTTCAATATGGCATTTCTACGTGTTAAGCCTTCTGAAGCCCCGGATCATTTGAATTAAGCTGCCACAGTTTTTGGTTAGCGAATGATCGACGCGTAACATTCTTCGGCCCTTGTTATCTAGGTATACTATGGCTGTGCTGTAGGAATAGACTCGTGTACTAGCGGAGATCATCATCAGCATCGCAGGCAGGGGGGTTTGATGAAAACAAGCGAACCATACCATCCGTTGAATCTGTGGAATCAAAGCACTAGCCAGGGGTCTAGTATGTCCATCTGTCACCCTCAGCATGGAGGTTAAGTCCCAGGTAGAAGGAAAGGGGTTCCAACCTCAGCGCTACCACATTCACCATGAAGCACATCCAGTCCCTATTTGAGACTAGAGCCAGGCTTTGAGCCTCTCACTGATCGCCATCCTTTGGGTTGGAATACAACCACACCGCCCGGGTAAGAGTGCCGTGAGACTACCCAGGCTGTCCGCGTCCCCCTTTCTCGTCCCACCTTCTCTAAACTTTCTTTTCTTCGGAGCTTGGGGTTTCAGGAATACAATACCGCTGCTTTTGGGTTTCTAAATATTGTGCTTGAAATGAGTTTGCAATGCGCGGGTGATTATCTGTAGCTAATATTGGCCAGGGCTTCACTCTTTTTTAGTCACCAACTCTAATAACAACAGATAGACAATTGATACATTCACTATCCTCTGTTGGTCCTATGTTTAGTTCAATGGTACCCGCGTACGCAAAAAGATGTTCCCCGGCTTCGACCTCGCAGAAAACTCCTGATCCACAACGTACACAACCTCTCCCGCCGGCTCGGGCTGGAACCCCAGCTTCGTGTACACCCTCCTCCCCATGACGGAACCCTCCGTGGTCGCCTCCAACCCACCCCTCCTCTCCGCCTCCTCCAGACCCCACTGTACAAGCTGCCTGGCGATGCCCTTGCCCTGATACGAGGGGTCCACGATGCAGCAGTCCAGGACCAGGAACGCCGGCTGGTCGGTGGCCGCCTTCTCCTGCGCCACCTCGGCACGGCGCTTATACAGCGACACGCACATCTGCGAGTGGAAGCGGGCCTCGGTCTCGTTGTGGGGGTGGATGACCCTCGACGCCTCCAGCCGCTGGGCCTCGTTGGGGACAGGCTCGCCGTGGCCTGGGACAGCGGAGTGCTGCACCCAGATGGCGTACCCGACGAGCTTCCGCCCGCCGGGACTGGCTTCATCAGGAACTGTCGCCTTGAGGAAGATGGTGTTTGGGTTGCCGTTGTGGTCTTTGGTCACAGAATTCCACCGGTTGATGGCATGCTTGATACCGACGTCGCGGCCTTCGGGGGTGTCCCATCCTGGGTTGGAGCTCCTCCAGATGGAGTCCTCTGTCTGGCGGCCGAATGTGGCGATCTGGCAGTCAAACGCCTGGGCGAGGTCGTCGGTGTTCTCGACAAAGCCGATCTGGATCTCGTCGTTGTTGGTGGTGGTGGTTGCCATTTTGGATGGAGACAACAGCCGGGCGAGGAGACGAGGGGCTTATTGGGATTCCCGTGGGGGTGAACAAACAAGCTGCTTCAACTTTTAGTCTATTCTCTGTAGTGAGTAGTGACAAATACATAGATGAGATAGCTAAAGTGTCTGCGAGATGGTGAGAGACTTAAAACCGCAAGGAGAAAGACTTGGCGACTGTGGATTCCTTCTGGTGCCCCTCATCCACCATCGATTTGCAAAAGGAGCAGGCATTTTGCTGAGGCCGTTGGTTGTGGTTGACGATGAGGCAGAGGCTGAATTCAACAGATTTTACAGGGGCCAAGCCAGCAGACAGTGGGCTGGAGGGCTTAGCTCCGACCACCCTCCACAGTCCGTCCGCTGGATAATGCTTTCAGTCATGGCCGAGCCAAATATTTCCGATTGACTGGATGTGCATCTGGGGGTGCGGATCAAACTTGCTTGATCAATGAGAAGCTCAAACCGTTGTCTGATCCGTTCTGGCCCGGTTGAATTGCGCATGCACTGAAGCCTGCACTGAAGTCACAGTGGATTGCATGTGTTCTGAAGCCTGCTGTCGAGAAAGGCAGTTACGGCTCCCATACAGTGGGCAGGCACGAAAATGCACATTAAGAGCTTCAGGCCGCCATTGAAACCCAGCACTCCCTCTCTTCTCCTCAAAAATCTGCACTCATCTTTCTCAGTCGTACATCCGTATTTCTGTGTAGCCAGACGACAAGCCTGACCCGCATCAACGACAACAGCAGTCTCCGTCCTTCTCTGCATCATGGCGAAAATCATGGGAAACCCCACCACCGAGCTCGCCTACATCACTGTCAAAGAGGGTCTCGAGCGAGATGCCTTGCGAGAGTCCACTCCAGCCGGCCAAGCCTTTGCCTACATGATAGATATGGTTATCAAGGCGCCCGGCGCCCGCGGGGCGCACTGGGGGCCATCTGTCGAGAACCCCAGGCAGATATGGATCTTGGTCGCTTGGGACGACATCCAGGATCATCTCAACTACCGTGAGACTGAGTAAGTGAGGCCAGCCATTCGCTATTGGCCGAACAGCCTCATTAACTGCATCTATCTCATAGAACCCTTGCCGAAGTCACGCGCAGGCTTTCTCCTCATGTCGACATCCCAGCCGGCTACCAGATCTGCCATGTGAATCCCCCCGTGACTCATCCGTTCAACATCTCAGGCTGCCGCGTGGTCGAGATCCTCTCCCTGTGCTTCCCCAGTGACCTCGAGGCCGCTACCAAGAAAGTCGTGGAGAAGAACTTCGAATTGTTTATCGAGAAGGCCATCACCCCAGCCGGCTTGTGTAGAGGGCACTCCAAGGGCTGGACCGTTGAGAGCAACGTTGAGCTGCAGGGCGAGCCTGGCAGCAGCTTCTTAATCTATGTCGCCACGCTTGCATGGGACAGTGTAGAGCAACACCAGGAAAATCGCGAGCTGGATATCTTCAAAAAGAACGTACAACTCCTCCGCAACCTGCCCGGCTTAACCAGGCTGAATTCTTTCCATGTGCAGACCCGGTCTGTGTACTCTTCATATAGTACTTGAAGGCGTTCCAACTTCGGAATGAGAGGCTTCCAGGATTTCCGGTTATTTTGCAAGAGTAATTGGGTGGTTCGCATGCGCCGCAATTAGGTCTGCTAGCTGACAGGTATTTTACTCTCGAGCTGTCAGCAATACTCCGACCGTCCCTCTCTATATCCCTCAAAAATTCTTTGGTTCAGTCTTCTTCCTTTTTATACTCACTTGATGCAAAATTCAGGTCTCAAGAATGATGTGATCTTCTATCTCCCTGATCAAATACACTTGCCCAACATCTAAGGAGACGCCTCCTCTTTCGACCAAGGCACCATTTCCCCATCGCCGTACATAATGTCGTGCTCGATAATGACCCATCTCCGATTACAAATGTGGTACAGTAAGGTCTTCTCCGCTCAGCAAGCCAGAAAGTACCGTCATAACATCAATGCTATCGAATTTAGCTGGACTCCAGTGTTCTTTCGATATCTCTGAGGAGCTTCACTACAGAGATCCCACCAATGATATTTGACAAACGACCAGCATGTGTGTATACCTTCAAGATCCAGAAAACGGGGCACTCGCCCAGTCTGTGAATCTCAAGCCACAATGGAACAAATCACAGCTCGTCACAGATGAGGCTTCCATGGATAGATAGCCAAGAACATAGGAAAGACCATTGTGTTGGTCAACAACGCTCTCAGAAAAACTCAGTTAGTTTCATAACACACTGAGGACAACGTGCAATCATCCTGACCAGGGATCCCTCCCTCCCTTTCAGGATCTTCGGGATCGAATCGGTACCAATCCTGCCAGTATGCACGCCTTTTTCTTGGCTTCCTTCTTGGGATTGTTCCTTTTTTTCTTCTTCTGCCACTTATGCGCTTCCTGCAAAGGGTCAGCCATGGCACACTTTCCAAATATGTCTGGTGTCTTGTGTCATCCCGCGTCCTTGGTATACTGTCCATCAGAGCGTTCCTGTAAGCTCGTAGCAAGAATCTGTTTCCGATTCGGTCATTTTGAAATCACAATCTCGTTACTAGTAGACCACACAGTAGATGTAAGTTTTTTATATATACTTTGCTGATATATAAGGTCATTATACACCTAGTTGCAAAAGAGAGCTCCCAATAATAGTCTCAGACAAATCCCATCCAAGAACAGTGTCTAGAGAAATCCTCATCCATTTCATACAAGGCGAGAAAATGTGTCTTCCAGCCCCGAGATCCAATATCCAATCATTACCTCGAGGTTTTCTCGAAATCCAAAGCCCCGCCGCCGAATCCAGACGGCTCCAGGGGGATAGTAAAAAGATCATCCAGTGATTAGAGAATACAGAAACGAAAACTTATGCGCCGTTGTTGATGAGCAGGTTCTTGGTACCGCTGGGGACCTTCTTGATGGCATTCTTAAGAGCGGAGGAGGCAATGGTCTCGCAAAGACCGGAGGCGGAGGCGCCGTTGCCGAGGAGGTAGGCAGCGAGACCGGCGACGTGGGGGAGGCCATGGAGGTTCCGGAGAGGGAGGTAGAGCCGCCGCCGACCTTGACGGACTCGATGGCGACACCGGGGGCGAGGACGTCGACGAGCTCGCCAAAGTTGGAGAAGCTGGCGAAGCCGTCGGTCTTGTCGGTGGCGCCGACGGTGCAGGCGCTCTCGGCGGAGGCCGGGGAGGAGGTGCTGGCATCGGCGCCCTCGTTGCCGGCGGCGACGGCGAGGAAGATGCCGGCCTTGGTGATGGCGTCGGCGGCGTCGTTGAGGGCCTGGGAGAAGCCGCCGCCGAGGGACATGTTGACGACGACGCCCTTGGGGCAGTCCTTCTTGGGGGCATCCTCGACGACGAATTCCATACCGGCGACAACACCGGAGGTGGTACCAGAGCCGTCGTTACCGAGGACCTTGACGGCGAAGAGAGACGTCTTCTTAGCAACGCCGTACTTGGCGCCACCAACAGTGCCGGCAACGTGGCTGCCGTGGCCCTGGCCGTCAGTGTTGCTGCTGTCGACGAAGTTCTCGGCCCAGGAGGCACGGCCCTCGAAGTCCTGAAATCAAGAGTCAGCCTCTGCTTGTCTCTAACGACAAATGGGTCGGTCGGATCTCTGTTACTTACTTCGTGCTCGGTGTCGATACCGGTATCGACAATGTAGGCGCAGGTGCCGGCACCAGCAGTATCGTCGTAGGTGTAGGTGGTGCTGGTGCTGTTGGTGCCAGAGTTGGAGATACGGGCCAGGCCCCAAGGAGCGTTGGGCTGAGTGGCGGAGATCTTCACGATAGAGTCCTGCTCGACGTACAAGACGTCGGGGTTGTTTCGGAGGTTGTCAAGCTCATCATCCTCGAGGGAGGCAGCGAAGCCGTGGAAGTGAGTGCCGTAGGTGTAGTCGGCGTTGGCCTTGATGGAGCTGATGGCAGAGGAGATGGAGAAGCTAGAGGACTGCTTCTGGGGAACCAGCTTCACGATGTACTTGCCGGGGATGGCGTCGGCACCACGAGGGAGGATGAGGGGAGCGGGAGAGTCACGCTGTCTGACGGAAGAGGGGGCGGCCATGGCCAGAGGCATGAGGGCGAGGAGAGTAGAGGCACGCATCTTGGTGGTTGTTGCCGGGTTGGTTCTAAAGATTGAAAAGAATGATATTGAATTGGATTGGATTGGAGGGATGGTTGAGTGAATGAATGAATGGATGGATGAGGATGGGATGAGGAGAAGCAGAAACAAGCCGGATGAGGAGGGACAGACAGGTTCTATTTATCTTGGGTTGAGGTTCATCATGAACTGGCCCAGCTTCGATCACTCAACCTGTAGGCATCAAAGACGATCAGGGGGTGATGCTTGCTGATGGTGGCGTCCAGTGCTGCCAACTGGGCCTCATACCCACCCCTCCACCCCCTGATGGAGATATCCCACGCCTATTCTGGCGCCTCATCTTGGCTTCTCATGATATGCACAGCATCTGCGGTGCTGTCAGGCTGGTGGATGCATCATCGTCCGCTGGAGCAGGCACACAAGGAACCCAATCCTTGCCAGTGCCGCGGAAAGTTGGAAGGGGAGGCCCATAGCCGCTGCCGAAGGACATGACACAAGCCTATGCTACGAAAGGAAGCTGTGCAGATCACTCAGGTTCCCTTCCACGGCGTGCTGGTCAAAAAGCCCAGCCCAAACGACGTGATGCGGGTGCCGATCTAGTGTCTGGACCTACCGAAACCAGCCAAGCCTGGGGTCCATTAATCCAGGGGCACGATCTGGTGCGACCGTGCATCTCCTTCTGAGCTGTGTGCTTGGACACCCAACGTGAGCAGCGGCTCGTTGTCTCTTCAGCTGGCAGGGGAGGCTGCAGCCCAGAACAGCGGATGGGCCTTTTGGGGATCGGCAGTCAACGCCCCCTGGTCGGTCCAGGGAGAAAGGGTAAGGCTTCTTTCTGCATCAGACTTGGGCTTGGATCTTGTACGAGAGGCCGTGATTGGGGATTGGCAACCGGGAGAGTAAATTACAAGGCTCAGTTGGGCATGGAAATCAACAAATGAAAGCGACATGCCGAGCCAGAGGACCAACAACGCAACGGTACCATCGCTGCTACCGCGGGAGGACGAAATAGCCCGACGAATCTGGCTCGGATCATCGAACTAGAGTCGGGACACCAGTCTTGGTGGAGATGAAGCGCAACGGACGCGATGCTTCAGTCGGTTGGTCTGCCACCAGCCAGCCCAATCGGCGTCGAGCTTCATCTAGCGTGTCAGTTAGGGCCAGTTAGAGCAAGAGAGTAAGATCCTTGTTCGAATTCGCTACGTGTCTGGCGCCTAGCATTGGCTCACCGCGCTGTGGCATCGCCGGAATGAAGTGTTTCGTCAACAAACCAGTAAGAAAGGGGAGAGCAGCCCTCGCCGTAGCGCTCTTACTGTCCCCACGAGCTTCACATGCATTTCTTCGTTTAGGGAGGTCTCCATTGTCCATAGTCGCTACCCCATTGGTGTTCTTACCGATACCCACAGCGATCATCGTTGCTCTAAACATCACCGACAATCAGATCATGCCACAACAACACACAGACCACCGGCGGCCGGGATTGTTTATTTGTAAGGTTCAATGCGATCCCAGCATGGTGCGGCATCCTATTCCGATTTCTCTTTGTCCGCCGCGAGGACGCCTCAGTTCCGAAGCCCAGGGAAACGCCCCCGATGAATGTCTCATAGGTTCAGCGCGCTGTGAATACCATCGCGCGGTACAGTAAACCTGGGGTAGACCTATTCCGAGCAAGCTGAGAAGCCCCTCACCGAAACAGCGGCAACACTCCTACGTAAGAGTACGAGGATGAATCACAGCCACGACGAGTACTACCCTCTGCCTCCTCTGACGTACCATGTCGGTATCACTCATACACACACACTGCCAGGCCAAGCAACAACTGAGCCCTAGGAGGCTCAATCAATCGATTGAGTCAATCAACAGCCCTGCCCAGCCTGGCGAGCTCCACACTGACACTGACGATCGCCAGCACGTCAGACCCTGATCTGGACTTCCATCTCGGGAAGCTGCTTTGGCAGTGCAGGCGGCCCTTGCATTCGTCCTCAATGCAGACTCAAAAGTACCGAAGACGGGAGACCTGCCTTTGCCTGCTAAAGGCGTCAGTGGACCACTCTTTGATATCGATATCGTAACATCATTCATGCAAAACATGGGCACGGAGACTTTTGCGCCACTTTTTTATCAGCGCCGCTACCCACGGACGAACTGGCTAATACCTAACAAGCAGCATAGCTTGAGCTGAGCATTCACTTGTAACACCCGAAACACGGCAGCCGGCCAGCTAGCAGCCATAATTAGGTGAGACAGGAGATTTAGGGGTCCGTTCCTTGTTTGAGCTTTGAAAGAATGACATACCCCCTGGCCCGGCCCCCAACATCCTTCCAGGTGGATGTTCCATAATACATTCCAGATGAAACAACGCTCAACTGCCGGATGTGGGATTTGAGCAACTCAGACGCCACAGTTCTGATAAACGCGCTGTGGAGAAGCCAGGCTGATCGGGAGCACATGAATGAGGAATCGTCTACGCGCGACAAATTCACGGTCGTCGAGTCAATCACTTTAAGCTTACCCACCGGAGCTCCATCCTGTATCGGCATCAATCGTCGCTTGAATATATGGAGCCAACAAGGTTCAGCTTCCCGAGATGCGACCGCCCATCATGGAATCTTTGATGGTGAGTGGATAGGAATGGCTTGCTTCGAGCTTCGAGACCGTTCGTATACGCGCAGCTATCGCAAAGGCTCCGAGAATGCGGGATTAGCCCATCGTCCAAGCAGCACAGAATTCCGCAACGGGGCCGTTTAGTGGGAGAGCATATAACAATGATGCAAGGCTCATTACTTCCTTGATCGCATTGACGCAGGTTCCTTTCCGGTTGTTTTCTTAGTAATACCCGCTCGGAAGAAGCGAAGGTTTGGTTCCGTCTTCCCGGCCAACAAGGTTTGTTCTCTACGCCGGTTACAGAGTTTGTGAAAGACTTCCCTTCCGCCTTGCATCGATTAAGCATTAGTACACACCTTGTTGATTTCCTCCGAACATTCCTGGTGATAATACGACAGCTCCGAGAAGCACCTGCTTTGGTCAGGGCGAACTGAGCTCCCAAGCTAGCAGACTTCGAAGCTTCTTCTAGATAACAGCCCTCAAGTATTGACAAGCTGCAAAGGTTCCTTACTCTTCCACATGTAGATCTACACTCACGAAGAAAAAAAGGGCAAGGCGTCAAGGTACGGCAAGGCGGTAGAGAATGGTGAAACGCATTGACACCTAGCTCACCATAAACATCACGTCACAACCTCGGCCCCTACCAGTTTCGTCACATTCTTGCGGGTAGCAGCGGCATGCTTCTTCACGTTAATTTCGATTAAATGGGCTTCAAAAGAACCAGCACGTGTAGTCCGACTTGCCTTTTACACAAAGGCAATACCCATCAACTTGCGGGTCTTCAATTTAGATAACCAGGAGTGGCTGGCCTTCGCCCATCGGTAAGCCTTCTCACACGAGGTCTAGTGGAAACCTGGTGCTGGGTATCTCTGACTTTCTGGTCCGTGGGATGTTTGATGCTCAAGCACGGCCGCGGGAGCCGTCTGGAACATAGACACCAGCCCTCAAAACTCCGCCATCACCGCCAATGAGGGCTCAGATTCATCCGGCTCTCCGAGTGTTTCATACTTGTTTAGACGCAGTAGCATTTACATAAGATTTTGATGTCACAGCCACAAGCGAAGACCTCCATGAACAAACCACAAAGCTGTGACCTCATTCAAACATTCCACTTTTGGGAAAATCAGGAAATCGTCCATCCTTTAACACTGTCAGAAATCCTTACGCCTTACAACCCTCGTAATATGAGACGGGTATGAAGAGATCGGAGCGCACAGATCGGCTCACCCCTTCTTCCTTCGGTGGCCCCGGCGGCGCATTCGCACCTCCTAATTGATCGCCAAATGACGCTCATCGCTAGAACATTCACCAATCGCAAAACCATGATATGCATAACGTTCTAGTTTCGTTATGTTCTGTAGTTCATCTGGTGTTGCGTCTCATTTGTCTCCTGGTTCCAGTCTCAAGTTTCCCTCGGACGATCCCCCCCTCGGAAGATGGATGCGGGACAGATCAAGCTCAAACGCACATAGGCTAGCTAGAGAAGCTCTTATGGCTCCACGTTAGGGATTCTTTGTTATAACCCAGCCCCAAAGTCAGTGTTCTCCTCGGAGGCTCTTCCAAAACGGAGGTTTATCAAGCGAACCATACTACGGAGCTGTGAGGCATAGAATACAACATGCGCGAGTGGCCTCGTCTCTTGAGGATATTTTCCCATTTACTCCTTCAGAGCTAGTATGCAAAGTGCGAAAGTCTGGCGTTCCAAAAAGCAGATTTTCACATTACTTGTGCTCCAAGTAATCCAACAAGTGCTGTCACTAACACAGATTTGTACTTTCAGTGACTTTTGGACTCACAAACCCTTTCTCATGCGCGCTGTTGTTCCTGCAATTTCCTCGAGATCATGTCCCCAATAAATACATTGTAATTAGCCAAAGTTTGACCTTCCTCTCTCGAGCACGTGTCTTCCTCAAGCAAGTGTCTTCCTCAGGCAGTGCCTTTCATGACCTCCAGTATCACATCCTACCCTAAACTTCAGTCCACGGATGTTTACGAATTCTGATCTTCGGGCATAGGATGACTTTGGGTTAAAATGCCTTGATATTCTATTTAGATATTGAGATAAGAGTAATATAGGTTGTTCTGATCCGTCCGCATGGAGATCTCCAATAGTTGCCATCGTGCCTCCGTGCCTCTAATCGACTCTTGCGCCACACTCTCAAATTCTCGAGGCACAATGTCAGGGCTCCCCAAAGAACATCCTCCCAGCGACATCTGACGAAGTTAAACATAACACGCGGACCGGCCTTAGGTTGGACGCATGCCCTCCTCACTCTTCCAATGTGTTGTCGTGACATGGCCAGCGCTTCGTCTCGCAAGGAGGAGGCGGAACACTCGCTCTCGAGGGACGATAGGATAGGATTGGCGGCTTCGCCAAATTGATTTCCTCCACATGATGGATGCTTTTTCTTCAAAAGCATGAAGCATCTCAACTTAGAAGATACTCGGCCAAAATGCCATCCAGATGTAGGTATTCATCCTGTTGGAATACCCCAACAAGGTCCTCCACCACCCATTGCAATCCGATGATCTATTATGACAGCCTAATACCAGATCTTGCATTTCCAGCTTTCTGAATTCACCAAATGGAGATCAAGAGCCATATCGCGTGGACTTGCTATCCACATACCAGATCATGTACGGTAAGAGCGAAGTGCTGGCACATTATCACTCCAAGGTCCATCATGGCCATCCAGATTGGAGTGTGCAGGATCACTATGAGGTGGGAAACCCGCTGGGATGTGCAGGAGGATTTATTTTTATACCCGACCGACCTTCCGTATAGACTCATTTATTCATAGTATCTTCTTTTAACGATAATTGACGAAAGAGAAACTGCTCCTTCTAATCCAGTGATCCAGCCAGGGCGACGGCGCTGAACCTCAAATCACCGCCTTCTCTCTCCAAGAATTTGAGAGGACCAAGAGAAAGGGCTTTGGTACTCAACACATCCTCGTTCTCCTCGAGGTCGCCCCGCTTGATAGGTCCCTTTCGACGGCCATCCAACTCCCAGATGCCGCCCCTTGTATCCTTGACGAAGCAAACGTAGTGCAGATCGACGTCGTCCTGAGCATCAGGTGCTGCGGTGTCTCCCACGGAGGCTGCCTCCCTATGGGCTGTGGCGAGGGCGGGTGTTTGCTCGAGGAGGCGCGATCGCTCGGCAGGGGGGAGGTCAATTGACTTTTTAAGCAGGCTGTCGAGAGTTGATCCTTCCTCTATGATCACACTGTTAGCACCTCATGCGAAGAAAAGAAGGAGATAAGAATGGGGGGGGGGGGGGGGGGGGGGGTCGTTACCGATCAAGTTCCGCGCGGGCCCATTCGACACAGCGTGCAATAGACCCATGAGGCCACAAGCATTCCGGATCGTCTGCTTCCACCAAATCACAGGCTCCGAGTCCCCCTTGGTCGTGTACTCTTGGGCGGTGCTATCTTCAGCCATACGGTGGCTCTCGTAGGCTGCGCTGACGGGGAAGACGAGGAGGAGGGCAAGCGCGGGACGGGGGATAAAGGAGAGGAGCTCGGGGTCCGTGAGGGAGTAGACATCGTGCATCTGGAGCGCGGGAGAGACGCCGAGCTTGTGGATGAGGTCGGTCATCAGCTGCGGGTTCGCCTCGAGGGGAATGAAAGAAAGTGCGCCCTGTTGGGGATCGGGGTCTGTAGTTGTCGACATGTTGTGTGATTTTCTGCGGTGAGAAAGCTCCGTCGACGGTATTCCTTGGCTGGTAAGAAGCTCGTTTTGGTGGAAGTATGATGGATAAGCAAAAGCTTTAGGTCAACTAAAGCTTTCCCCACAGATATTGCTGCCAAACAAGTACCAGTCGGTTATGGGGGAGCTTGAATTGGTGATGCTCTTGATGATGGTGAGGGGTCCTGCGAGGCAGCAGCGCATAACACGTTAATCAGCTGCTGTACCTGCTGGCGGGTAGAGAATGACGTAGCGCGTCGTGGAGGGGTATCTGCCATTTGGCCTACCCTGTAGCTATGGGACGGGTCTTCAATGCATGATTCATCGCGACAGCCACAGTTCTCAACTTTTTAGCACACCTCTCATACCTTCAGATATGGTCGATTCTCCTAGGCCTAGCACGCGATGCAGTAATGCTTCGCGCCCCCGGTCCGCTTCTGTTGACTTGGTGTGTGTAGTTGAACTAGTCTTGTTAGTCTATTATTTGCTGAAATCATTTTCTAGAAAAGGACATTGCTATCTTTGTTCCGGAGAAACTTCTTGGTAGATTCAGAAGCTTGTTTTCCAAGGTAAGTGAGTCAGTCAGTCAGATTATAGCTCGCCTTCATCATCAGGCGACTGGGGTATCGACACTCCTGCATGGGAACGTGCCTGGGACTAGTCATGACAGTGCAGGTTGCAGTAGCTCAGGAGTTGTCCAACGCCTCAGAAAGCGGAGGCAAGCCCACCGGAGGCGATTGTTGACGCTATCAAAAGTCTAACAGCTGGTACCATCCATCCAAAAGGACTGTGGCCAAGCGAAATTACGTGGTGAGGAAGTAATCGGGTAGTGACAGTCTCTTCTATTCGACCCAATGCTGATTTCATCATGGTAAATTGTCCCAAATCTCCCATGGGCTGGATTGGAGCCGCTAGGGGATAAGATCAACAAACGGTTCCCTCCGACGAGCACGTGGAGTTCGCACCCTGGACTGGGGAAGGCAGGGCGAAGGGTCTGCCTCGTCGTCATCCTCACTAGGTTCAAATGAGCATGGCCCTGGACGTTCAGCCTTCGGAGAGTTCGGACATCTACCAATCCAATGCCCCCCCCCCCCCGAGACGATATGTTGATGAACACAGTAGCAACCAGCATGGGGTTCGAGGAAGGCTGACTGAGATCAAGTTTAAAAATGGAGAGGACCTGAACCGGGACTCGGGGATTGGAGCGCAGGCCTGAGTCTGAACCAGCTTGTTGGTAACGTGTGGAGGCAGCAGAGGGGCAGGAGAGGCATGAAGGACCATGGGCATAAAACCTTGGACTGTTCCATGGCCTTCGTGATCATGCAGGTTGGTACGGGAAAGGCATCGACGAGGCAGCACCGGCTTAATCCAGAGGCCGCCCGTCTGGTTCTTGCTCTGTGCATTGAGCATCAGCGGCCGCGCACGGCTACAAAGGACTAAACTAGTAAAACTGAATGACCTTTGAAGAGCGAGGAGCTGAGCGTCCCTCCACGAGCCGCATGGAAGGCGGGGGAGTCTTGCGTTGGGCTCTTTGCATACGATGCGGCTGGGCGGTGGGTAAAGCACCACGATCGCAGGCAGACATGAATGCCACAGGCTAAGAAAGCAGCCCATCGACAGCTTCAATGAACTGGGTGTCCAGATTCCATCAACATGCAGATCGAGTTAGTAATTAATGCTGGCATAGCCCCAGTCCGACCCGCGTACCGCCTGTTCGGATCTACTACGCAGTTTGGGGATGTGCTCCCGAGGGCCAAAGAGAGCCGGCCATTAAGGTAGCCACCCAGCTACTGCACACAGCTGGATGATGCTAGTGTGAACAACTCATCAATGGCTGGCCATAGCTTCGGCACTTTGCATTGAAGCTAATGAGGACTTTTCACCTGGGGTTACACCTTGTGAGGCGGTAATGGCGGTGATTATCGTGACGCTGACACCGAGCCTCGACGAAGGGCGGGGAGGCTGAGGAAGGAAGAATGGGAGGAGGGGAGTTCAGCCAGCCATGACTAAAGAGCTGAAGAAGCTGAGAAAGAGGAATAGTCGAGAAATCGTGAATGACGGACGGGTCTAGCCAAGGACAGGGGGGCTAGAGAAATGAGCTGCGCGTTCCCGTGTCACACACACCAGAACAGGATGCACGGCCGCTACGCAATGGGCATTCGGGACGAGGCAGGCGCAGGTACAGAGACAGACGAAGAAAACGAAAGGCAGCGGAAGCTAAGATCAGCAACACCAAGCCGCCAGCAGCTCCCAAAAGGCCCCCAAAAAGTCGACGAGTCGCATCTTGGAGAAAAGTTTTGGGTGGAGACGTCGATCGACATCTCCAACTTAGCCAATCGCATCCACTCCTCCAGCCCTGACAATCTGCAACTGGGCTAGCCCTGGTCTCACTCGATATTGCCCTGCCTGTGTCTTGTCCTCGACTCCTGCTCCTTGTCTGAGCTGGGTCTTCGAGTGCCGGTGCTGGCTAGGCCTTGGCCGGGTGAGGCTCTGGCTTGGGTCATGTTGAGCATCATTGTCCCAACATCGGCCAACTAGACGTGGCTTCCGACAGATGGAGAATCTGCAGGGCGGGGAATTTGATTCAGGCCGTGCCATGATCTGGTTAGGCAAAGAATCGATTTTTGCCGTTTCTTTTGATATCTAGGCACAGGGGTGTACTCTCGGACGAAGATCTAGCTCGTATTCATTGTGCTGCCTCTATGTAGCAGTAAGTATCACGGATGTTGGCGCTTGTTTTTTTCCCCTCGCTACCGAACAGCTGAAAGAAGGGATACCGCCATTTCTTCGTCATCGGAGCGTTCTTCTTACACAGACCGTATTTTCGTGGTAATACATGCTGTAGACCTGGCATTCCCGGTCATCCATGGTCCTCCCGAGCTCCCGTTTAGTTTATTCACGTCCCGATTCCCGTATTGGTCGTCACGGCCAAGGGAGCAACAAACTGATGGCTCATGCGCTGCAGTTAAGCGTGAGGGTTTGAGTGTTACCAGCCAATGTTGTTGGTCGTGGGTGTGAATAGGTGCGTTGGCTGCACGTCTGTATGCGTGCACATCTGCATGTCTATCCTGCGGCCGAGTTCACAAGACCACAGCATCGATTGTCTCGCTTCTCAGCTTCAGTGTCTCCCCGTCTCGGCCGCAAGCAGGCAATCGATCGGTTGAGCAAGCCACCGCGAGAGGGAGGCGAGACGCGCAAAGATGGCGTAGGTAGTGGTACATGGCAATCTTGCAAGTTGAGCAAACGGCACTGGCTGACGGATGGCCAGTGACGATGCTTCGGGTGATTTAGATCGATCTCCGCTGCGGTAATTGTTTGATTTCTGGAGTTTGCAGTGGTAATATTGCATCCCCAGGCTATAGCAGCGATCTTATTGGGCAGTCATGGAGCTCATGATCTACACCATCCATCAATCTATGCAGCCTCTTTCAGCTTGCATTCTGCCTGTTGTTTTGCTTTTCCCCCCACCCCGGTATCCATCCCAGATTGTAGATTCCATTCCTACTGGCCGCTCGAAGTGACTTAGCCTATGATCCCAATTGAAGATGAAGCGATTGCCCCGTCTGCGATGCATCAGTGCGGGCGGGCTTTTCTGAGCTCGCGGCGGTTCAGCTTGCCCAGGCCTCCGGACCCATGATCCTGAGCTGCCGGCCTGCTCTCGGATCCATGATGCATCCAAGCAGCCCGACATGATGGCAACAAGAGCATGGGTTGCGCAACTGGGGCACGCTAGGACACGCTATGCTGCGCTTTTCTGTAGCTAGCCTCTCGCCAGTCACGACTGGGATGCTACATGGTGCACCTTAGACCTGGCCCAGCCTCCACTCAAACACCAGTCAAACGAGAGAAGCAGCTGAGAATGCAGTTGTGTCTCCAATCTGTATTCCGCGCCGCCGTGTCCTCGCACAGGCAAGGTCTCAGGCAGGGCCCCCCTGTCGATCGAGAACAGACCTAGAGATATTCCACGGCCTGCTCTTGACCTGCGTGCTTCTCCGCCCACGACTCCATGTACCTGCTTGGGCTGCTGCGCTGGCTGGCGGCGGCGCGCACGAACGCATGTGCGGCCGTGGACTGGCATGCAGGCACACGATTCATTCACCTGGGATGGAGGGCTGGATGGGGCGACGCCATGGATGGATGGCCTGGATGGACGGCCAACTGCCTCTACATTGTTTAGCACTACCACCTAATTAATCCACTGCCCAATATTATGACCCTAAAACCTGCTACGCACTGGCTAAATTATGCACATCCCACTTCCTGCTCCTCCCCGGTAGCCTCTGGTGCCAAGCTTTGCCATGTCGTGCTTCCCGCGCCCAGGCCAATACGCCCTCGACCCTCCTCTAGACTCTCCAGCTCGGCCTCTCTCACGGATGGCTGCTTGCTGCTGCTTGTCATCCCCACTTGACTTCACGCTCGTACATGTACCTACACTACACTTGATATACATATAGTACCTGGCAAGCCACTCACAGCCTTCCTCTACCTTACCTTGACGCCTCGGTCGTGCCTCCCGCCGTTGGTCTGCCCTTCCTCCTTCCCCGGCTGTAACTATCGAAGTAGTACTTTCCCTCTCCATTTTTCTTTCTCCCTTCTCTCTCTCACATCTTTCCAACCACAGCTTCCATGTCCATTTTGTTCTGCTACTCTTTTCCTTGAATGCGCCTCACCCTCTAGTGGCGAGTTCCTCCTCTTTCCAGGGTTTCCCAAGAGCTTGTATACTTATTAATTATCTGCCATTTTTTATACGACTCGGCGGCCCAGACATCCGCCCATTGTTCGCAGCTCTCGTCCAACACACTCACTGCGCTTCGGCCAAGAGACGCACAAGGCACTGGTGGTCGGTCGGTTGGACCAACACGGCCCAGTCAGTCCACCGCCACCGGATGGACGAGACCATCCCTCTCTCTCAGCTACCTAATTCTTTCGTCCGCTCTCCTCCATCTTCCTAGCGACACGACAAGCCGACACTGTGAGGCCGAACCTAAAGCGAAGCGAAACCACCGAGCCACACAGTCCAACCCAATCAATGGCTTGCGCTCGCCTGTCGCAATCGCATCATGGGTCTCTTCAAGTTCCTGTCCAAGAAGGCCTCCATTGATGAATTATCTCAGCACCAGGCGACTACCAAAGGCCAGGCATATGATTCCACCACTATTGCCCCACCACCCATCCGAGGTTCGTCTGCCAGAGTTACCATGCTTTTTCTTCATTCCATTGCTTCATCCATCATTACGTCGATATTCTCTACTGTGCGATGCCATATCTGAGGACTGGAATAGCGGACATGGTGCAATGCTTTCTCCCATATTCGTCGCATGTTTCAGTGCGGGTCGCAATTGTTGCAGAATAGCGCCTCGAAACGTGGTGTTGCGTGCCTGCCTGTGGATGAGGTGCCTCGAGTGTATCAGATCCATCGTACTGACCTAATTCTTGTGTAGGCACCCTTCCTGTTCGCGGCAATGGTCCCACCAATATTCAGAACCTCAAACAAGCCGCTCGTGATCGCGCTCAGGCCCAGAATGAGGCTGGATTAGATACTACCATCCGCCTACGTTCTCGGAGTGTTGGCCGACCCAATACTGCGCCGGATGCTCCAGCTTCCCCTTCCTCGCAGCATAGACCAAAGTCATCTGGCAAGTCTAGTGCCCGGAAACGAGACCCGACCCGCGCTCAGCCTTTTCTCGTCAACAAGCGACCTGGTCCGCCGTATCTCATTGGTTTGACAGGCCCGCAAGGCGACTCTGGGCACGTACAAGATGACAATGCCAGCACCAGAGGCCGAGGCCAATTGCCTCCTCCCGTGCCTCCCATTTCCTCGCACTTCAAACAGTCCTCGACTTCCACAGCCACCTGGACAGTTGCATCCGATAACGCTTCTATCAAAACCGGAATGGCGTCTTCTTCCAATTCCGTCGCTAAGCCTCCCAACGGATATATCGACATCCTCGATGCTCAAGGCGCACTGAAGCCCTCCGATTTCAGAACCCGCGTGAAGGCTGCTGGCGCTCGTGACTATGGAGAGGACGTGGCGGAGCGTAATTTGGGTGTCAATGGTGTTGACCTGACTAGTCCAGCTGTCCAGGCTTTCTATGCTTTGACTGGCGGCGCTCAGCTTGCCTATAAGTCTGATGGTAGTGCCGTTGACGTCTTTGGCAACAAATACGCCGCCGGTTCCATTCCAATTCATTTCCAGCGTGCGCCACGACTTGTCACCGATGAGCAGTACGACTCAGAGCCGGCTCTGTCGTACCCTCACCACAAAGCAAAGAGCAAGGGAGACAGCTATCCCAAGCGAACGACAAGCCTGGAACCTCGATTTGCCAGCTTGCTGCGAAAGCCTGGTGAGGGTCTTAGCCCAAGAGACGCAACTTCTGCTGCCAGCGAGGCCGCTATGCGCCGCAAATCTGTTCATGGGAGTGCTTTATCCCCCCTTCTTATTCACAGCCTACGGCTCGTCCTTTGAGCATGCACTCCGCAATGATGCCCGATTATCACATCGATGCGGCCACGATCCCCGACATTCCCCGAAGCCGGCCAAATACAGGTTCTTCGGCCGGGCAAACGCCCACCAAACTCCAAAATGGACGATCCAGAGATTCATCGGCCTTGTCCAAAGAGCACTATTTCGTCAAGACTTCAAACTCATCCAGGTTTCAGCGAGATGATGAGTCCTTTGACTCATCTACGATTTACGATGGCGAGGAAACTGAGACGGACGAGGTCGGGCCCTTCCAGCATCAGCGACCTCAGTCGCCACAGAGAAGGGGGCGAGATGATCAATACGAGCCGAGTTACGATGAGATTGGGATTGCGAAATCTGACGATTTCTTGTCCCCCGTGCCCCCCGCGCCTCCTGCTCGTGAGTCCTCTGCTTCCTCTGCGATGGTTCATACTATACACTAACATGAGTCTACCTCGGCAGGCAACCCCAACCGTAACTCTGGTGTCTGGGTTGATCATGTCCGTCAGCTGCAGCAGCAGCATCAGGAGCAGCAAATTCACCAAGTGCAATCAGACGTCCACAGTCAACCGGGCCAGAAAGCCATCAGTCTAATTGGGCAGATTCATTCTGAGCAAAGCCAGCCTAGTACCTCTCGACCCTCAAGCTCCTCTTCCCGCACCCGAAACCGCTCTGTCGGTGCAAGCTCCTCCCATGCTGGCCGAGTATGTCTCGATGACATAACTGAGCATATTCCTAACCGTACCTCATCTCTATCCGTATCTTCTGCTACACCTACCGTGGCGTCCTCGAATCAATCTAGCAACCCGTTCCCCCGCCCCCCGAGCCGGCACACAGCCAACACCTCCATCGATCTTGCCTACTCTATCCCCGTGAAACCACCCGCTATTGATTACCACGCTCTGAACGGTAAAAACAGCCGTAACACGTTCGGAAGCATTCGTGGTAGCCGTGAGAATGTTGCCTCTACGTCGCCGGTCTATGACAATGAGGATGGCTACTTGACGTCAACAACTGATGGATCAGACATTGAGTCATACATCAAGAAGCGCACACGCAAAAATCGCGACGGAGAAGGTCTTCTTTTCAACGAGTCTGGTTATGGTGGTGCTCTTCCAGGACTCTTCGATAGCCCAACCAGCATCTTTTCTTCTTTGCCAGCGCCCAGTAGCCTTCCCAGCACGCAATATAGGCCGAAGAGCAGCGGCCTTCGCCACTCGAGGGCGCCTATCTCTCGTCCATTTACTGGCCATTCGCGGGTTCTTCCCAATACCTTTCCCACATGGGACGAAGGCGACTCGTCATCATCGATGACCGTCTCGGAGCCAGATATCGAAACCCCACGTGGCGACAGTGGCGCTTCACAAGTGGCTTCACATGCTGATGAAGCTGACAATAAACACCCCTTGAATGGCACTGGCCATCTTGATGATAAGCTCAGTACCGACCTCGCCGTCCGCCTGAGGAAGCAGTTGAAGCGTCGCAATCGGATCGTGGCTCGGGAGAAGCTTTTGCAAGAACAAAAAGAAGGTCTCGGCCATGCTCAATGCCAATTTAAATCCGTGGTGGAATAGTGTTTTCTGCTCGTGCAGTAGAGCTCGCTACGATACTATGCTCTTGCATCTACTCACAACAGATCTCAACTCGACACATTCGCACACCAAAAAAAAATTATTGCAATACTATCG
This sequence comes from Clonostachys chloroleuca, assembly GCA_037952775.1. NCBI lineage: Eukaryota > Fungi > Ascomycota > Sordariomycetes > Hypocreales > Bionectriaceae > Clonostachys > Clonostachys chloroleuca. Next base: position 8,860,059 of record JBANAY010000003.1, on the reverse strand, counting down.
CAACACAACGACCAACATCTCAGCATAACCACATAGATGTATTTAGACAGCTCAGGCATGAAAGGTGGATATGGTAATGATACGGCTTAGATGATGAATGATCTGTTAGGGGGTCCACAGGGCTTTGGAAAAGGAGGAATGGTTCCTTGGGTGAACGTGCCCTCCAGTCCCTCCCCTCTTTACGTATGCGCGCTATTTTTTTTTGCTCTTGGTCACGTTAATGAAATTCAAACCTAGTTAATACCCAACAGGCGACAAGTCTGTTTTTTTTCTTTTATGATCACTTGTTAGTTAGGAAATGAGCCTTCAGGTTAAATAATGATCAAATGATACGTCTTGACAAAGCGATTCGATAAATGAATGATGAGATGGTCTTTAGAGAGTTATTCGCGATGATTTTATTTCTACCTGGTGAACGAGGAAACTAACATTTCGCTTCTGGGTGATGAAATTCCAACCATGGTTTGGTTGGCGATTCTAAATCCTGTAATACTCCTTGTTAAATGTGAAGGTAACTTTGGTTCCTTGAGCTAGCCATTTATTTCTGCTCCTTTCCTCCACAATCGCATCCAAACTCGACCTTGAACTGTTCCTTGTCCATCTTTGAAAACCTATCCAAGGCCTTGGTAGCGACCGCCACCTTGGCATGACGCCCGGTCTTGGCCGTCGCATGCTCGACGACCGTCCCGTGGATGACGAGGGCGCAGAGCTCGTCGCTCTCGGTGACGGCCCTGACGCCCTCTTCGACGCCGCAGGGCACGGCGGAGGCGCACAAGCGCCATCCGGTGCATGTGAACTCGCCTCCCAGACGTTGCGACAGCCCCGTGACGGGGTGGTTGCTGGCGAAGCAGTCGTACGTGTTCATGTTGATAAAGAAAGGGAGGATGTGCCGGGTGAAGAACTTGTGCACCACGTCGTAGTCATACTTGGCGTCCACGAACATGGCCCCGACGAGCGCTTCGACGATATCGGGGAGCGCCTTGGGGGAGGCGGAGCGTCGAGCCAAAAGTCTAGACGCATGTCCGTGCCTGTGGTCTCGGCCTGGAGCTTCGCCGTCTCTTCTGCCATTTCCAAGTCGGAGATGTATTGGCTCACTTGCCCGGCCAGGGAGGCAGTTGTGCTCATCATGTGCGGGTGTAGGTCGAGACGCACGCAGAGAAACCCAAGGAACTGGTTCGATACCATTGCCATTTTGTGTTCAGTCAGCCATTGGGGATCAGCCTTGGGGAATGTTCGAAAGAGGTAGTCAACAATGCTCATATCGAGGAGAGCATCACCCAAGAACTCGAGCTGCTGATAGTTGGGGATGTTGTCCCATGTCCAGGATGGATGCTTGAATGCGCTGCGGGCCAGAGAAGGCGATTCAAAGGCGTATCCGACTTTCTTTCCAACGACCTGCGCCGTGTATTCGTGGGCTGTTGGTACTCGCTCGGGGAAATGCCAGCCTGGAACTTTGTAGGCTTGGTAGTATTCCGCGAATGATTGCATTTTATGTTTCTTGCTCTTGACCATGGCAGTAACAGCCTTGACTGCCATGTCCATATTATCACTACTGAGATACGCCGCCCCGATCAAGGCCTCGCAGACATCTGCAATTGACTTGTCGGCAAGGTCGTGATGAAGCTCGAGTTTCGGGGCCTTTCCCTTTTTCAGTTTCAAGTTTGGATACCAGATTCTCCGGTCAAATGATTTGGAGCGAATGAATTTCTGCAGCTCGCGGTCAACTGCATGGTTGAAGAGATTGTTGTTGCACACTAGCAGCATTCGCTCAACGTGATATTCATACTCTGTACTTTCTGGTTTGAGAGTGAAAAGTGCTATTGTTGTCGACATCTTGAGAAAGGTATCTCCCAAGAATTCTAAACGCTCGTAATTCTTTTGGGCGTAAGTATCGTCTTCATTTTCCATACCATCCTTGGTGATGGCCTCAAGGGCCAGGCCGGGAAGTATGTCCAGCCCCAGCAGAGAACAAAGCTCTAAAGCAATCAAATACTGATCAAGTTGGAACAGGAGGGCAGGGAGCAAATTTGCCATCGAAATGATGTCCATAGGAATCGAAGAGATATCAAGAGGCTCTGGAATCACACAACACCTGGCATCCCTCGCATCATCAACGAAAAACTGATCCAAAAAGTTGCGTCGCAAGGACATCAACTCTGCATCAATTACTGGTTGGCCATCATCCCATACTGCTTGCTTCCTGCCTTTGATATATAGGCTGTTGCTGTATTCTTTGATGATTTGTGCCACTTCTCGATAAGCACGGGATTTCAGCGGCGGAGCATACGCTGGTGTTGGGTCATTGGGCGTCAGTGTCTTGTTAATGTCGTGGAAAATGAACTTCCGAGAGCCGTCTAGAGGATCCCGGGCGAACCTGTTTCGGAAAAACTCGTCTGGCCTGTTCTTCCAGTTAAGATATGGGTCTGCCAGCATATCTTTGAGGCAGGCCCAATCTACCACAGCCTCTTGAGCTGCAATTACTGAACTATGAGAACCCTCAATAGGAGCGAAGAAATAAGGGATTTCACTGGGGTTTGCCTCATACTCCTTGCTGAATAGGTCAATAAAAACCTTGAGGGTGAAAGTGGCAATGTCATCAACCTGCGCTGGTGATAATTCCAATGGGTGCTCCGCCGGGATGACCATAGCATGTGAAGAATGTCCGTTCCCAAAGAACAAAGGAATGGCAGGGATCGATGGAAGTTTTTTCCTCGAAAGCAGTAGAAGAGGGCGAGACTGACGCCCTAACCCTTGAGGTTGCTCTATAGCCAGAATGGTCGGGAACAGCTGTGTTGGAGTTTCGGTTTCAAGTTCTGACCATATTTGGGGCTTGACCAGCATTGGATATTCTGCCTTTTTATTAGGACTTATAGCTAGCCTGGCGTTTCTCATGGCTGGCAGCTTCTTGGCAAAGGAAGATTGTAAGTGTCCATTGATAAATTTCTTTTGGATCAAGATCATGCAAGCTTCGAAAGCTGCCGAGTATCTTGACAATTGTTTGTTTCGTTGGGGATGGCCGGTGACACGACTGACGGGGCAAGATTCCGGAAGGATAATATCGGCAACGAACTTCTTCCCAGTAGGCATGACAATGTATTCGGTAAAGTAGCGACGAATTCCAATCGTCAGTGTGGAGACAAACTTCTCAAGAACCTCAATGCTGTTTTCGAAGCTGAGGCGAGCACCAAGTTCAGTCTCATAGCTCTTCTGCCCTATTTGTTCTGCCCGTACTAAGGCATCAGCGTCTAGGATTGTGCCATCTTGGACTTTTCGATCGGACGGAAGAGCAGCACAGAACTGCCGCAACGTGTTTGAGTCTCTGCTCGCCTGTTTAAGCTTTCTCAAGTCTCTGATGTTGTCTGTCTCAATCATGTTTATGTATCGGGAGTTGGTCTGCCTTGCCCGGCCCCTTGACTGGATATACTGGATGACGGAGTTATATAAATCGAAGCGGATGACCAAATCGCACTCTGGAACGTCGATGCCTTCTTCTGCTACAGGAGTGGCAAAAAGGCAGTTTGTCTCCCCGGACTTGAACTTCTGAAGCGCAACAATTTGGTCGCGAAAGGTCATCGTTGGCCAGCTCGACCCGACGGACTGTGTGCCGATCTGGTTGTTCCGTTAGCACAAATGAAAGCCACAAAGCTGGATATTAGCATGACATACCATATACGAAGGCATCAAGCCCTCGATTTCCATCACAGGCTGCTGAAACACCTCTGTTAACAGGACTGCAGTTGGCCGCTGCTCTACGAATATAATCGCACGACTTGTTTCCTGTCGGTGGAATGCGTTTTCGAGAATTTCCCATAGAACTTTGACCTTGGGCGAGATCCGATCGAGGCCCTTGGAGACAGGGACAATGTCGTGAGATTTCAGGATCTCTTTGACGTTTTGAACTGCAGATATAGCCTTGTCAGAATGGTCAGTAGCACTTGCGACATCAAAATGGTCTCGCTCTGTCTTGGCCACCAGCTTCACTATTTCTGTGTCGGTGACGAACAGAGACCAATAACGATCGGCACACCATGGGCCAAGGACTGAAGATGCGTCCTTGGTATACTCAAGAGCGGCACGAAACTCAGGATTGTATGATACCTGCTCGGAAATTTTCTCCCACAGACCCGTCTTGGATTCCTCGACGGATGGCGGGCCATCAAACCACTCAACACTCTCCACCAACTTGCGCTGTTCAAATCCCTGGAGGAGGGCAGCGTCCGAGACGGTCGCGATCTCGCTACAGAGCATAAGCTCTAGCTCTGCCGCGGCAGCCCGCATATCTCTCGTCTGCGCATCCACCGGAGAAGCGGTCATCCCCAAGATGCGGGGACGTGATTCACTGGGCTGTCGCATGTAGTAGTTCTTGATGATACGAGCGTAAGGGTGATTTTTCTTCGCGTGATGGGCTTCGTCAAAGATGAGGAGATTGACCTGGGTCATGGCGATGAATCCGTTCCTCAGTGCATCAAGAAGAAGCTGCGCAGTGCACACGATGGCCATGCTCTCCTCCAGCTGCGAGTCCCAGAACTCTTTTGAACTTCGTAACCCCGCTACTTCTCCATGGAGCTTTGTGATTGGGAACTCGAGGTTGTGCCTCAGGACGGAGTGTTGTTGATAGCAAAGAGCATTCTTGTCGACGATGAAGAAGGCGACCTTCTTCGGACGACCTTGGGCGATGGATTCTTGTTCCCTTTCGAGGATGTGCCTCATGAGTAGAACAGCAATCAGCGTTTTACCGGAACCTGGAGTTTCCGAGTGTCAGACTTGGCAAATTAGCAAAATGACGACACCCACCTGTATCAAGAACCACGATGATGTTCTTGTCCTTGGCACGCTCGAAGAGATCCGTTTGGTATTCGCGGGGGCTGGCAATAATCTTCCTCGTGCCGCCGTCGTCGAACATTCTAGATAAAGAAAGCTTCTCTGCCTCCTTGGCAAGCTCCTCCATCGGCTTGGAGAGCTCGCGTTGGTTCTCGTTTGCCCATGCTTCGAATATGGCCAGGTCTCGACGTTTCTTTTCTGAGATCTCTCGGGGATTCTCAGGATTGACATTCAGTCTGTAGGTATCGTCGTCTTCATCGTCCGAAAGCGATTCATCAAGCGGAGGGTTTTCTTCAATGCTTGTATCACCCTTGAGGCTGGGCTCCTTTGATAGCGAAGCCATCTATGTGAAGGGTACAACGAGCGTTGGATGGGTAACAAGTCTCGGAGATGGAAATACTTTGCGCTGGGGAAAAAGGATAGTAACGAAACAAGAAAATCTCCTTGAGGGATAAGAATGAACTGAAGTGAGAAAAAAACCGTGGGGAGAAGCAGCGAAAAAGAGGAGTGACGGGAAGGTGCATCTCAACAAAGGGTGCACGTGCCTGCCGTAGCCGCTGAACACAACTTGTTTGTTTCGCTCAGATTGTTGAAACGCGGGAAAATTCAAGCTGACAACTCCCTGAAGCAACCGATAATGGTCCTAGCGAATAATAACAAGTCACGAATAAAGCAGAATCCCGCCTATTGTCTCTATGCCGTCGTCTTTGTTCGTTTGTGGGCCACAACACCGCAGCAGCATTTTGATGCAGTGACACAAGGAAAAATTAGGCAGCACAACTGAAGTTCGTTTAATCATAATTCATGAGAGGCATGCTAGTCTAGAGATTGCATGCTTTTCCATTGTCTTCCTTTTTTCCGGGCCTTTGCCATTCTTCGCCTCCAAACCAATCCATAAATCGCAAACCGACTTGGCCGACCAGATGCAAGCCCAAATCCAGCGTTGAATGCCATGCATACTCCTGACCGAAACATAGACTAAAGAAATCAAATACCTGACCCAAATCGTACCGGGCTATCACCCATAACTCCATGATAGCATAGCGTAGCAGGTCCTGTGTTGAGCGAATGTGTTCAACTTTGGACTGCAGCTAGTCCATCCGTAATCAAGTAGACCAAATCCCAATCGCCAGTAAAACCCCATTTTATAACCGTAATACAAAGACCGTTTGTAAAGAAAATTCATCCATCCATGATAACATCCTCATTCTGCTCGTCGACCCCCTCCATCTTCATCTCCGTCACCTCGCCCTCGCCTCCACCCTCTCCCTCTCCCTCTCCCTCTCCATGATCAGACGAACGAAACTCCCGCGCAAACTCCGCTTCTTCAGCATCTAGAGCGTAAACTGCAAAATCAGCACACCCAGCATACTGGGCCCGCTCAGCGTCCTGTCCAACGTCGCCCTGCACGGCACGCTCGGCTGCCGCGAACTGTTGCTGCTCCTTAATTATCATCTTCACATCCTCCTGGCTTAACGCTCCACCACCACCGGAGGCTCTGTCCGCCCGCAGAGCGAACCGGGCCTTGGCCGCGATGGCGGCAAACTCGGCGTGGCAGGCCGACCAGGCGTACCACGTCGTCCCCAGCCTGCCTCGCTGCGTTGTCAGAACCCTGTTCCTGTACTGGCCGAAGATTGGTTCGACCTTCCGAGTTGATGACGAGAATCTAGCTCTGCTAACGGACCTCGCTTGGGGTGGCATGTTGCCCGAGGCTGTAGTAGCAGGTGGAGGAGGAATAACGCCAACGCCCGATGTAAAAGACTGTATAAATATGTTATAGTTAGACCCGATGACAAAAAATGTGATAAAATCCGGTAGAATAGTGTAAGTATGTTGTCCTAGGAAGATTCGGAAGCAACACTAACCGAAGAACTTGCCTGGTTGCTGTTCTCGACAGCCTGGGAATCTTCCGACGGTGCTGAACTGGCAGATCCAGCAGCTGTAGCTGAAGGAAATGGTGCTTGGTTCGCCTTCCGCTTATTTCCCTCTGAACGGAGATGGGTTATTCCTGATTGGTTATCCTGGTCTGCAAAAGTGTGTGATATGCGTGGTCTCTTACGTTTCGAGACCTTCTCGGTCTCTGGTACATAATCATCATCGCCGTCCGAATCGGGCGCAGCCGCAGCATCGACCAAATAATTGTCTCTCACCCGGCGGCTGGGCTTGCGCTCTCTTCGAGGCGGGACCGGGGCCTCTGGGGATTCAAGGTAACTTTGGTACTGTGTGTCGAGAGCCTCTCGTAGTTGGTTCGCCGCTGTGGACTGGACCTGATCGCCTGGGCAGGGGGCTGCAGCTTTTCTAAACACGGCAGTTCTGTCCAATTTTTTCAGCAATGAGGGCTCTTCGGAATGCTGGGCTGCCCCGTCACTGGATGCGTTTTCCCTCATCGATAGTGGGATGTAAGGTCGTTCCCGCCTCTCTCCACCGCGATGTAACTTTGTGCTCTCTGGAATCGGCCGTGACGGTAGTGAGTGCTTAGGCCCCCCTTGGTGTTCTCTCAAGGTCTCTGTAGCCAACACAGGTCGTAGCGGGTTGTCCTGAACAACGCCCTGTTTAAGAGACTGGTAGCCGACGAGGAACGGCGGGGGCTGTCCATTGCCGAAGCTAGCATTCGAATCATCTGCATTGGCCAGATCTTCGGGCTGCTTCTCGAGTACAGAAGGAGCCAGGACGTCACCCTTCGTAGGTTCAACGATATGTTCAGGAGATTCGGGACCTCTGTCAAGACGATGATTCGCAGACGCCGGACGTGAGACGGTAATGACATCCTTACTCGGGGGCTGGCACTCAAACTGACAATTAGTCATTTTGAACGTGCGAGTTGGTGATCGTTGTTGCTCAACGAGGGTGGAAACAAAGTGGCCCGGCAAGAACGGCTGAGCGTGGCAAAAGAACTGTCTCCTAAGAGCTTCACGTACCTCAGTCGCCTCTTTGCAACTCTGCGGTCGGGTCCTTGCCCGCTGTGCCCCCGCGTTGGATGGTGGGCTGGAAGCACCAACAGCATCCGCGTTGACAGAGTCGGCTCTCTTCTTCCACTTATTGTCATTGCCGCTCTTGGTTTGCTGCCGGCCACGACCAGCCTTCTTGTCGGCGGCGGCAGTTTGTCGACGCCCTCTTTTGGTCTGGGAAGCAGGGATGGCCCCTTCGCTGGGATGCGCGTCGTGGCCTTTGATGGACGCGAAGACGTCGGAGGACACTCGGCTTTGGAGATTTCCATCGTCGCAAACGTCACGGTACCGGCGTTCCACGGCATCCAGATCGATCAAGCCCTTCGCGTGTGCCCTTCGAAGGAGCTGAGCATCAAGGCAGTCTTGCAGAATTTCGATCTCAATAGGCAATTCTAAGAAGTTCTGACGGATATTCAGCCCAACCCAGTCAAAGAGCATCTCTGAGAAGCGGCCCAAGCGGTGCGATTGGAGGAAACTGGCAGCCGTTTCCATCTCTTGGTTGGAGATGCGGTCGAAGCTCAAATCTGGCCTGCCCGAGGGAAGTAGATCGAGGATAGATCTGTTCGCATTGGAGGCAAGTTGCTTGAGTTTGTCCCAGTCGATGTTGCCTAGCGTCTTCTTCCATTCTTTGTACGCTTCGTATTGGGTTATGTATGTGGTTAGGAATGTCTGTATCTGGGCGCGTGAGAGCCGTAGGACGGTGGTGATAATCGATGCAAAGCCTCTTGGACTTCTACCCTCGGACAGGCCATCTTGACAAAGAATCTCGAGTACAATCCATTGAGCTCCTGTGCTCAACTCCTCCCATGTGGAGGTTTGATCGTGGATTAATTCTTCAATGTGTTGGGGTTGGGGCTGGGGCTGTTGGTCAGTTCTCCCCCTCCAGAGCAGAGTCGAGCAATATGCATCTTCGGCATTTCCTTCGCATGGGAAATCAATCACGGCGGGTTCGATATAAGGAAAATGGTACTCTGGGAAATTTTCTGGAGGAAACATGATCGAGAAGCACACTAGATGGCGATGGTAAAAACGAGAGCACAGGGCCAATGGTTTCGCCGGGAAATCGAAACGACGAGAAAAAGAAAAGAAAAGAGACGGAGATCGGGGAAGGGCTAGCGACCATGTGCTCAAGGCATCAGCCCTGGACCTGGCTTGACGTTTTGCACAGGGAGGATGAATGGAATTGAACGTGTTCTTGCAGAAATAAAAGCAGGGTGCCGTGGGCAGAAGAATGTGTTGATTAAATGTGCCCGCGCGGTGGTTTGTGGCTCGCGGTTGCGTGCATGTGGCTATTGTTGAGGCCGGGTGAGAGGGTGAGAAGGTGAGAGGGGGATGAGAACTGGGTGAGAGAGCAAGCTCTGGCGCTGCCTTTTCTCGTCCATCATGCCACACCAAACGCCCCAGCATGCGGGAGCCTGCGTCGTAAAAAGAGATTTTGTCTGATTTATGAAGGATCTAACTATGAGTCCTCCCCGTCTATACCGTAGCCCTGGTCCATTGTTCCGTTGCGCCTGCAAGAAGGAGAAGAAGAAAAAGCTGCATAATAACAAAGTAAAGCATCAGAGAATACAAACCGCATCCAGAAAAGTATGGCAAACTCATGGCGATTGCTTGTTTACCTCCCTCCCAATACACACTTCATAGCAGATAGTTAGTATGTGCTGGTACACAAAAAGTGAGCTCACCATGGTCGCCTTGAAAACCGCGAGAAGCCAAGTGCGCCTGACTCCTATTGATGAACCATTTGCAATACCCAGAAATAAGCTTCCCCGCAAAATGAACTAATCTAGCCTTCCCACGATCCCAGCAGTATGACGTGGATGCTGTGCTGATTTCAGCGCAAGAAAGCTAGGACATCTCGCGGTCCACAAACGGCTCAAAGGCTCGCCGGCCCCCTATCTGAAGGTCGTTTACGCGGTCAGTTAGATGACAGCCGCTGTCGAGATCAGTTTCGTCAGACTCTTCGATCCGGCGCTTTGAGTGGATGCTGGCCGTGAATTGATCAGATTGGCTTCTGGCAATGGCCCCTCGCGCCTTGATGATGTCTTCCCAAGCCAGGAGCAAACGCTTCGCATCCTCATCGAAGATGCAGCAGAAACGCTGCATGTTAATGAACTGGAGAGCGTCTCGCAGGCTTTTGCCAAAGACCGCCATAATGTATGCCGCAACAACAATGGCAGACCTATCATTGCCGGTCTCGCACGCAACTAGAACTCTGCCTGACTTGGGAGAAATCTGACGCATTTTTAGGAGATGGTCATTCAGGTGACGAATTAGGTCAGGTAGCTCCTGGATCAGATGTTGTTGGGAGCCTACGCCGACGTACTGCGAGGCAACGTTCAACTCCTCCCTAGCTCTGTCAAGGCTCGAGATGCGCGATGTCATGCGCGAATCTCGGATGACCATGACCATAGTGATGCCTTCTGTTCTGAGAAAGTCGAAGTCTCGAATTGCATTGATCGGGCCGAGGTAAATGAAGTCGAGAATGCGTTGCGCCTTACGCCGCTGCTCGTATCTCCACCCATCAGCCGAGCCAAGAGCAATGTATGGCTGCGTTCCGACGATAGCTTTGACATCTTGGATAGAGAGCTGGCTGCAGTCGACATTATCGAAGGAGGGGAACATGGAGATGCCGCGAGGGGCTCCAGGAGCCTGTGGTTGTGTGAAGACAGGGACTGGGATCATCGGCGGGCTCGGTGGTCGTCTTGTGTACGGCGCATTGGCGGCGGCCTCGTGAGTCATCATCTTGGTAGTGGTGTGTTGGTCGAGGGGGATGAGAGGGTCTGGGAGGTATGCGAAGGCAGTTGCTGGCATCGTCGAATGCTGCAGTCTGTTGGGAGAGCCCAGGACTGGTCTCGCAGTGGGTTGTCGTCAAGGCACGGGTGCGGAAGACGATAATGAAATGTGAGGAAAATCTCAGCTGTTGGCGCAGAGAGGAGCTAATGTATTCTGGCGGGATACCACATTGACAAAGAAGCCCCTCTGATGCTCTGGTAACTCTATGTGCGTGGTGGAAACAGTGAATGGACAGAGGAGCATTGTCATGGCGGAGGGCTGACTCGGGAACTTCCTTTGATTTAGCCGCACGCTACAGCAGCAGCGCCTGAGCTTAGGTGGGCAGACTCGACACAGGCAGCACCTACGGCACGGGCAGGTACATCCGGCGCCCAGGCAACTGTGGGCTGACTCGCATGGGTGTTTCAATTCATTAGGGTAAACATCCATCCATTCACGCGAGCCGTGATCGCCTGCCTGGCCGATCGAGCAGCCAAATCTAGGTACCAATAGAGATCTATCACGATGTGCCAGATACCAAACCATCTGGGCGGCTGCCTGGTATGTTGGGTTTTCCATCCCATGCGGTAGGTGAGATGAGGTGCAGTAGATTCCATCTAATATGGAACCTGCCAGGAGCCCGTGCAGCCTAAAATTAGCCTTCCCGGTGGACCAACATCGCCCAAAAATGGGAAACCCTAGGGGTACCTATGGGGCAATTACCCCACCAACTTCCATGCCTCTTTAGCTTTGTTTGTCTTGACACTGGAACTTGCTCGAAGGAGTTGATGGTGCCAAGTAGCTGAAATGAAACATGGCACACCAAAGCTCTTGCCACGTAAGGCAGGAACCTTGTTTTATATTAAGCACGATAATGAGAGAATAATAAGTTATTCTACGATATTCAGCTTGATATTTTATTCACTACTAAATCAACGCTAGAGTGTCTACTAGGTGCGCCATGTGTTATTTCAGCCACTTGGATGCCAATGCAATCGTGTGGCATCTCCAAATCAGGTTTGTTCTATTGGTTTGTTCTATTGTACATGCCGCGTGCGGGATAAAAGTATGGTACTGTACATTCCACTATAATACAAGCCCTATGCATGTCATATTCAACGCCCGCCTACACGTCAACTATTCATCAATGCTCCCCTGATGAGCACCAAACGAATGCCCCAGACGGCCCATCCTTCTTAGAAGAGGGGGTTGGGGGGTGGGAGAGGAGAACTACCACGCGGTTTATGAGCTCTCGGCTCCATGATACGCATCTTCGGCTCCACGATTCGCATTCGCCGCTCCACGAGACGCCTCTACTAACTCCTCCAATCTTGATGCCACCTCATCTTCGGGGAGGAATCCATTCTCCATCATCCCATCCTCAATCTCTTGTCGCATCATCTCTTGACTCATTTGATCCGTCTGGGCTTTTCTGCGTTCGTACTGTCGTCTCTTGTACAGTGCTTGTTCGGTGAAATCCAACTTGTCCAAGATATCAATCAGTCGTTCCTCCACCAGCGATCGCACATGGAAGGCAAGGGCCTGATCGCGGAACACACTAGTGAATCGATAAGAGAGCCACACATAGCTGTTGATGGAAACATGGAGCTCCTCCAGTTTTTCGAGATAGTCCGCCCCGTATTTATGAGGCTCCGACATGTCCATATCCAAATACTCGAGCGGGATCTCCTTGATGGAGAGGAGATCTCCAGGAGCGTTGGTTGCCAAAATCTTGGCCATCGCGCGGATAACCATGGGGCCTCGTTCGGACGAGAGTCTGGTCGGGACGAAACATAATGTGAGCTTGTCACAGATGGTAAGGGGAAATTCCGATATAAGGTCGGCAAGTTGGATCCTGTCGTTCGGAAGACTCAGTTTATATTGCTCCCCTATCGCGGCCGCAGTCCGTATTCGCATTAAAAGAAAGGAGAGCGGTGTCTCGGGTGGGTAGTATGAGGCAAATCGTTCAATGATGCCTGGAGGAGCCTCGATATAGGCGTGTTCGATGTCCGGGACGTGCTTCGAGAATGCGTCCTGGACCCTGACTAGATCGTCGTAGTCCATCGTTGTAACAAGCCCTCCCTGTGAACTCTCATTCTCGGCGCTAGGTCGGCTGGCTGTTCGAAAACGTCCAGCTCGCCCGCCGATTTGCTTGATTTCCGGGTCTGAAAGAGTGCGGTTCTGGGCTCCGTCAAACTTGAAGATCGACTCCATAATCACACGGCGAATCTCAAGGTTAAGGCCCATCCCGATAGCATCGCTAGCAACAATGTAGTCATAGTCGTTGTCTGGGTCATTGAAAAGAGCTGCTTGCTGGACACGAACTTCCGGGGGAGTGAACCGTAGACGATGGCACACCGTCGTCCCGTGTGTCTCTCAATACTCCGTTTCAGGGTGTGCAGGGAAAGGCGACTGAAGGCGACGACGCAGTCTCCTTTTTCGAGTTGAGAGAGATCACCGCCCAAGGCATCATCCATTGTAGCGAGGGGACTTAATCTTTCATACCGGTGCACGATACATTTGTCACCGATGCTTGCACATAGAGACTCTATAAGCTTCACGGCTCGTTCTTCGCCGCACACGTGCATTTCCTTTGCTTGGATACCAAGAAAAGCCATCGTCCATGCATTGCCGCGCTCCGAGTCACCGATCATCTGAATCTCATCAATGACGGCGACATCAACCCTCCCATTGAGAGGCACCATCTCCACGGTACAACTCGAAAAGTATTGGTCTGTGGTATCGGGTAACCTGACCTCTTCACCGGTGATCAGGGCACAAGGCAGGCCCTTGGCCGTAAGTCGGTGATACACCTCGGTAGCCAACAATCGCAATGGCCCGGCGTAGACACCACTCTTTGCGTTTTCTAGAGCCTTGAGCGCATTGTATGTCTTTCCTGAGTTGGTCGGGCCGACGTGGACATGGATGGTCCGCTGCATCTCTCGTGTTCCTGGTAGCCACTCTTGAGGAAATCTGAAGTCAAGCAGGTTCTTCTGGCACTTGTCCATGCCGCGGGAGAAGCGATTCCGAACCATGAAGGACTGGAACGCATAACGGACCTCGCCGATGAGGGCCTTGTTGTGACCCTGGATAAAGGCATCTCGCAGGTTCCAAAACAGGGGATTCTTATCCTTGCGAGTGATGTTTTGCTGTGCGAGAAGGAAAGCATTATCAATGGAGTTCATGAACAAGATGGCCTCCTGCTGCAGTCGCTCCTTGCCGGCATCACCGCCTGACTGCTCAGAACGGGTAAGGTCATTTAGCACGTCTTGGAGACGGGCCAAGACGGTCTTCCTAAGGAGTGCATGGTGCTTTGCAAGCTTGCCTTCAATAGGCACCCGTAGTCTTGTTCTTGGGTCATGGACCTGATTCTCCTGTAAGGTTGTATGTTAGTCATCTTTAGGTGTGAAACCGACAGGGTGCATGCCATCATTACCGAATGATGCTTTTCACGATCATGAAGCCTTGCATCGACCTTGGGCCTGTGACCACTGACAACATCCTGAATCCATGGCGCAGGCTTCTTTTGGGCCCTTCCTCGACTAGGTTTCGTTGTCTGCTCCTTCCCTCGATAATTTGGTGAACTGGCATGCAGGCAAGTCAATGGCGTTGATGAAATGTATCGGCGACATGCTGGAGCCTCCAGGGCCCTCGGAGTTCGCAGACTTCTCATTACAGAAAAAGAAATGGATTTGGCACCATATTCTAGGGAAGAAGAAATGTGAAACAAATCAAAACCATATAGCAACGGGTGACTGCCTTCATCAACCAGAGAAATTCAAAGCATCACCGTGTTGTATGAGCCTAACTTGGCCGACTTTTTTTCTGGGTCCACGGACCCTGTTGGCTGCCGCGCGCCAATGAGATGCATCAACGCTATAGAGGCAAGGCGACACTAGAAATCGTCGGTCGAACCTTTCGCCGATCAGAGACTCGCTGAAACTGATTGATGCATCACCATGTGAAGAAGTTGATGACGTAAGATAGCTGATTGGTGTAATCGCTGAGTTTAGGCGTCGCATCTCGATGCATCATACCATCCAGGCACCCAATTACTCTTCGGCAACCGTCTCCTACAAATGTTTCGGGCCTGCTTCCATTCTTTATCCCTTTGCTTTTTGATGCTTGATTGATTGGACCCTGCCTCACCTTTGCTGTTGAATGAGTGAAGCCTGATTGCGCCCGACTCCAGAAAATCCAACAACACCCTTTTGACGTATAGCGTCCATCCCACATCGCAGCCATGGCTTCGTCATCATCCCCTTCTACCCCCTCCTATAGTATGTTTTCCTCCTATTGCTGTCGCATTCTACAAGAACTGTTATACTAATTCTCCTGGTGTCTGTAGCGCCTGTATTGCTCACCACACCACCATCCTCTCCGAATGCACGACCTCGGCGTCATCAAAGACCTCCTCCCTCGCATCTCTCATCCTGCCCAAGATCGAGCACACGACCGCGCAGAAGCTCACCTACACCCACGGTCAGCACCAGATCCACTACGTCGCCGAGTCCTTTGCCGATCATGCCGACCAGAACGGCGCCGGCGGCCTGACCTTCCTCGTCATCGCCGACTCGTCCCTCGGCCGTCGCGTCCCCTTTGGCTTCCTCTTCGAGGTCCGCAAGCGCTTCTTCGCCCAGTTCCCCGTCGGCTCATACTTTGCCGACATGCCAAACTACGGCGCAGCCTCCTTCAACGGAGAGCTGAAGAACCTGATGGTAGACTACGGCACCACGGCCAGCGGGCAGGAGGATGCGATCGAACGCGAAGCGCGAGATTGACGACGTCAGGGGCATCATGACCAAGAACATCGAGAGTCTGCTGGAGAGGGGGAGCGCCTGGATCTCCTGGTGGACAAGACGGACAGGCTTGGTGGGAGCGCGCGGGACTTCCGCGTACGGAGCCGGGGCCTTAAGCGCCAGATGTGGTGGAAGAACGTCAAGCTCATGGCTCTCCTTGCCCTTGTTGTCATTCTCATCATTTTAGGATTGGTTGTTGCTCTCAAGAACTAAGCCAGTATTGGGTCGAAGTTGGAAACCCAGTTGACGCGATTTGCTTTATAACGCAGGGAAATTCGGTTCAGGGAAGCTCGGGCGAAGAAGTATCAATGGAAGGACAGTAAGAGCGATCAGTATCGGGGTGGGATTGGTATATGCAACTCTTGGGTGGGCTCTTTTGGGTTCCTGGTGGGATTCGTCGACGCATGTATTTCTAAGGCGCAACTCTCTTTTGTTCATTGAGGCTAGGCCCTCATCCTCTCTGTATACCGCAGCAAACAATTTCATTCCGTAAAACACTGAAATTCTGGCAGTGCATTGTCTGCCCAGATGCTCATGCTAACTGCAAAGCAAGCGTACTGCTTGAGCTGCAGAAAATTAATATGTCATGTCCAACCTGGCAAGAAGACTGGCTTGAAAGAATATAAAATAATAACACCAGCCCATTGAAGGGCCTCCCTCGCTCTCATCCCGCTTTTCTCTGTCCTCGTCCACCTAGGTAGATAGGATCAATATGCGTAAATCATGGCAACCTTTGCAAGAAATCCACCAGCCCTGTCCCTAATCCAGTATGGAAACTATCCGATACCGCCACAGCTCATTTCTTTTTTCGGCCCAAATTCATATCGGCTAGACTTGCCCGTCGGAAGGTTGGCCCCTCATTCGACGGCCTTGAGTTACGAACAAGTTCCGACCACTCATAATTTGAAGGTTGGGCCTGTTTTCATGGTCTCTTGGTAGGAATATCCGAAGGTGACGGGGCTGTGGGTGGCAGTGCCTGAGATGCCGGCAAAGGGGGACCTGCGCAAGCGATCTGTGAAGAATGCAGGATGCATCGTGGTCGCGTTGTGAGGTTGAGGAGCTAGCGTATTCATTGGCCTCATGGCCGGTGTGTGATCCGAGTAGCAGCTGAGGCCCATGACGGCGAGATGAGAGTACCTGAAGGCATTAAAGAGCTAGGGAGACAAGGTAGAGAAGCATGAGACAGGAAGCTCGTGTGCTAAGCTCCCGTATTTCTTTTGTGTCGGCCATCGGCCTAATCGCCGTCGAGACGGAATCAATGCCTATCTTGCGTCATGAGCGATGACTAATCTACAGGGCCGAGTCACTATTTCCTGGGGTAAGGAGAATTAACGAAATGGTGATGTGGAGTTCGTGCCTCGGCTGGTTGACCGTCATAAAAGAAAGGCGGCCCTGGTATACCCGCCAGCCAATTGCTACAGTATGTGTGAGGGGAACATGTGAAAGGAGCCTGCGCTGTCATCGTAACTCAATGGCGTTCTATTTCTTTTGTCTATCCGTTCCCGTGTGCTAAATCGTTGGTATTATTTCTTGCTCTTCCTTTTGTTGGCTTTTCCTGAACCGTCAGCCTTTCCGGTCTCGTTACTAGTGTTGTTCTTGTTCGCCTTCTGCTTCTCAGCCTCCTTGGCCTTGCCCTTCCTGATAGCGCTCATCAAGCTCTCGATCTCCTCTGCCCTCTCCTGGTCTTCTTTTGCCTCGGCAGACTTGGTCTCTTTGACCTTTTCCGAAGCTCTCTTCTTCGCCGCGGCCTTTTCCACCTTCTCAATCAACGCATCGCTCTCCTCCCAAAGCTTCTTCGCCACCTCCTCGTCCCTGACTTCTGAACGAGCAAAATCTACCTCCTGACACTCCTTGATCAACTTTGCACCTTCACCTCTGCCGAGACCCTCTTCCATAGAAGCGTAGAGAAAAGATTGGGCGCCCTGGTTTGCTGATTTGAGCAGGAACCAGGGGACAAAGTAAGCTCCTAGATAGAGTGCGAGGCCGAAAAGTGAGCCCCGGGTAATCCATCTGAGAGTGCCCGGGGTACGGCAGAAGCCCGGATCGGCGAAGATAACTCTTGCCCTCATAGGGAGACCATCGGGTCGTTTGTAGGAGTCCAGGTGCTTCTGAAAAGCACGGCCGAAACACAGCAGTGCTAGTTTACTGCGGGCGTAGGCCATGCCAGGGGTCCAGTTGCTCTCGTCAAAGGTTTCCTTCAGGGAGATCGATCCAATGTAGGAAGAGCACGAGGCGATGACAATGCGAACATCACGATCGACAGGTTGTGCCCGGAGAGCCGGGCTGAGTATACCCAGCAAGTGGAAGTTGGCCAGAAAATTAACCATCCACGTCTCCTCGATCCCCTCTGCCGTCTCCTTCCTCTTCCCATTGGGGGCCGTCATGGTCGCCGCACAGAGGACAATCATGTCGAGCCGCCTGGGCGGCGCATTGTCGATCCATTTCGTAGCAAATTTTCGAATACTGTGTAGGCTCGAGAGGTCAACCTGCTCGGCGTAGATGAGCTGGTTGCGGTACCGGTCTCGTAGGTCCTGGATGTACTCGACGAGGAAAGGATCGGAGACGGGGGTCTGCGTGAGGAGAACCAGCTGTGCGCCGCGGGAGGCGAGATGATGTGCGACGCGCGAGCCTATCCCGGAGGTTCCGCCAGTTATTAGCACGACCTTGCCGTGGAGGTTGCGGTCGGATAGGTTGGTGCGGCCGGATGTGTAGAGCTTCAGCAGCACGAGGGTGGCTACGGCGATGGCCGAGTAGAGGATCGTGAAGGCATGCTTGCGAAGCCAGTCGGGAGGGCCATTGACGACGATTTCGTAGGCGAAAGGGAGGGGCATCGTGATCGGGGAAGGAAGACGCTCGAGCGGGACTCGGCGGTTGAAAAATTCAGGAGAAAGAACTGCTCATTGAAGTTCGAAGCAGGGGATGGGCCTATTCGTGTAGGTCCCAGGGTTGGCAGATATCAAAAGCTCATCGGCGGCAAGCTGTCAAGAAAGCTTGTGGGTGGGTTATTTGGCGAGATACAAGTGGATGGAGCTTGGGCCACATACTTTACGCGTCGCTGATCTCGAGGACTCGACTCCTGCCTCCGGAGTTGGAATCACATGCAGATTCCGCAATTAAAATGGGATGTAGTTTAACTATTCAGTTGCTTTTGATTCATTTCCACCCAGATTTAGTTTTCATCTCTAACCCCTTGTACCGATAATACCCGCCGATCTCTTATGCCTTATTTGCGAAGATATCGTCCCAGCCACTCCCAAGTAACGAAGCAAGTTAGCAGTATTGTTGTGCGATCCATCGAAAAGATCTTGCAAGAGAGCTTGGTTCCTTGCGAATTTTAAAAAAAAAAAAAAAAAAGAAAAGAAAAGAAAAGAAAAAGAAAAATTCCCTGAAGGACCCCGTTCATTTTAACCGCATCTAACCAATAGAATCCGTAATTTCAAGTACTTCCCAACGCCGAAACCTAGTGTTGCATCTCGATCCTCCGCTATTCTCGAACAAGGTCGGCGATTTAGCTAAGGCATGGCTCTACTGGATGGCATAAATAAAGCTTCAGGGGCCAGATTGGATGTATGCCGGCCCCAGAAGCCAAGAGCGCACCGTTTAGTGGCGATGACATGTCCTTGGCTTAACCGCTCTTCTGTTCTGAGTTCACGGTATTTTACTTCTTCTTCTGCTTTGCCACCTTCGGTTTCACTCTCTGGATGGGTGCGAAGAGTTTCTGCAGCCTTCCGTCATCCAGGACTGCAGGCTTGTGGTTATCATCCTGCAGAGCATAGTCCACTGCGATTGCCTTGTCGTTCTGGAGCTTGAAAATACAATGATCCACGGGCACGTTTGCCCATATGCGAACCAAATGCGTCTCCTTAGTTTGTCCATGTCTCCATACGCGACCAAAGGCCTGATTCTCTTGGACGTTGTTCCACCAGGGGTCGACAAGTATAACTCGGTTGGCTGCTGTCAGGTTCAACGCTTGACCACCGCACTTCAGCCCGATGATCTAGAGATGGAAATGTTAGCGAAGCTCACCAACAAAGGAGGGCCACATCTTCTTCTCACCATTATCTTCTTCTCCTGTTCTTCCTTGAAAGCTTTAATGGCCTTTTTTCGCCCGCGGTCATCGATACTGCCGTAAAGATAGAGAAACTGCATCCCGAGCTGGCTCAGCATATAGCCCAGGATCTTTCCAGACATAACAAACTGGGTGAAAACTAAACGGTTCCAAAAGTCAGTCGAACACCACAAATGGGTTCATCTTCATATCTAGCACATACCTAAAATCTTGTCATCTGGGTGATTCTCCTGCCATGTCAAGATCACGGACAAGGCTGCAGTCAGCTTTGTGCTGGGGGGGATCTCGAAAAGTTTGGGTTTCAAGGAAGTTGCGGTAAAAAAACCATTGGCTTCCTTCTTCCTGGCGATCCGTGCGCCAACGCTGTCCTCGCCTGGCTCCTTATAGTCCTTGTCTTCTTTGGCCTTGGTTATGATGCCGTCAAAAATCTCGACAGCATTTCCTACCGTGAGGGGCTGTGTGCAACTCGCGTGCAGACATTTAATCTGAGGGTTTTCATCAGCAATCGTTATGCGTATTTATTTCTTGGCGGATTGACAAAGCTTACCCCATGTTCACGTTCTGCGTAAACCAAGTCACAAAGACATTTCATGCAATAAATATGCCCACACTTCGAAGGTTAGCAATTGGGAGGAGTATGCCTTGGGTGGAAATACACTCACGGGATAGCTCTTCATAGGCTCCTTGGGCATATCATCTTTGTTGCAAATCAGGCATCGGCCACTCTTGCTTCGTGCCTTAATCTCATTTCGAGACATCCTGAGAAAGTTTGTGAGGGCAAATGAACCGCCAAATACGTTGGCCTTCTGTCCTTCCAGTTTCTTCAAGCCTAGGGAATAGCCCGCGACTCCTTCTTGATGTTTCAGATTATCGATTAATTTTGCCTTCTTGGGTCTTGAATTGAGAATCTCCATGAGAGACTCTAACTCGACATCTTTGATGGATTCCCTAAAAAGACGCTCTATGCCGAAAATATGTGACACAGTTTGACGAAGCCTGGTGGATTGAGCGAGGTAGAGTTGGGACAGCGCATCCTTCTCAGTCTCCGTGAGACCCTTTTCTTGTTCTTTTGCTTTCAATTGGCGGATGGCCTTATCGTAATGCTCAAAGACAGTGCTGGAAACAAGCAGTTAGTGAAATGTCGCCTCTAAGGCAGCCATGCACTTGTTTTGCCACGCTTGGCCTGCGATGGCATTCTTGAGACACGTCCAAATATATACACTTACTCGTAGATATCCTGCTCCTCTTGGGTTATGGACACCCAGAGGTCCTCACTGCGCATGCCCGGGAGATCAAGAATTTTGTGTCCTAAAAAGGAGTCTTTTTTGGTTCTGATGAAATAGCATATCAGCTCAAGTGCTCTAACATCTAGAGCGGGTATCAGCGGGTATCAACAAACCTCCTGTACATAACTAATCCAACGAGGGCATCGAAATTTTCCTTGCCTCGGAACTGCTTGCACGTCAGAGAATGTTCTCAAATTAGATGAGTTTTCATGGAGGCGTGGATACTTACTCCGTCAACGAACTTGGCGTGGAAATTCAAAGATGAATCAGTGAATGGGCAGCCAAGAAACTTAAGATACGGGAAGAATTCTGAAATTGAGCGTTAGAATGAGTGGTGTGAAAAGGAAGAGATCATGGTTGTCAACATACCTTGGGGGGTGTTGGACAACGGTGTCCCACTTAAGCACCAGCGGAACCTCGAACTGAGGTCGCAACAAGCGATGGAAGCTAAGAGTATTAGAGATGATACCAAACCACCAGGAGGACTAACTCACTGTGAGCTTTGACGTTCTTGATCTGGTGGGCCTCATCAAGTATGATTCGGTACCAATCAATTTTGAAAATATCTCCAGCAGCTTTGCTGAACTCGCGATTGAACGACACTTTGTCGTCTTCATATTTCTCTTTCCACTCTTGAACCTTGGCTATGCCAGGATAGCCATGCATAATGTCGCGGTAAGTTGCAAGCCTAATTGAGTCAGCAATTGAGGTTACCTAGCCGTTGCTAGATCTGATATTCAAAGCCAAGGGAGAAAACTCACACAAAGAACTTCTCTCTGTAGAAGTCAAGCCCGCTCTCATCTCCGAATCGGTAAATGCAAGCCAGATTCCGGATGTGCTCTTTGCAATGTTTCCTTATTTCTTCCACCCACTGGCGAGCAATCATTTTGTTTGGCACAATAACCAAAGTAGCTTTGCAGAACTTCTCGATATCCTCAGCTTCTGGAGGATGGCCAACAGCACAAGCAATGCTGACAAGAGTCTTGCCCATTCCCATTTCGTCTCCAATCAATCCACCAAGGGGAGAGGAACCTGAGCATTCGCGCTCTATCATCCAGGATGTGATCGTGACTTGGTAACTGAAGAGGCTAGTCTCCATATCTTTATGAGTCCAGTCTCCATCATTTGCGAGCATCCTTTTATATCCGAAGCTCTTGACGGCCATTTTCAGATCCTTTTCCTGGGAAGCCATACGACGAGTATCCCCGTGCTTAGGAAGCTTCGCTTTTATTTGCGCAAATTGATCTGCTTGTGTAGTAGCTTTTATTGATCCGAAGCTCGGTAAAGACCCTTGACTGGCAGCATTGGGCAAGTCCTCGGTCGCGAGAAACTTCTTAGCAAGCCTCATGCAGGGCTCGTTGTCCCTCCATCCCGTCTGGTTCGCCGATTTCTTTCTTTTAGGCGGTGCCGACTTTTGCGTTTCAGCCTTCCGCTTCACGCCAGCTTTTTTAGCTTCTGCAGCCATATTCTTGCGTCTGAAGAACTCTCTGGCTGTTGGCGCAAACTTGGCCGTTGTTGGGTCCTTGTTCTTCGACTTGGCCTTTTTAACGCGTGGGACCTTGGCATCAGAAGCTGGAGTCTTTGTTGCATTGGCGCTTTCGTTGTCTGAGTCCTCTTCAGAGTCTGTGTCTTCGTATTCACTCCCGTCGTCGCCTTCATCTGGCCTTTGGCCAGAATTTTCTCGGTGATCAGGGTCTTGATCATCACCCTCGACTTCTTCATCGACTGGTTGTGCCTCCTCCAGCTCTTGATCGTCACCAAAATCTTGGTCAAACCCTTCGCCAAAGTGCTCTTCGTAATCTTCAGCCCCCTCGTCTCCGCGCCTACCATCATCTTCATCTGGATCCTCGCTGCCCAGGTTTTCAGCCATATCCTCTTGCTCATCGTTCTGTTCTTCTTCGCTGTCTGAAAGATCGCCCGCAAACTTGAATTGGCCGGAGGTGGACACTTTGTGCCCAAAATTCGTAGCACGATCGCCCACTTGGGGTGAAGTAGGTCCCTCATCGAAGCTATCGGCAGCTTGATTATCTTCCAGGGTGGTATTGCTAGGAAGCTCTTGTTCGATTTCTGCGTCAACTTCACCTTCTTCGTCCTGGAAAAAGAGTGATTCCTCGTCAACTGGACCTTCGGGTTCTCCTTGGTCATGAGTTCCAATGTCTGGGATGGCATAGTTGACTGGCTCCTTTGAAAGGTCTTCTTCGACTAGGCGTGGAGACTCTCCCAGGCCCTCGGCCGCAGTATCTGACATCGCTTGGTCAGGCTGCTCCTCTAACGGCTCCTCTGATGGCAAGACTTCGGGCTCGTCATGGCTTTCAGTCTCAATATCTGGCATAGTTTGATCGACTTCGTCCTTCGAAGTATCCTCTTCGTCCAGGTTTTGCGACTTCTCCTGGTCTTGAATCCCAGAGTCTGACATGGCTTGGTCAACCCGGCCTGTTGGGTTTTCTTCTCCCAGCGGGGCTTGGGGCTCTTCTCGGCCCTTGTTTTCAGTATCGGGTGCGCGCTCGAAAATAGTCTCCATTGGAGTTTCTTGAGGCTCGAGCTTCACATTTGGGTCTGAGTACTTGTACCGGTCGCCCAAACAATCGAACAGAGAGGGTTCCTTCTCTCGGGCTACACGAGGCGCAAAAGTCGAGGATCCCCGGTGGCTGTCTCCATCGTCATCTTCGTCATCGATGGTGATATAGATGCGGCCCTCCATAGAGAAGGGTTAGGTGATGGTAGTTTCTCTTGTTGGTAGCAGGAGACCTGAAGCTCTATTATTAGCTTGTATGGCCAAGTAGAAAGTATTCAGAGCGAGAACAAATGAATGGTAGCCTACCTTGTCAAAGCTGGATAGGTAGTTCAGATAATTCCCAAGAAAATGTATTGCTTTATAGGTGCCAAAAGATAATCATTAAAAGGAAAACCAAGTGGAAGGCTGTGCTGAAATGTCCCAGGATCAAAAGACGAAAGCGACGAAGTGGAAAAAAAAAAAAAAAAAGCTTGGGGTTATGTATAGAAGAGAAATAGAGAAGGTGCAAGCCTAACACCTGAAAGTCGCCTCATATGAATAGGATATCTATTCAAATGATATGTGAGCAGCAACTTTGCTGAAAGTGAGAAGGGGTAAGAGGTGGGTGTTGAGGGAAAGAAGAGTGCGAGGCAACTGGGAGACTAACAAGAAAGTCATCCAAGGCACTGAGGCACGAGAGGAAAAGAAATAAAAGGGCGGCTAGGTGGATAGAACACTGAAGAACTTCTAAGAAGCTCCTGAGGCCCTGAAATCCCAGTGGAATGTAGCGCAAGTTAAAATTCAAAGAGAGAGAGAAGCAGGAGATCCAGCGTGGTTCACATTCAGGCCTTATATCTGCCTGGACACGGAATCCGTGTTGGCGCATTCGTTGCGCCAGACTTTGAAAATCAGTGTCCACACACTATGCTTTGCAACTCGCATACTCAAGACTCGGGCTCCATGTTGTTGCAACAGAGCGATTTCGCTACGGAATCTTATCACTTCAACAATTAAGCCACATGGGCAACGCAGGATCAGCCCAGTTGAATACGCCCGCGCAAGTCACCAGCTGCTTTTGATTGAGGGCTACAATCCGCTAAAGTCTGTTAAACAAAAGGGGTGATTTACTACTGGTATATTCCTTACTACATGTTGCAAACCGTGCTTTTCAGGGCTGAAAGATATACACGATACTACCGCCCATCAAGCATTCAACAGTAGCAACCCGGATCGAGTCAAAATGTTTTATATCACAGAGCCAATGCTAAACTAACCACATGTCTTTCTTGCGCATATTCAAAACTAAAGGACGCTTCGTTGGTTCAACGCAACGGCATAGGGCTAGGCTAAATATATGATAGATGATGCTTGTCGCTGGTACAAGTTTTCCCTTTCAGGACATTGTGAGTATGGCTTCCATAATTCTAGCAGATCTCTTGTATTTCCTAGCCTTCATAAATGAATTTCAGAAATGCTTTTGCGATAGCAACACCATCGTGGGGAATAGGCGCTCGTTTTATGCCATCAGCGTAGACCTCATCGCTAAAGATGCCGACCTTATGACGGTTAAACAAGATTTCGGATATAATTTCGTCTGTGAACTCGGGGTGGCCCTGGACCGTAATATACTTCTTCGGCAGGTACATTCCCTGCACGGTGCAGATGTCGTTAGATCCGAGAGGGATCGAGTCGGGAGGAAAGTTGTACACAACATCTCGATGCATTTGGTGTATCCGCTGTATGAACAGGTTACCTACAGTATGCGCTTCTTGGGACCGGAGGGACTTACCATCTTCTCGAGTCCCAGAATCTCCTTGCCCTTCTCGGTGAGCTCAACGTCTGTGACTGCAACTTCCCAACCCTTATCACTCTTTCCGAGATTCGCTCCAGCCGCCCTGCCAACAATCTGGTGGCCAAAGCAGATACCGACCACCTTCACCCGACCACTTTCAAGGGCAGCCTTGACATACTCGACCAATTTCAATATCCATGGGTCGTCGTCGAAGGCAGTGTGCCTAGAGCCTGTCAACCAGAGGGCGTCAACGTCCTCGAGCTGAGGGTATGAGGTCAGGTCGTTAACAACGTCGTGCGACGTCACTGCGACACCCAAGTCCTCTAGGTCTTTCTTCGGTTCGTCGAGGGTCTGGCAGGCGGCGTTGAGTAAGGCTTTGAACACTCCAGAGTAGGAACCAAACTTGGCCTTGGTCTGGGGTTGGGGAGTGTCGCACTCGAGAATCGCTAAGCGGAGAGGAGGAGCCATGGTAATAGGAATTCCTGGGGGGATTGCTGATGCTCGGTATGATATAGGAAATATGAAGCCGAAGGAAAAGTGGTGATGCGCTGCAGATCAAACGCAATAAGTCGCCATTTGTCAAAGCCGCGTCCGATAGCGGCGGGGGAGGGGCAGTTGGTGGTCAGGGGATTTCGACGATCAGGCACTGGGCCAATCAATTCTGGGGCGTTTAGCCTTGCAGGCAGTTGGCCATGGTCAAGGGGGCGAGGCCAGTCCAGACGGGACTGACTGTGCAAGGGAGATTCTGTCATCAGATGGTGGGTTTCCCATCAGTATTGTAGATTTATCCCAAAGTTTGAGATTAGCACATCGAACGGAGTGTTGATGTGGCAATGGGCGGTTTGCGCTACGTCATCGGCTATCACATGGTGGCATGTCTCTGGTGCCTGAGCGATCGCGAAACCACCGTGCTCATTCCAGAAGGGATCAAATGCCACACCAAATTTCTTATTTAGTGCATTTTTAAAAGTGCTCTAAGTTGATAGTCAGGTATGTGGTGTAAGGTCCAGGGGTATTGGCACTTGGAGGCATCATATCACATAGTTGTTGACTTCTGTAATAGAGTAAGAGGCGGAGCTGTTACCAACCAAGGTACCTCATTAAGGTAGAGCGTCTATAGCACAAGGTAGGTACCTAGGTAGTACTATCATGACTTTCATAAAGATTGACACTAGGTATCAATTGATATCCTGCTGCGATCACACATTATTGATTCTACGAGGAGTCGTCATAATTAAGCAGTGTTCTTGGAACTACACACGACCATGTACTGGCAAAGCCCCTCTAGATAGTCCCATATGACTCGACATGAAATGATTATTGAAGGAGGCACGAAAATGAACGAGGCAGCAGATATAGGGTTGCAGCTTTATAACCTTACCATCTGATTGATTCAAGGCAGCGCACATGCTATACGCGAGCCTAGGGTAGGTACTTGGGAAATTATGCCGGGAGATTTTGCTCGTGCTTTCCAACCGGAACGAGAAGGAAATTACTGACGATCTCAAGACACTATGCTTTTTCATTCGTTCATGTTCTCGGGTTTGGGTTGTTGGAGCTCGATTAAGGTACGTTCTGTCCACGGGAAGGAGAAGAATGATCGAGGCAGGGCAAATCGGGAAGAACGGTGTGTTGCGGTGCGAACGGCTTAATATAATGGCTCGCTTCGTAGACCGCCCTGGCTGGATTGGAGGGGAATTAGGAGACACTGTGAAAATAACTTGAAGAAAGAGACGTTCCGATCAAAGAGTGCCTGCCCCCCGCGCCGGGAGCTCTGGTCACAGTGGTTGGATGCCTACAAAAAGTATGAATCTTGGTCCATGCCAAATTGGACCTGAAACAGGGCGCCCAAGTGGGTGACATACATTGCACACCAAATGGTACTTTGATCTCTAATTCCGCTAAACCCTTCACCTTTATAGCCTAATAATACAACAATAAATATACAATATACAATTATGAAAGACATTAGTTTGATATTTGGACCTCTAAGAGTTATTTAATAGATTTCATTTACTATTTTAATAGAATTAAGCTGTTGGACTGAGGATTGAAAACGCCTGTAATTTGCCTGTGCAATGTCTGAGGTCACCCGCTTGGCGCGGTCAAGCAAACAAAGCCAGTGGGGAAGCTAATTTGCCAGCGTAAGCCGGATTATCTATATATCCGGGGCTCCAGGTGGGCCGAAAGTGCCAATTGCTGATAGAGTTCTCCACCCAAGGTGCTAGCAGGCGCTGGGGCAGGAGTAACCTTGCGGTACGTGCAGCCGTGGTAGGGAGCTGCCAGGTGTCGTTGCGTAGGTGCTCCCCGGCTCCATGCACAGCTGCTGCTGCCTCCATCCAAAAAGAACGTAACAACTTTCCACTTCTTTCCTTCCACCTTCAACCCGTCATCCCCTACCTCTACCTCTTCACGACGATAATCCGCGCGGCCCCTCTTTCTGCTTGCCGCAATCAAGTAGACTGTATTGACGATCATTTGCAGCCGCGACTCTTGTTTTCTCTCTTCCTTTCTCATCTCTCCCAGCAGCGTCTCCTTTTCTGCCAAACCCGCGTTGCCCCTTGTGCCGCGTGGCGCATGGAAGCGACTATTCATCTCTCCACCACAAATTGCTTCTCAGCTCCTGTTTCAGACGATCTAGGACACTTGCAGACTACTGGCGACGACTTCAGTCGTACTCGCGGCTAGGAGTATCGAGTTGACGAAGGGCCATACTATTTGATTTTCGGACACACCGGCGACATGGCGCCCCTACCCATTAAATTCCAGGAGCTGGTCCAGCTCACCAGCACTGGTGTAGACACACAATCTATCGGCTTCAACACCTGCGTAAGTGACACTCATCTCCTCCCAACCCCTATTGGCCTCCACATCATGCATACGTCACCAGAGGGTAGGCAGCCCGCTAACTCTGAGGCGCTTCTCGCGCTTTTGTAGACACTCGAATCAGATCACTTCGTCTGTATCCGGGAAAAGAAGGACGAAGCTTCCCAACCCGAAGTTGTCATCATCGAGCTCAAGAATGGCAACAACATAACCAGACGGCCAATCAAGGCCGACAGTGCCATCATGCACTGGTCTCGCCAAGTCATCGCCCTCAAGGCGCAATCCCGCACACTACAGATCTTCGACCTCGAGCAGAAGAAGAAGCTGAAATCCTGCACCATGAATGAGGATGTTCAGTTTTGGAAGTGGATTAGCGAGTCTAGCATTGGCCTGGTTACATCCAGCAGTGTGTATCACTGGGACGTCTATGACGCAGGTCAGGACGCACCTGTGAAGGTATTCGAGCGCAACGCAAACTTGAATGTACGTTTTCGATGAAAGACATGGTAATTTGCTTTGACTCACTGATTCACTAGGGCTGCCAAATCATCAACTACCGTGTTAATGTGGATGGAAAGTGGATGGTTGTAGTAGGTATCTCCTCACAAGGTGGCCGTGTTGTTGGTGCCATGCAGCTCTACTCCAAGGACCGTGGCATTAGCCAGGCTATCGAGGGCCACGCCGCTGCCTTCGGCTCTCTGAGGTTGGAAGGCGCTCCCCAGGATACCAAGCTCTTCACCTTCGCCGTGCGATCCGCCACCGGTGCCAAACTTCACGTTGTTGAAGTCGACCACGCCGAGAACAA
Source organism: Clonostachys chloroleuca (assembly GCA_037952775.1). Taxonomy (NCBI): domain Eukaryota; kingdom Fungi; phylum Ascomycota; class Sordariomycetes; order Hypocreales; family Bionectriaceae; genus Clonostachys; species Clonostachys chloroleuca. Next base: position 8,831,444 of record JBANAY010000003.1, on the reverse strand, counting down.
CCCGGTTTTCCAGAAGAAGGCTGTCGACATCTTCTTCCCCCTGAGGCTACCAACGACTTCCCCGTGGCCCTGCAAGTTTCTCAGAAATACGGTGTTGTCTTCATGGTAACCAAGTACGGGTTCATCCATCTCTATGACCTGGAGACTGGAACCTGTATCTTCATGAACCGTATCTCGAGCGAAACCATATTCACCACGTGTACCGATGACGGATCTACTGGACTGGTGGGTATCAACCGTAAGGGTCAGGTCTTGTTTGTTACTGTTGATGACACGAATGCGATCCCCTATCTCCTTCAAAATCCTGCCAACAGCGAAATCGCCATCAAGATGGCATCTCGTGCTGGCCTTCCCGGCGCCGACGACCTCTACGCCAGACAGTTCGACCAGCTCTTCAACACTGGTAACTACAGCGAAGCCGCCAAGATTGCAGCAAACTCCCCTCGCGGTTTCCTCCGAACCCCCCAAACTATTGAGAAGTTCAAGCAGCTCCAAACTCAGCCTGGACAGATGGCTTTCACCCTGCAGTACTTCGGTATGCTTCTCGACAAGGGTGCTCTGAATGCGCACGAGACGATCGAGCTTGCCCAGCCTGTTCTGGCCCAGAACCGCAAGCACTTGCTTGAGAAGTGGCTCAAGGAGGAGAAGCTGGATTGCTCTGAGCAGCTCGGTGATATGGTTCGACCATATGATATGAACATGGCTCTTGCAATCTATCTCAAGGCCAACGTTCCCCACAAGGTCGTTGCTGGCTTCGCTGAGACTGGGCAATTCGATAAGATTCTTCCCTACAGTGCTCAGAGTGGCTATCAACCCGATTTTATCCAGCTTCTCCAACACATCATTCGAGCAGACCCAGAGAAGGGAGCTGCATTTGCCACTGCCCTGGCTAACAACGAAGGGGGTCCTCTGGTCGACTTGGAGAGAGTTTGCGATATTTTCCAATCGCAGGGTATGATCCAGCAGGCCACCGCCTTCCTGCTTGACGCCCTCAAGGATAACAATCCTGAACATGCTCGTCTGCAGACCCGACTTTTGGAGATGAACCTGATGCACGCTCCTCAAGTCGCTGAGGCTATTCTCACCAACGACATGTTCACCCACTTCGACAAGGCCCGCATTGCCCACCTTTGCGAGCAGGCTGGTCTGGCACAAAAGGCCGCCGAACTTTACGAAGACCCCGAGGCTATCAAGCGTGTTATTGTCAACATTCCTGGAACCCCCAACTTCAACGCCGAGTGGTTAACAGGTTTCTTTGGCAAGCTGTCCGTTGAGCAATCTCTTGCCTGCCTTGACGCTATGATGAAGCACAACATCCGTCAGAACTTGCAGTCTGTTGTTAACATTGCGACCAAGTACTCTGAGCTTCTTGGCCCTGTTCACTTGATTGATCTGTTCGAGAAGTACAAGACAGCTGAGGGTCTCTTCTACTACTTGGGAAGCATCGTCAACCTTTCTGAGGACCCTGATGTTCACTTCAAGTATATTGAATCTGCTACCAAGATGGGCCAGTTCAATGAGGTTGAGCGTATTTGCCGCGATAGTAACGCGTACAATCCCGAGAAGGTGAAGAACTTCCTCAAGGAAGCTAAGCTTCCTGAGCAGCTACCTCTCATTATTGTTTGTGACAGATTCAACTTTGTCCATGATCTCATCCTGTTCTTGTACCAGAACCAGCAGTTCCAGGCCATTGAGGCTTACGTTCAGCGCGTCAATCCCGGCAGGACCCCTGCCGTTATCGGTGGACTGTTGGACGTTGACTGCGATGAGAACATCATCAAGCAGCTTCTGAGCACTGTTAATGCTGAGCAGATCAACATTGATGAGCTCGTATCAGAAGTTGAGTCTCGTAACCGGTTGAAGCTTCTCCTGCCCTTCCTTGAGGCCACCCTGCAAGCTGGCAACACACAGCAGGCCATTTTCAACGCTCTGGCCAAAATCTACATTGACTCGAACAACAACCCAGAGAAGTTCCTCAAGGAGAATGACCAGTACGATACCCTCTCCGTCGGAAAGTACTGCGAGAAGCGTGACCCCAACCTGGCATACATTGCCTACTCCAAGGGCCAGAATGACCTGGAGCTGGTAAATATCACCAATGAGAATTCCATGTACAGGGCTCAGGCACGTTACCTCCTTGAGCGCTCTGACAGCGAGCTGTGGCGATTCGTCCTGAGCGAGAACAACATTCACCGTCGTTCTGTTGTCGACCAGGTCACCGCTACCGCCGTTCCAGAGGCTAGTGACCCAGCCAAGGTATCTGTCGCCGTCTCTGCCTTCCTTGAGAACGATCTTCCGCTTGAACTTATTGAGTTGCTGGAGAAGATTGTTTTGGAGCCCTCGCCATTCAGTGACAACCAAAATCTCCAGAATCTCCTCCTCTTCACGGCTGCCAAGGCTGACAAGGCTCGCGTCATGGACTACATCCACAAGCTCGACAACTACAACGCTGATGACATTGCTACATCCTGTATTGAAGTGGGACTCCATGAGGAAGCCTTTGAGATCTACAAGAAGGCCGACAACAAGTCTTCTGCCGTCGATGTTCTCATTGAGCACGTCGTCAGCATTGATCGAGCACAGGCATATGCCGAGGAGGTCGACCTGCCTGAAGTTTGGAGCAAGGTTGCCAAGGCTCAACTCGATGGACTTCGTGTCCCTGACGCCATTGAGTCGTACATCAAGGCCGAGGACCCCAAGAATTACGAGGAGGTCATTGAAATCGCTACCAACGCTGGCAAGAACGAGGAACTCGTCAAGTTCCTTCGCATGGCCCGCAAGACCCTGAGGGAGGCTGCCATCGATACTGCCCTCGCTTTCTGCTATGCCCGTCTGGACCAGCTCCATGAGCTCGAGGACTTCCTCCGAGCTACAAACGTTGCTAACATCGAGGAATCTGGTGACAAGGCTTACGAGGAGGGACTTTATGAAGCTTCCAAGATCTTCTACACCAGCATCTCCAACTGGGCCAAGCTTGCCACCACTCTCGTCCACCTTGCCGAATACCAGGCCGCTGTTGAATGCGCTCGCAAGGCTAACAACATCAGGGTTTGGAAGCAGGTTCACGATGCTTGCGTCAGCAAGAAGGAGTTCCGCTTGGCTCAGATCTGTGGTCTCAATCTGATCGTCGATGCAGAGCAACTGCAAGAGCTTGTCAAGTCATATGAGTACAACGGATACTTCGACGAGCTCATCAGTTTATTGGAGCAAGGTCTCGGTCTCGAGCGTGCCCACATGGGTATGTTCACTGAGCTTGGTATCGCATTGTCCAAGTATCACCCTGAGCGTCTGATGGAGCACATTAAACTGTTCTGGTCCAGAATGAACATGCCCAAGATGATCCGTTCCTGCGAGGAGGCAAACCTTTGGCCCGAGCTCGTTTTCTGCTACTATCACTATGATGAGTTTGATAACGCCGCTCTGGCCGTCATTGAGCGCCCCGAGAACTCCTGGGATCACACCCAGTTCAAGGAGATCGTTGTCAAGGTTGCTAATCTCGAAATCTACTACCGTGCCATCAAGTTTTACGTCGAGCAACATCCTTCGCTGTTGACCGACCTCTTGACTGCCCTCACTCCCCGTATCGATGTTAACCGTGTCGTCAAGATCTTCCAGAAGAACGATGATCTCCCCCTGATCAAGCCTTTCTTGCTCAATGTCCAGGTTCAAAACAAGCGTATTGTGAACGAGGCTATCAATGATCTGCTTATTGAGGAGGAAGATTACAAGACTCTCCGCGACTCCGTTCAGAACTATGACAACTACGATGCTGTTGAGTTGGCTGGCCGCCTCGAGAAGCACGACCTGATCTTCTTCCGCCAAATCGCCGCGAGCATCTACCGCAAGAACAAGCGCTGGGAGAAGTCCATTGCCCTGTCCAAGCAAGACAAATTGTACAAGGATGCTATCGAGACTTCAGCGCTCTCCGGCAAGAACGAAATTGTCGAGGACCTCCTGCGATACGTAAGTTACTATCTCTGCTAACCACATCCTCCTCATATTCTAACAATTCCCTATCTAGTTTGTCGATATCGGCCACCGTGAATGCTACACCGGTATGCTGTACGCTTGTAATGACCTCATCCGGCCTGATCTTGTCCTTGAACTGTCATGGCGATTCGGCCTCAATGACTTCACCATGCCTTACATGATCAATATGCTTGCTCAGCAGACTAAGGAGATCGCCCTTCTGAAGGCTGACAACGAGGCTCGCAAAGCCAAGGAGAAGGAGGTAGAGAAGACGGAGGACAACACACCAATTCTGGGTGCCTCCCGCCTGATGATCACAGCTGGCCCTGGAGGCAACAGCCCTTCACCTTACGGCCAACCGAATGGTTTTGCACCACAACCCACCGGCTATGGTTACTAGGCGCAGGCACCCGGGTGGTCTTGGTATCCAGTAAACAGTGGTCAATGGTCCGGCCACAGTAATATAGGAGATGGCGGAGGTGCATATAGTATCTCGAGAAACGACAATGGTGGACTTGGCCAGGAGCTTCAAGGAATCAAGTCATTGATGTAATCGTATTTTGTGTTATCTACTCTTTAAAACGGGTGGAAGAGGACATGTTATTCTTCAGGATTCTTATGGATTTCGAGGTTTTGTTTTCGCTCCAGTCGACAGGAACGGTCTCTTTACACGGGCTATTCTGAGTGCGTTATTTCACGGTAAATTAGATGAAAAAGAGCAGCAGGTGAGGTGGACAGATGGTCGCTCTCACGACGGTTTCTTTTCGTATGTGTGTATGATAATACAATATATTTCGTTCTGAAATCTTAAAGTAGGCAATAACGGAAAAGTGATGGCACATTTAATGATATATCCAAACGCCCCAACTCCCAGTAGTGCCTTGTTTCCCATCTCTTGACTGACATCTGGGCCAAGGAGTCTTCACCATCGGACACTTTACATGAAAAAGTAAGAACAAAAATCTAAGACAGAGGTACATCTTGCTCAACAACAGCCCGCTTTCGCTTGCCATAGGGCTTGGGGTCAGCAATCTTGAGCCACTCGCCGTTGAACGCGTTGATAAGCCAGTTGCTCAGCTCTAGGGTCTCATTAGTCTTGTTTTCGTTACGGCGGAGGAGGTGAAGGGGAGGAGAAGGGGAGGAGAAGGGGAGGAGAAGGGGAGGAAGAAACTCACTATCGTAGACGATACGGTTGGCGTTGTGGAAGTAGATGCTGTGGTCGCTGTCGGGGAAGACGTGGACGTCGTAGTTCTCGACGCCGGCGAGGTCGAGGGCGTCGAGGAGCCTTAGGGAGTTCTGGAAGTGGACGTTGTCGTCGGCGACGCCGTGCATGAGGAGGAAGCGGACGTTGCGGCCGAGGGCGGTGGCGTTTGTGACGCTGGAGGCGGTGTACCCGTCGCGGTTGTCCTTGGGCTGGCGCATGTAGCGCTCGGTGTAGATGCTGTCGTAGAGGCTCCAGTCGACGACGGGGGCGACGGCCATGCCGTAGGAGAAGGTCTGGCCGGCGTCCTGCTCGAGGGTCTTGAGGGTCTGAAAGCCGCCGTAGGACCAGCCCCAGATGGCGACGCGGTTGGCGTCGACGTGGGGCTGGCGGGAGAAGTGCTGGGCGGCGGCGATGTGGTCGGCGGCCTCGTGGACGCCGAGCTGGTTGCGGACGGGGACACGGTGGGCGCGACCGAGGAATCCCGTGCCGCGGGGGTCGACGGTGATGACGACGTAGCCGAGGCTGGAGGCGACGTAGGACTGGAAGTCGACGGTGAAGCGTTTGTTGACCTGCTGGGAGCCGGGGCCAGAGTACTGGTGGAAGAGGACGGGGTACTGCTTCTTGGGGTTGAAGTGCGGGGGGCGGCGCTCGACGTAGTTGACCTTGACGCCGTTGCCGAGGTCGAGGACGCCGTACTTGAGGATGGGGAGCTCGTGCTTGCGGGCGCGCTCTGCCAGGGCGGAGTTGTCCTCGAGGAGGCTGTAATAGGCGCTAGGGTTGGAAGGGGTGGACTTGACGGACTGGGACGGGGTCTTGGGGCCGCTGTAGGAGAGGAGCATGTATCCGGCGCCGTGGGAGAAGGAGGCTGAGTAGTAGCCCTCCTCCTTAGTGTCGGTCAGTGCCTGGAGGTTGGAACCGTCGAGCAGGTTGACCGAGTAGACGTGGCGCTGGATGGAGGATTCCTTGGTGGAGACGAAGTAGACGAGGTTGTTGGCGACATCGACTGCTGAGGGGGCGTCGTCGACCTCCCACTGCCCAGATGTGAGCATGATAGGCTTGGAGCTGTCGAGAGGCGTGAAGTAGGCGAGATGGTCGTATCCCTCATGGATGACGGAGTCGACGTAGCCATCATGCGGGCGTCCCTTGCTGGGGTCGGCAGGGACATAAGTCATCTGCTTGGAAATCTCAAACCAGCCGCCGTCGATGGCGTTGACATCTGAAGATCGCACGGTGCGAGACTGACGAGTGTCGGCATCGAAGAGCACGACTTTGACATGGTCGCTTACGCGGTTGGTTTCCTTGATTAGGGCCTTTTTGTTGCCGGCCCAGACAACGCTGTTGATAATTCGGTCATCGTCAGGGAACTGGTCGCCAGAATCGACGCTGAACACCTCGTTCTTGGCCACATCGTAGAATCTCAGCTCGACGACGGGGTTGTGCGATCCGGCCTTGGGATATTTGATCTTGACCTCCTCTGGGAAGCTGCCCTCGTCGCTGGGAGGTTGGGTGCCGCTTGGCCGGCTGACGAAGTATTGGATGGGATACTCGGGCACTCCAGTCTCGTTGGTGCGGAAGAAGGCGATGTGCTGGCCGTCAGCCGACCACCAGGTCGCGCTACGGCCTGAGAGAACCTCTTCTTCGTAGACCCAGTCAGGTACACCATTGAAGCACTCGACACCACCGTCTGATGTGACCTGGACTATCTCCTTCTTGTTGTCAAGAGGGCGCACGTAGAGGTTGTTATCGGACGTCTTGGTAAATGCAATGGCATCGCTCTGAGGGCTCCAAGTGGCCAGCATGATATTAGCGTTGACGTCCTCGGGCAGAAGTGGCTCGATCTTGCCAGTTTCCACGTCTAGAATGAAGTAGGTGGCGGTATAGGAATGTCGCCAGTGGTGGACCTTGTAGACGCCCAGCAGGACCTTCTTCAGGTCGGGGCTGGGTTCGGCCTCGCTGGTCACGTACGAGCGGCCATCGTAGTCGAATCTAGCGTCTTTCATGAGCACGCGAGCACTATACGCATCGGCCGACTCTTTTCCTGATCCTCGAGCTCGCACATCCTCCACAACAAGGTAATCCTTGCCAGGTACGCCCTTCTCGAGGAGCAGGCCGTCTTTGCCATCGGGGTCGGCGATCCAGCTGATGCTGTGAACTCTGGCTCTCCAGTATCCAGTGAGGACCTGGTCGAGGGTCACGGCCTTGCCCGAGCCCCGGTGGTCTGCGTTGGGGTCGTGCTCAGTGTCGCTGTCATGGTGGTAGGAGCCCTTGGCGACGAAGATGCCGAGGGCGACGAGCCAAGCTATGGTGAAGATGGACACGCCGATGATGAGGACACGACGGAGGCCCTTGTCCATGAACTTTCGGGGTTCCGCCTTGGCGCGATTATTATTATCTGTCCCCTCGCGGGGGATGAAAGCGCGGGTCTCGAGATCGTCTTCAGGTTTGAGGGGGTCCTCATCGTCGAGGTCGGCGAGATCGACGTCCCTGTATGAGCCTCCAGTGGCCATGTTTGCATGGTTGGCTCTTCGCTTAGCAGCTGCCTTCTCGTTTTCTTCCTGGAGACGGTCAAATACGATGCTGGTGGTCGACACGGAGGACAAGGAGTCGCGGGGCTGGTTCTCGGCGGTGTTGGGGTCGGTGGGAGCCATGTTTCGGGATGGCCAGAGGCAGCCCTATTCTTGGTGCTGGCGTCGCGTGCAGCTGTGGGAGAGAGTCGGGGAGCAGGAGGGAGGGCACGAAACAAGCATCACCTCGCAGCAGACACAACAAGCATCGTGTTCTTGGCAGCAAGAACTAGAGGCAGCGTCTCAATGGGTGGTTGTCCTCAATGGGTGGTTGTCCTCAATGAAGGGCGGCGCGACACTCCTTTGGGGATTCAATAGAGCTGGGCAGAGGATCGCAACAGCACGTAATCGGGAGCTAAAAATAGCACCAGCAGCCAGGGTCCAGGCCATGGTCTGACCTACCCTATACCGCGACATGCCTCGTGCTGACTTTGGCTGTGCATCGCTGTGGTTGAATAAGGGCCTTTTGCAGGCAGGAATAAGACTGTGGCTGACAGTAGCCATATGTTTATGTGTCCTGACTAGATTGTGCATCAGTCATCTCATCCGACGAGACCTCTTTGAATTGATCCTTCATCTATGATAGTGCGAGCCATTGCCTAACGGCAAGCTATCTACGTCTTCGCACCTCATAACCCTTTCCCGTCCTAAATATCGGATCAATCCCATCTTACATATTTCCTCTCCATATAATGACTATTGATGAGCAACGGTAAGACACAAACACAGCCTGCACGTGCCCGGGGTCTGATGGTGTTGGGTGACACAAGGGAGCGTTCCTCTAGTCAAGATGGCGCCAAGCCTGCAAGGCGATCGGCCGAAGCCTACTCCGTAATTGTGCCAGTAGCAATAAGCTATTGGCCCCTCTTCAGAGGCCAAAGCTCCTCCCTCCCTACAGCTGGCCGTGTGATGGCTTGGATGGTTGGATGGTCAACTAGCCGGTTGCTAGCACAACTCTATCTCCTCTGGATAAAATTCCCCAAGGCCGGCCTCACGGCACTCGGATAGAACGGACAGGTGTTGTTTACGTAGGCAGTGAAGATGGGCAGCAGATCATCATCTCTTGGGCGTCACGTCCCAGCCTTGTGCTCGTAGAACCAGACCATGATTTGGTGCCATCGTCATCGCAGTCACCACCTGTTCTACAGCGTTCACCGATCGGCCATTTGAGCCTCTGAAAATATCCCGTCACCTTCTTGACGTCCAAGCCCTGTAAGGTTCGGAGCCCGATGCCTCAACAAAGCTGACGGCGTAACTCGGTTTCCTCGTTCTCAGCACGCAGATCCCATCACCGCGAGGCGTTTTCGTGGGCCTCTTCAGGCACCGGGAACTCGCCTGTGACAGTGGCCGCTGGGCAGGCGACAGGGAGGGTGCAGCAGGGCCTGTGGTTGGCCTTCAGGGGGGATGGACGCCTAATGCCGCAGACCCACAGGCTCGCTCCGGACGGATACGATGGATACGTCTGTCTTTGCCCGGACTGAACCGCTGGCAGCTAACAAGAAGGGCGAGTTGACGACGATGACGATCATACGACGGGCGGTGATGGTGATATGTGGTGATGGGGGTGCGGTGATTTCTGGACGTTCTGGATTCTATAAAGGAGACTCGGCTTCCTGCGTCTTTCCACGAAATGGACATCATCATCGATTCACGCATTGCTTCGGTCTCTGTTACATCCCATCTGCTTAATTATACCACTGAAACACCACCGTATTAGCCACTAATCACAATGGTCGGCACTGCCAGCAAGGACACTCCCAAGGAGCCGGCTCACGTTCCCGCTTCCGTCTCTGATCTTCACTGTGTATGCGCATATCAAAGAACCCGCCCCCCCCCCCAGTCCACCATTCTGAGCGTCGCTAACTGAGGTACATGTAGTTTACAGAGACAGAAGGCATCGTAACCACCACTATGATGGACCTGCCCGGATACCGTGTCGTCCGTGTGCTCGGGGCCGTCTACGGTCTCACCGTCCGCTCCCGCAACATCGCCGCCGGCCTGGGCATGGTCTTCAAGTCCCTCGCGGGCGGTGAGCTGCAGTGGTTCACCTCCATGCTCTACTCGTGCCGCAACGACTCGCTCACCCGCTGCGTCGCCGAGTGCAAGGCCCGCGGCGGCAACGCCATCATCTGCCTGCGCTTCGACGCCGCGGACCTCGGCGGGTTCGCGCAGACCTGTGCCTACGGGACCGCTTGCATTGTTGAGAAAATCCCGGAAGCCCCTGCTGTGGCTTCGCAGCTTGAGCAGACGGCTACCTAAGCTTGTGTGGTGTGTGTTGTCTGTGCTAGGGAGAGGTTGGGCTGCATGATTCGGTTTCTATGTTTTCATCGCAAAGTTTTCTATGGAGAATGCCGTTGAGATACCATTTTGTTTTGTGGGCGATAGGATTAGTATTAGTGGACAGGTTATAATTTAACAAGTTGCACGAATTCTGACAATGAAGCATACAGTGGAACAAGCATTATACAAAATGAAGAAGAAGATGCTTCGTCGCGACCCAGCTCTCGACATCACCAGGTGTTTCTACACACTCAGGGCCTGAGTAACACACCCGGGCTGGATCTCCTCGAGCCTCTGAGCCAGCTGTTCCCAGATCGCAGTCTGCCAAGTAGGGCCCTCGCCGCTCCTGATCCAGTCGGGGACAGAATCTCTGTTTCCCAGATGATTAGTAAATGGTCCACCAGTTCACAGGGGTGCGCTCGACTCACTCCTTTATTTCGCACTCGGATAGGTACTTTCCATGGCTTGCTTCGCCCGCGGCGAGTCCGTGAAGCAGAGTCCGGCTGCCTTCTTCCGAGCTGCGGCCCGCAATGAGCTTCACGATGCTGAGGTTGAAGCGCAGCATAGCGCTTGCGTCGCGCAAGAGGTTGGTCTTGCAGAGGCCAGGATTGACAACGTTGATGATGACCCTGGAGTGGTCCACGGGTTTGCGGAAGGCGAGCTCGCGGGCCGCGAAGTGCAGTATTAACTTGGAAACAGAATATCTTTATCGACAGCAACGAGTCAGCGCGCGGAGCAACCATTTGGATCTACAGTCATGAGAGTTGGCACGTACCGGCTCACCATGGTGCTCTCCCACTTCTTCTGGTCGTTGAGATCATTGAAGACATCTTGCATGTCCGCCTTGAAGAGGGGCTCGTGAGCGTAGAAGCCGCTCATGCTCCCGACGACGGAAACGGTGGGGGTGATCTTGAGCCTCTTGGCGCACTTCTCCATGAACGGGAGGAGCAGCACGAGGAGCAGCATGTTCGAGACGACGTTGACCGTCAGGTTCGACTCGAGGCCCTCCACCTCCTGCCAGTGGTGCATGCTCACGCCCGCATTGGCGACCAGCCCGTCGACGCGGTCGAGCTCGATCTCGACCTTCTTCGCGAAGTCCCTGACGCTGTCATGCGAGGCGTAGTCGACGTGCCAGACGAGGATGGCGGACTTGTGGTTGGCGACGGTCGCGTCGATGGATTCCTTGGCCGCCTTGCCGCTGTCGAGATTGCGCACCGCCATGACCACGCGGGCGGCGCCCAGCTGGACGAGGCGCTGGGAGCATGCCAGGCCGAGACCCGAGTTGGCTCCGGTCACGATGAATGTGCGGCCCTCGCACTGCTCTGCGGTGAGCTTCAGAGGGAGGCTCTGGAATAGGGAGCCTAGCGAGAACATTGTGCTTGCACCTAAGAGTGACCTGCTAAAAGGGGTAGAAGGGGGAAGAAGAGCGAATCTTGGGGCGACGCTGTCTGTAAAGACACTGCCCCCAGTTATAGTTGTTATTGTTGTGATGGGTTCTCTGGTAGATTCCCTTGCTTGGGTTGACTCGTGTCTCGTGTGTTGGGTCGATGAGAGAAGGGAGGAGTGGCTCAGGGTCCAAGGGGGACCAACAGGTTCTGGAATGGAGGGGTATGTCTGTGACTGGAGACGGAAAGAATACTGGAACTGTGCCTGTTCCATAGTCTCAGACATGTCTTATTTGAGCGTGTTGGGGGGACAAGAAAACGAGTATATGCGACAAGAGCAAGGAGTAAGCGCGTTGGTGAAAGCCGGAACAGCACAAAACTGATGTCAGCAATACGCGATGATGACTACCCTTGCGTGCTCGTATGAATAGAGGCTCTCTTACAAGTCAGATTGCTCTCAATTGAATGGCACTTGAGCACTTGCTTGTAAACCGGGCTAGAAAGGGGGCTCGTGAGGCTGAGACTGTCTCAGGATGGCCCTGTAGCTGACAGCCCGTCTCGGTATCTCGCAGTCCAATAGGTATAGATGGATCGCGAATCATCCTCAAGCACTTCTGTGCCATCTAAATGGGATGTACAAGACTTGGGATTTACTCTCCTCTGTCATCCCTATGGTCTTTTTGAATAGACTAACAACCCTTTGAGGTTCCTCGAGATGGAGGACTTTGTCGCTACTGAGCTTTGAATTTGGTAAAATCCGTCTTCTGAGTAATACCAGGTATATTTCTACACCCTGCGGTAACATGTGATACTAATTGTTTCTCCGTTCCGATGTCTTCCATTCTCGGTGGAACTTCTAACGGCTAACAAATGGCTATGTCTCTGTCGGGAGACATACATACTCCATGGAAGCTTGTTTACATGTAGAGAGAAAGGACTATGGCGGTAGCTTGGAACAGAACGCCATGTTTCCTGTCGTTGTGTTCATCCAAATGGCTCGTATCGATACTAGCTCTCGATTTCGGTGTGCAGATCATGAGCGGCATCCTAAGAAAAGGGGGCAAATAAGCACAAGGCTCTGCGAGACTTTCTAACGCCAAAGGCTCATCCACCTACCTGTACCCTCCCAACATGGATCATTGTCGACATTGGAAAATGGCTCGCGGTTGGCTCAGAGGACTGGCGTAAGGCGGGAAAAACGTGTGCAAAGAAGAACCGAATGCTTGAACAAATATTGCAGGTAAATTCAACTAGATTATAGAAGTGTAGCCTGTATTGCCCAAAAAACAATGAAAAATCCCAATTGGAAGGGTTGGGCTCATGAGCGTCCGGGAGACCCTCGATGTCGCTATGGAGTTCATATAATAGAGCGGTGATTTGATGACAAGAGCAAGATTAAAGATGGAAACAACATTAAATCCTTATGAAGGCCACCTGAAATAGGCCACAATAAGTCGTTCGGATTGCAGTCTTCGTTCTTGGATCCCCGAATATCACAATAGGGGAATGGGCTTTCCAGCCCCCTAGACTTTACCGGGTTTGATTAAGGATTCATACTGGGGCCTGAAGAAAGGACGGTGCGTCTACCGATGCCTCGATGAGACTACTACCTCATTAAAGTCACTCTCAGCGGGTGGAGTGATGTCACATGCAATGGACTTTGTTGGGGATGATCGTTTCTGAGCTTGACCGATGTTTGGCCACTAATCGCAACTGTGGTAATGACGAAAGATGGATTGTTCAGCCTTAATCTGCATCTCGGGTTGGGGTCTGGAACAGCGGAGGCAAGGTAACGTTTCGTGGATGCAGTAAGAGGGGGTGAGTGACTCATGTTCCACAGCACACACGATTGATAGGGATTGCAAGCTTCTGGAAACGAGACCGAGAGTGAGCCGCAAGTCTAGTTGATCACATAGCACGTTCAGACGGACCTAATGGATCAACCATAATGTTCACGAGGTACGAGATAGTCTCACCTCTTCTACTCATGGAGCTAGTCTCGGTCATTGGAGCTGGTCAAATTCTCGGGGGCCCGAGCGAGAGATCGTCAAACTATGATGGTTGTCTGTGACACCACCGGATAAAAGCCCTTCGAAAGGCGTCGGGAATCAGTGTGGCGGCTGTGCTTCCCCCAGCCAATACGAGAAAGATTTCCGTCATGGAAAGAGGCCAAATGACTTCTTTTGATGCTTTTAATTGACCGTTTTCCTGACCTAGGACCAACAGGCAATGAAACTAATGCCGGAGGCACACCACCATCGGGATCCAACCAATGCAGCGAGCTTCACCCAGCCTGGGGCGCAGCAGCGGTCACTGGCGCGAGTAGCTGAAGCCTATTATGGAAGTAGTCAATGGGAGAGGGCAGCATCGAGAAGGATTGGATGTGACAGTTCGGCACGGTCTTTGGCCCCCAATGAGACGAGAGGCATGGGTGCGGCCTTTGGGAAAAGGGGCAGTGCTTTTTTTTTTTTTTTTTTTTTTTTTTTTTGAATTGAAGCATCGTGAATTTTGAGCAATGACATATGATCTGACGAAAAAGTATCATACTTGACGGAAGAGGGGTGATCAGAGACTTCCACCAAAGTGACGGCAGTAGGGGGTGGTGGTGCATTGCATTGGACCTCAGTGCTGCTTGTAGCTCGCTCTGTCGACTGGAACATTGAATCCAGCCCTATCTGGGACCTCATCTAATCTTTCAATTGCTCAGGGCATGCTCTCCTATGACTGGTTAACGAGTGTTATCGTCGGATCATTCATCAGCTACACCGGTCGTTGATAGCATGCATGACCTAGTCACTACATAGGATAATGCCAATGAATGACTGCACAAAGAAACGGTCTGCTTGGCCGCCTTGAATGGGACCGATGGCCTGCTTACATGGCCTGCAGGCAACTCCCTGTGATACCGTTGCAAGGACTGCTTGCAGCGGGGCTGTGTAGCCTGCAGGAGCTGGAAGCACGGCACTTGATGCACAGAAGGTCGGACTTAAGCTGGAGGCCAGGGAGTGAAAGCTGCACATCATGGCGAGCGTTGCGGCTCGACTTTGTTCGGCTTGTGAGGCGAAGAGACCTGTCTGGACTAACTGGATACATCAACCCAAGCCCCCAACAGGCGCCACATGGAAGACCACGCCTAGATCGACGGACTGGACCGATGGGGGTGTCCCGGGAGCAGGGTTCAGCTACTCAGTATTGCGGGCATAATTACGGGCGGGGGGACCAACAAGCTATAAGAACCGGCCGTAAGACATTACTCTGAGACTATTCGGTGGACGCCCCAAGATGTCATTGGAGGCTACTAAGTTATTGGTCAGTAGACGCCGAATTTTAGCTTTTGCCTACAGAGATTCCGCCGATGTCCCGTCTTCTATCTCCTTTCCTTCGCGGCTCAGCTCTTGGTTGAATCCTGCATTTTCTGCTGATGGGCAACTCCCCCTCAGCTGCCTTATCCTTCAGGATATGTATGTACTTTCACCGCAACTTTCTAGAATTGCACATTGGGTTCAGCACACCCATCAGCAATGTCTGATACAGCCATGCTCAAGCCCCGAGCTCCTTGATTGGCCGCCAATGACGCCACGGTGCGACGCTGTTCTCTTCTAGACTCTAATGGAGAAAGGGCCACGCTGCAAGGCGTAACGAATAACCAGTTTTTTTTTTTTCGAGAAGCTCCCCATGGTTGCCTCTTGGGCAGGCACACTCATTGCTGGCGAGTGGCCTCTTGCGGAGATGCAGTTCTTGGCCTGGCTTATCCTCCCTCTCCCCTCTCCCCTCTCCCCTATGCTCGTGATTCAAATGCTTGGGCAGCACTGCAGCCACTCAATTCCGGCTCCGCCTCCAAAGAACTTGACGAGAATGGAAAGATGTAGATGATGCGATACCAAGTCACTTCACCGACATTATTTTACCGTTAGATACGGGTGTATAGCATAGCCTCGCTCTAGACTTGACCGCCTGCCTCTTCTTTTTCGGTATCATGTAGTTAATGATTGTATTGGATAGATCGAACACCTTGTCTTAGACATGTGGACAGGGAGTATGAAGAAGAGAGAGGAGGGAAAGGAGGGAGGGGGTGTCCAATTTATTTCATCAACATGTCTATCACTGCTTTCGTCGAGTAGGCTGGAATATAATTGAATGATACGGTAGTATTCGTCACAGCAAAATCATATGCCATTCCCACTGAGACATTGCTCAAGGGAGCGAATAGACTGGTGCTGCCTGCTTTTGTGATCTTGTTATATGCACTTCATGACATCTCTTTATCTTCGGTCCACTCAAAAGCGTCTTACTGGCATATGAGGTGACACCCAGCCATCCAGGGCCAATATATGTGTGTGTACCGCGAGTGGTGTGCGTCTATAGAAAAGTACGCACACAATATGTCTGAGTGGTTGAGTTGCCTTACCCAGTCCGCGCGGACCACCGCTCAGCCTTATATGCACACGCGGTTGGGCAAGAATCAAATGTCAGACAAAACAAGGCTCAGATTGCCTCGAAGGCGCTTGACTAAAGGTCTAATAAAGTTTTGACTGTCCGCGTCTCGTGAATTATTTGAATCGCGTCTGTTTCCATTCCTTTTCTCCCAATGTTATAAAGTTTCGCTCTCCCCCCCCGCCTGTGCTCTACCCGCAACTCAACAGACTGTCACTCTTCTGTTGTAACACAAAGGTCATCAGACGCAAATCATCCGCTCCTTTACCCCGCTTGCCTAGCTTTTAATTTTTTATCCATTCGACGCCCTCCTTTGACCAGTATAATTGTTTTTGCTCTACTTCTCGATATCCGGGATACTTGGCTACACCCTCTCCCGAGGCAACAAACCTCGTGAAGAACATAACCAAACCTGATCCTATCCTAGGTAGACTTTTAGTGATCTTCAATATGAAGCAACCTAGTCATTCAAGTGATCAAGATGGGTGGTCTCATCTCACCTCCCCTGCAACCAGTCAGAACAGGCCTCGTGAGATCATCCCTGGCCACTCGCCTAACAATGCCTTCGATAATCCTTCTGGAATACATGGTAACTCCTTTCTTTATTTCGCCGCCGGTATCGATAATGATACGAGCTTCAGCTCCCAACCGTGAGTTACTCTGACGATGATTCTCTTTGATTGCTACTGCTAACATCATGAGTTTTAGCCAATGCTCTCAAGACCTCATGAAGGAGTTGGAAGGCATGCAATCCGCTCCCGGCTGCCCTATCATGCTTACTAGGAATTCAATGAATCCACAGTTTGTTGAATGTTTCCAGGACCAATACCAGCCTTGTTCTGTACTTGGTCAATATGATTGCGAAGAACCCTCGGTGCCGCTCTTGGATAGACAGGGCTCCAACCCTTTCCAGACGACGAGCTCTGCTCCTATTGAGGTTCCTCCAGATAGTTCAAGAATCCCCGAGATCCTGCTGAACTCTGCCGGCAATACATGCACCGAGTCAGATGACTACTACTCCAGCTCATATTCAAGCGGGCAGGAAGCCAGCTATCCCGGCACTCCGCACACACCAAGCGTGAATAGCCCCCGAAGCGATGCAGGTTCTTTTGCTCAAATGCATGACGAAAGACAACCGAGCTTTTCCTACATGTCCGCTAGCTCTACTTCCACCTACGCGACTTCCTGCGATGGATATGAAGACGATGCTACGTCATCGGGCTTTGATCGTAACCCCGGTGCCTGCCTCCTCGAGCAGCCAAGCAGCCAATATCTTCAGCCAGGGCCACTGGCCTATTCGTATACCTACCCCATGGGAAGAGAGAGTCGATCTGTTTCAACCTTCATTGGCAGCACCTTTTCACGGAGATCCAGTGAGATTGCACCAAACTGTTCCACTCCAACAGGAGAAGTTAGAACGGATACCCTCCAGAGCTCTCACCCTTCCCCTATCGTTATTTCAGATCACCCTCGCAGCTCATCCGACTCTTGCCGGACTCGCCCGCCTCGTCAAAGCTTAAAAAGAGCGAGGGAATCCAATGAATCCCAAGGGAAAAATGAGCAAGTGGACGAAGAACCCGTTGTCGGCCCTGACATGGAAGGTGCCCCATTGGAGCCTCGTAGGGCTCGTGGTAAGCGAAAAGGCCCTCTTTCAGAAACCACGAGAAGTGGACTCAAAAGATCGCGAACAGATGGAAATACGTGCCTCAACTGCTGCCTCAGCAAGGTCAAGGTGAGTTAAGAAAGTTTCCTCCATCACAAATAAAATTGCTGACATCTTCTTGGTAGTGTGACGGGACATGGCTCTGTATCCGATGTGCTCCAGGCTTTGATGGGCGGGCCGTTCCCATGTGCACCAAGGCTCACTTCAAAGACATGATTAAGAAAATGTCGACCCTCTCTAGTAGTATGCATTTAGATTGACCTTTAGATACCACATCACCGTGAGAAGCTGACTTGAGCAACAGTGCCACCCTCACTCCGCGCGCCGATCTTCGAACTATTACAGTTTCCAGTCAGCCTTGATGAAGTGGACATCTCTCACGAGACCCTTGGCAAGATCAAGGACATAAGTGCCGACTGGAATCTTGAGATCTACTACAGAGTTTCCAGGCTACGCACCATCGATATGGAAGAGATGTGGCGGTCTCTAGCAACTTTGCAGAAGGCTAGATTGAATCCAATCCCTTTCCCCGCCGTCTTCGACAAACATTATTCGCGAGGCTCGCGCCCAGAGAAGACTTACCTCCGAAGCGGAAACCTCCCTGCTCACCTGATGATGTATGTCCGATGGACTAATGTCCTAAAATTTACCACCCTGCAACAAGTTTCCAAAAAAGGAGAGAAGATTGAGAGAATTGCTCCTAATGGACAGATCTATCATATTCTGACCCAGGTAGTCCTGATCGAGCTGCGCAGATTCGAGCGTAACATCTATGAAGTTCTCTCTAAAAGCCTCCATCAACAGGGACCAAGAGTTAATGATCCAAATGCGGTACCCGAGCTGGTCACCTCGTTTGGTTATCTCCTCCTCTCACTCCGCTGGCAGATTTGCGTCTGGAAGAAATACCGACCTGCTCTGGCCCGGGATATAAACCAAGGGAAGCGAGAGCTACGCTTCGCATTGATCCAGGACATCTGCAGGAGATTGTATCCGTACTATTTCCTCTGTCGAGATCGATGCTTGCCAGATCCGGCCAACGTGGTGCCCGGGATGGAAACGCACTATGCCAACATGGCCGGAAGCATTCGTGAAAATTTCCCAACCGACTTCTCCGAAGCCGGTTTCGAAGGATGGATCGATGATGGAAACAACACCGTGCGTGATTGCCGAGTTGACGAGCAATCTCTTATCCAGTCGATCCTTTAGAGCATGGGCTCTCCGTGAGGAAATCTGGTCACTCTTTTGCGAATTTTCCCGCTCAGTCTATGTCTTTTCTTCGATACGAAGACATATCATGAAATCTTCTGTTTTATCCTTCTTCTTCTCCTTTGCTTTCAACCCCTTGATTTGTATCTTTTCAAGTTTTACCGTTTACACTCGCTTCAAATTCCTGACCCACGTTGTTAATAGTAACAATGATGATGGAAGATTGTAATTCATGACGAGGGAAGTGTCGGAATGGACAGAAAACAGGATGGGCGAGGGCTAGGGCCCTCCAGCCTCTTGTTCTTCACATATCAGTTAACGATTATTCTTTAGTTTGATCATTCTTCACTATCTCACTTCTGATGTAGTTAGTTATAATCAAGTTTTTTGAGACCGAATTAGCTAATTTGTTTTGTCTATCTGAATAAATGAGTAGTGATTGTTTGTGATGCGTAGAGAAAGTCCCACTTGACCTCCTGGGCTCTACGAAGTCAGCTAATTTCAGAGTTGCTCGGAATAAAAACGCTGCTGCCACCTTGGCCTCAGTTTAATAATAGAGCATTTTTATCTAGGTATCTTGTGTTCCTCCTTGCATGGACATGTTATATTTTGCCTTTATACCTTTGTTATCAGGCGTCACATTGCATGTCCCGCTTTTCCATATCGCGCCCTACAAAAATAAGCTTCTCTTCAACTCATCTTGTTCAACTTCTCGCTACCTACACCAAACAAGAATTCATCTTCCATCCAAAAATTGCCCAACCGTACAGATTGCCGCGATGATTGTGTATGGTCGGGTATTTAAAGTCCCACGAGATCGTTTTAATGCATTCCTTTCTCCGTACGACGTGGATCCTCTTCTGGGGAGTCGACTTGGTGATTTTGACGAGGAAGAATTTGCCACATCTCTAAGTTCTGGCCAAAAGTACATGCCACTATTACAATGAACCAGCTTCCCAATATTGCACAGTTTCATTTTACTTTTCTTTCAAGAGAACTCACCGTCCCCTCAGCCTAGTTATGAAAAAAAATCCGAGCATTGTGCTACTGCCAGGTTGATCAGAACTTAAGATCACCGTCTTCGGACTATATTCGAAGGTGCAGTTCTCTCTTGGCGTTTCTCCCGTGTGATTGACATATCTGTGCGTAATTAACTTTACGCCATAACAGTCGGTAAGAAACCTGGTGTGCGACTCATCACCCCCGATCACTAGTAGTGTAGGGTAACGATGGTAATGGTTCTGACTACGTATCTCTCGTATTGGCTATGGCCCCAACGAGAGACAGGGGTTATGGGCTTGCTCTGTTAGCTCAATTTGAACAACTTTCCCCTCAACTTATCACAGTAGGCGACCTCAATGAGCACTTCATCAGATATCATGTTTAGCTACGAACCACTTGACCCTAAAACGGACTCACTGCGCATCCTCACGTTGCTGCCACGTTCCAAAGGATCAGTCGCATGCACATTAGAGAACAGGACATTCCGGAGCAAGCCCGAATTTGAGGCTCTCTCCTATACCTGGGGTACAGAGCCTGAATCAACACACATAATCATCAATGGGGAGCCCTTTCCCGTGCGTCAGAACCTCTACAATGCGCTACAGAGTCTCCAAACTCGCAAGCCCCGTGCGCTGTGGGTGGATGCCGTTTGCATCAACCAGAAGGACATGGCAGAGCGCAACGCCCAGGTTAGTCTGATGGCCTTCATTTATACTCGTGCGCGGAGGGTGCTGGCGTGGCTTGGGCCTTGGGCCGAGACGGTCCAGAATGACTACTTCTCGGACCAGAACTGGTACGTCTTCTCCCACAACTCGTACTGGAGGCGCCTATGGATCATCCAGGAGCTGGTGTTAGCGCCAGAGGTGCGATTTTACCTAGGACGGTACGAGTTCGGCTGGGACATGGTGACGAGCACCCAAAACCCCGAATGGCGAGCTTTGGAGGGCCGGAGCGAGGCGATACATCGGTTTCGAGAGAAGCGGTACACGAGCGCGCAGCGTCTGGAGAACCTCATTGAGGTATTTAGGAAAGCAGAGTGTACTGAAAAACGGGACAAGATCTATGGGCTGCTTGGAATGGTGCTTGATGGTTCGGATTCGGCTATCAAGGTTGACTATGGGATTGGATTCGCCCAGCTCTATGCCCAGGTGATTGACTTCCACCAAACCTCGGACGCACCGCGCGACAGCCCTTTCCCAGATGATGTCGATCGAGCTGCCAAGCTCATCAGGTTCAGCCAGCTTCTTCAAAATGTCTTCGAGGGTGAAGTGGCCAAGGAAGTGACCAGCTCTCTCGATGTTGCGTGGTCGGGGTTATTCTACACAGCACGAGCTTATATTGCCGGAGAGATCCTCAAAATTGGGCCTACCCCCTCAGAGGTGGCATCATCTATTAGAGCTGACAAATCCTGGAGGCTCTCATTCTCTCGTGTGTTCGAAGAGCTAGAGGAGCAGCAGAAAGCTCGGAGGGACTATGAAACCTTTTCAAAGAATATGCTTGACTGGAGCGAGAGCTACTTGGCAGCGATCAAGAAGCTTGACTCGCACTCATCTTACGGCTTTCAGTTTGTTGATCCTGGGCCTAGTCTCTTAGACGAGCAGGAAAATACGGATGCTGAGGACAAACCGGCGGACTCCGAGGCAAGACTTGTACTTGGAGACGGTGGAATTGTTGGGGTGGTTCCAGGAGATGCGCAAGAGGGGGACTACATTTGTACCTTTCTTGGCTGCAACGTCGCGGTTGTAATCCGTAAATTGGAAACAGCAGCGGATCGATTCCTCGTGCTGGGGCCAGCGAGAATCCAACAGGAGCAGAGCGAATGGCAGACCGAAGAAGACGACGATATTGAGACAGCAATTGCGTATGACATGAAGGGTTTGAAGATTAAGAAGGGTAGCTCATCGCCCTTCTTGTCTGATGCTGGTATCAATTTGAGGCTAGATCTCAGAAGTCTCCAGAAGTTGACTTCAATTTCTTGAGGTGATCACCAAAGTAAGATATATCTAGACAGTTATATGATTCTGGGGTGCATTGTCTTCTACCTGTTATCCTACCTATCTAGAGAAATCTATGCAGTTAGTTTTTGCAAAGTAGGAATGTCCAACTTGAAGAAGATCAAAGCCTCATAGGCCAAATCTTTCTGTTCCGCCCAAAACTTATCTCCAGTCCTGCTCAGCAACGAGCTGTATGATGTGTTTTCGGTCCCGTAATTCAGAGCATCATGATAGACAGATTCTCTGACAGCTGGGGTTAGCGACTCCTTTGACATTGTCGCCCTCCCTACAATCATCCACCTATCTTCTGAAACTTTGCGGATCACGACTGCAAAGCAAGCCTCCCAGAAGGAGCATATTTGATCGCCCTCTTTCGCGCCTGGGGGCAGAAATCCCATCAGCCCTTTAGTTCCAAGAAATCGTCTGGGTTGAGTTCCCTCGGTAACACTGTCTAATGCCTCCCTAGTGATGTGCTCATCGTCTTGACATTCGCGGTACCCGTAGCTTTTAGTCGTGCCACAGCTCTGGATGGCAGCAACCTCACCATGATCCCACTTCAACATCTCTTGGTAAAAAGCTGCATCATTTTCTCTCCATTTCGCAAGATCCTGATCCTTTTTGTATGTGGATTCTAAGAGTGCCTTCCACTTCTTATTTGACTCCCAGGAGGAAACGTAGTCGTCATATGTCTCTCCGATGCTCATAACCGAGCCGATTATGACACCCCTAGCGGTGACTGGATCGCCAAGTGATAGAGACTCTGGAATTGGAGTTTGGTTAACGGTATGATTAAGTGTCTTTTGCACCAGATTGCTGAAAGCAATAACTCGCACTGAGCGCTCTATGCTGACATCGAATCCCCTCCAATTCTCTCTCCATGGCTCAGGGTCATATGTGCTCGAGCGGAAGAGATTAGACCGACATTGCAAAGGGGAAGCAGATTGATGATAATCAATAAGACTTGCGTACAGCTGGTAATAATCCACGTCATAATCGGCTTCGATTAATTCCTGAGCGGTATCATCGGCAACTCCCAACAATGAGAAGATTTTGTCGCGGATATCCTTACACTTAAGGTCCTTGAACGTTTCTAACAGCACTTCTAATTGTTGCAAGTGAGAGTGCATATTATTCCGATGATTTTCGATCCTTTCAAGGTGATCATCGAGCCAGGAACCATTGGAGGCGTTGGAGAGGCTATTAAAGCGGTTGTCGAGGGTGAAATAGCCTTTCCCGAGATGAAAGCGAATCTCTTTGGCCTGGATGAGCTCCTGTATGGTCCAGCGACGCGTCCAATAAATACTTTTGGAGATGAGTTGACAGTTTCTCTCGCTAAAGTAGTGATAACTCTCGTCCATTTCTTTCATATCGGTCTTGTTGAAAGCAGAATGAGACGGTCCGAGATATGCGAGGACTTTTGTGGCCCTCGAGTAGATATAGGACATCATATTGACATGATCATTGCGCTCTTTGGTGTCCTCCATGTTGATACAGAGGGCATCAATCCACAACGACCGGCCTTTGTCGGTTTGGAGCGAGCGGAGAGCGTCATGAAGTCTAGGCCGTATGACAATTTTTTGGCCGTTGATGAAGATTGTGTCGGTCGCTTGGCCAGGACCCCAAGCGTGAGACAGAGCTTCATATTTTGGTTTGCTGGCTAGCGTCCTGTTCTCAAGTTTGCAAAAGAGCTCCTTGTTGTTTGGATTGTCAACTCTTGGTAGAAGAGTGAGAATGCGGATGGAGTCAACCTTGGGGTCGAGAGGCTCCAAATGTGCCATGATGAGAGACTTCTTGAGTTCGTAATGTGAGAAATTTGATAACGGGAAATATGAGATTGGAGCCACGAAACACGCCAACTTAACGCTAGCATGTTGAGGAAAAGATCGATCAGCTTTCAGCTGGTTCTTGAAGCTGCAGGGGTCTGCCCCGCTTACCAATCACTCATCGTATTCATCGTAATGTCCTTTGGCGGAACCAGACATGGGCAACCATCATGGGGACTAATTCTCTGTGGTGGGGGCTGTTGAACTTTCTTGACTTATGATAGATTGGACTGTTTAGAGCGGACCTTATTATAAAGGCTATGACTACGTGGAGAAGTTAAACTGACATGGGAGACTCCCTAATGATGCTTAAAAAACAAACGTACCCTCGAATCTTCTTGGAGCTGGCAGGGAGGGCTTGGTACAGAGCCGAGGTTTTGTATCATGTCGAAAGCTGTTATGGCGCGCGGGAATTGTTTACGTAGCGCATGATTTATCCGAGTTGAAAGGTCATATACTATTTAACAAATTTGAATAATATTTAAACACTATATGAATACTATCTGAATAAAATTGAACCATATTAAAAGGAAGACTTCATAACTGACCGTTTTCGTTTATTCTGGAATTAAAAATTTAGCCATCATCTTGCATATACCTGAGAACTCAACTGGCTTGGCCATAATTCATAGAAAGTTGCCTGCTCTCACTCTTACTTTCAAGTTGCGTTCTGACTCCTCTAGACAGCTTGAGGGCGTTTCCGTATTGTCATCCACATGTCTTTAAAGAATGCAATGCCGCCCGGAACAACATACCGCGCAGGCTGCTCTTTGTTCACAATTTCTGGCTGGAAAGTTCTAAGGAACTGCAGAGGTGCCTTGTACAGCTCCATCATGGCAATGTCCTTGCCAAGGCACACCCTCTGCCCGTATCCAAAAGTCAAGCTGTACTTCTGGTACTCCCTAGCTTGGTCCGCATCCAGCCAGCGCTCGGGTCTGAAGACATTGGCGTCGGGACCATAAAGGTTGGCGTCACGGTTCATTAGCCACGCGCTACCTGCGATCTCCATCCCCTCGGGGACAAAGCGCCCAAAGAGTTCCATGCCACCTTTCGGGACGGTGCGGGGAATGACAGTGACGGCGGGCGGGTTCAGGCGCAGGCTTTCTTTTACGCAGGCCATGTAGTACGGGCAACTTGCGACGACCTCGTCAAATTGGGGGGTGAAGGACAGCTTGTTGTTTCGAGTGGCTTCATCGATCTCCGCCATCAACTTTTCGTACACTTCTGGGTTAGAGAATAAATGGAGCATTAGGGCTTGGAAAGATGTCCCTGTAGTATCCGAACCGGCAAGAAGGACAAGCAGGATCTCGGCCTTGATGTAGTTGAGATCGAGCGGCTTGCCCTCCCCATCCCGAGCATCAATAAACCTGATATTTGCTTTTGTCAATGTTGAACGACAATCCGACATTATGATGTAGGCGCAGCTTACGTTTGCAAAAGGTCCGCTCTGCCATCATAGGCCCCCGATTCAAGATCTTTCAATCTTTGTTCAATAAGGCGATCTCGGAACCTCATCATTGTCCCGATCCCAGAATTCTGTTCCGGGGTCGCGACCATGTACTTGCCCAAGAACGTGCTCTTCACCCAATTCACAAGCGGGTGAAGGCGCGCCATGAGGCCAAAAACCACCATCCCATCGTGGAACGCTCTGATTAGGCCTTCGATATCGTCGCCTTGCTCGATGAAGCCCACCGGAGCGCCGAATCCCACCGAGGAGATGACGTCGTAGGCCATATACACAGCCCACGGAGCAAAGTCGAACTTCTCCTGGGTTCCGGCGAATTTCTCCTCCAGTTTCGCGATCCAGCGCTGGACCTGCTCGTCAATCAATGGCTCCATCTTCCTAACGTTGGTGAAGCTATAGGGGGCCGCGATAATTTTGCGGAACCTGGCGTGGACGCTTGAATCCTGCATATTAAATACAGACTCATCTTCGCCAAAGCTCCCTGTAATGTAGTGTTTCGACTTGTTTGCATGGCGGGCATAAATGATCGGAAGCTTGGTCGAGTCGTTCACTAGGAGCATCGTGGGGGTTATACGAATTACAGGGCCTAGAGGCGGCTCCATATGTTAGAAGAAGTCTCTTGTACACAAGCATAACTTCACACACCATGATTCTTGAGTAGTCGATCGAAGACCTCGCACTCGTCCTGCTTGATATTACGCCATGCAATCCAAAGTCTTGTCACGCTGCCCCAGAACGATCCTGGGAAGGCGCAAAGAGGGTGGAAAAACTTGTAGTAAACAACCTGATAAGCGATACTCCATAGGAGATAGGCTACCGGAAGAACGCAGAGGTTTCCAAATGTCAGGATCGCCATGTTGAGAGACTGTGCCACTTGCGTTTGCCTTTGAGATGGGAAAAATATAAATATGAGATGCCAAGGTGGGCTGTTTACAATGACGAAATCTGGGGCTTCAAATAGCGAATAGCGGCCAAGTTATTTATCAAGAGAGTTCGATTGGCCAGGAGATAACTAGGGGGAAAGTTTGATGTCGTTTTGACGTCCCATTTCCAGTTCCCAGGAGCCGGGTGTTGGCGAATTTGAGGCATTTCAGCCTGAATTGGTATATCCAAAGGACTTTGGGTAGCCTGCACCCACCTCGAGAGCGATTGCTTGCAGGTAGAGGCCTGTAAGTGGATGACCCAGACAAGGGTATGATATGCCAGAACATACTTTGGTTACGGCAGTTTCAAAGAGATGGGGTTGTTTTGTAACAAACTACCAATGAACAAGTCTACACAAAGGGCCTCGTTCGCTATGAAATCATCAAGTTTTCAGCCTTCACACGAATCGTTTTCACACTTCAAGTTTTGTTTCGGAAATATCTATGGCGTAATTTCAAAAAGAGGCACTTAGAACACAGATGATGATGAAACGGCGAGAAAGTTTAGTGACGACACATGAAACTCCTGGGTTCGGACAATGATTTCAATTTTGTATGCTAAATACCTAGCTTGAGCAAGGAGTTCCCTGAGGATCTGATAGACTCGCTTAATGCTCCATCTCAAGGGCCCGGATTGTTTAGAGGAACAACCAAGACAATCCTCATCAACATGGTTTCCGTTCAAACGGCTCCATTGGTGTAAAAATCATATGACCCCTAGTCATCACTAGTTGCTGGTGATGTTGACATATCTAAACCTTCCCTCATCAAGACGATTGCGTCCATGTGCAACAGCACAGAGGTAATCAGGCGCTTGATGCCCGGTGGAATCATCTCGTGATCCCTCATAAGATGAAGAATGTCCGCTACTCCGGCATGGAGTACCGTAGTTATCCCAAGGGTTTTTGAGTGGTTCCATGGAGTCAGTAGAGCGGCAGAAAGATCGGGCGGGCCTTCCACTTCACTTAGGAAATCCCGGAGGTAGGCGAGTACATGCTTTTGCATAGAGCCTTCTCTCAATCCAGACGGATCCCGCCCATATGACTCTTGCCAGAGGATGTGATCATCAAAGAGCTCTGAAAAGGCCTCTACAAGCTCGTAAACAGAGAGCTTAAGGTCCTTTAGGGCCATGCTAACCCGGATAAGTTCTTGCTGGGAAGCCATTTTTACTTTTGTGGTTTTTGAAAGGTGCTTTGGGTGCAAATCCGGTAAGAAAAGGTTTCAAGTAGCTTCTGAAGTCTGCAATTTTCTTGAGAGTGTTGAACTGTAGAACTGGTCTGGCAGGAGACTCGGAGATGCCAGCCACCTTAAATAAGAATTCAAGGGGGGCGAAGTTCTTGGGAGATATTGGGCTCGCATGTTCCAAAACAATAGAATTTGGTGATCAAACTGTTTGTGTCACTCGATGACAACTGAAAAACACTATGTTGTTCATGAATGTTCTTTTCCCAGTTTGCTATGTTTGGCGGGGTGTTTCGAATTACCTGGAAGTGAGATGAAGAGAATGAAAATCTGTTCGTGAGCTTTAAGACTCACTTTCACTCCTATCTTTACAGCAGTACCTCAACACTGAATAAAATTGCTGCGAATAAAACCTATGAACCGGGTCGGGTATAATATCTCTTTCGCAATATCATGTTGTTTCACTGAGATACTACGGAACTGGAACCACAGGATTGTAAATCCATCTACTAGTTCGCTTTCAATAAGAAATAGTAAACATGTTCTCAAACTTGGAAGAACGTATGCATTGTCTGATGAAGTGATTCTTCTCCAATTCTATAGCTTTATTCTCTTTGAGAGATAGCAAGTATATTTAAAAATTCAATGAGTTGTATATTTGTTGCACAAATTACACTAGACTCCCTCCTCGCCGTTCAATTGGGTTTTAGATAACATGAAGAAGGAAACGCTAAGCTGCTCTACCTTCACATCCTCTTTGGATCAATGAGGGCCATTATCTCGTTGAATCCCTTGCGGTTTAGACGACCAAACGCCTTTACACACCTCCAGAGTTGTTTTGGTGTCCAGGTGATCACGTATAGAATTCCCTGCGCAATATACCATAAAACCTTTCCTAGTACGCCAAACAAGGCTGCTAGCACCTTGTAACTCACCTCCCCAAAGGTGCCGAGAAACTTGATGAGCGCCAGTGGTGCCTCGACAAATATGGCTTTGACGAGGTAGCATACGCCATCCCAAACGTCCTTGGGTGTGATTCCACGAAAGAATGACAAGACGGACAAAACAGCCGTATGTATCAGTGACGCACAAAGCGCGAATACGTGAAGGACAGCCTTGCCCGCACTCTTGAGACCGCGACCGACCCAGAGCAGGACGCTCTTCACAACGCCCGGGATGGCCTTGAGAAATTTCAGTGCCGCCCGCGCAAGCCTTCTGACAAACTCAGGCGTCCTCTTGAGGGCCTTGAGAACCTCGCGCAGGAATTTTAAGATGCGGCCGGGGAGCTTGACAACCCCCCTCGCGGCCCGCTTGCACCAGGCCGCGAAACGGTGTCGCCGCCGCCAGGCCGACTGGCAGATGTGCTTCGGTGCCTTGTAGAGCACGGCCACGGGGAGGCGCCACACGAAGAACTCGATCACATGCCCAAACTTCTTTAGGATGGAGACGACGACCTCCCACTCGTCCCTTGCGATGGTCTTGCACCGCAGCCCGATGTCGCCCCGGCGAGCGGGGAGGTACTCCACGATCTCGCGGTGGCCATTCTTGGCGGCCAGGCGGAGCGCGATGTACCCGTCCGGGGCGACGAGGCTGTCGTCGGCGCCGTAGTCCTCCATCAGCACCTTGACGAGCGCGAGGCGGCCTTGCTGCGCGGCGAGCTGGAGAGGGGTCCGGCGCAGCCTCCTGTGGCGCCTGTCGGAGTGGATGGAGCAGGGCGTGCCGTACGCGTTGACGGTGGCGCCCAGGGCGACGAGCGTGCTGATCATGGGAGTGTTGCCGGCGCATACGGCTGCGAGGAGGGGCGTCTCGCCGGCCGAGTTGGTGACGTCGGGGGATACCAGGCCGCGGGAGACGAGTTGGGAGACGAGTTCATTGTGGCCGGACCTGATGGCTGTAAAGAAGGCGAGGACGATGTCGCGTTCGAGCGTGCGGGCATCTAGATTGGCTGCGTCGTCTGCCTGTTCGGTGGTTTTGAGGGGTGGGTTGTGCGGTCTGGAGTAGTCCAAGGCTGGCATCCGTAAGATGGGCAGCTCTAGGCCGGACGTCCGTTCGATTCTTGCTTCAAGATCATCCTGCGCGGTTGCTGTATAGGTTGGTAACGGCTGTATGGATGATATGTCGGGGAGAGGAGGGCTACCTGAAGTGGAGGGAGGTGTTGGGAGTGTCATTTTGGCGGATTTCGAGTCCAGTCTATCACGATGCGATCTTTTGGTGAGCTTGTCTGCTTATGACGTGAGCAGCAGAAAGATACCAGACTGAGTGGACTGATGGTTGATTGACTTTGAATTGCTTGGTTTGTTGAAGATAAGTTGTAGAGAGCATTCAAGCTATATGAAGGCAGCCTTGATGATGCATCTTCGCGTCCGTCTTCACATGCTTACAGAATAGATAGGATGCGGCAGGCTGAAGTCGCAGCTTCGCTTTGCTCAGTCTCGATTCTGGTATGATTCTTTTGCTGGGCTGCTCAACAAATCTTGCAAATGAGCAACATCTCAGTTTCAGGCTTTCAGCTCGTTCTTGGCGGAGTCGAACAACAGGCAGATTTTAGCGGGCACTGCAGCTGCTCACGACCAAGCTTGGGCGCTTTGGGGTTGGCTCGCCGCTAATCAGCGAGGCGCTTCAGGGACTTTGACCCCTGCACCAGCCCAGCAAATGCAGATAGCGCTGGACTCTTTACCGAGGCATTGGGTAGCATCAGCTCAGTGGATTTTGCAGGCAGCCCACGAGGACGCCTTTCTCAGATGGATGGCAGATAATAAATGGAGGCTTGCTAAGCTAAATGTAGTCATTTGCGTATCTCATTAGGAGGCTCACTAGATCGGGCATCTCTCCAAGTACCGCCGCATGCCCCCGCCCAATGCCTCTGTCAGTGTAACCTGTTGTCCAACCTCATCGCTTCCATGATGTTAACATCAACCTTCCACCGGCATCACGCGGTCTCCAGATTGCTCACCTCCACCCCAGAGCTATGGCGGATCGAGCATGTGAGGTAATCAAACCACCACACAAGCGTCCCATCCCAGGGGAACACCTCCCAATTAAGCCACGCCTTGCAGTCCGACTTGACCACTCCCACCTCGTGAACCTGGTGCAGGCCGTCCGTGTCGCTGAGTCCGAGGAAGAGCCCAGGAGAGCCGGAGGGTATCTCAATCGCATCCTCATCGAGGCAATCCAGACGGACGTTCCCCACGGCCGTCTCGGAGCCATCTTGGAAGCGGAATACAAGCCCAGAGACGCGCGACGAGGTGCCGTCGGTGAGTCGACATGCGGTCACACGCGATACATTGCGTAAGGAAGTCTCGGAGTGGAGGAGGAACGGCAGAGGGTCCTTCATTTCCCCGCAGAGACTCTGGGATGGTTTGGATTCGCGCTGCGGGTTATTTTCACGCACCGGACCGGCCAGTGAGCGGACGACGCCCCCGGACCAGTCGAGGTATCTCATCCACAGACGGTCCGGGCTGGTTGTTGTGGGCGCCGCGACGCAGTGCCACGTATCGAGGGAGTTGTATCGTAGCTTGTCCGCGCCGTTTGCGCCGACAGTAATCTGGCGATCGAGAGTAGTATCCCACTAGTTCACGAATAAGTCAAGTGCCTAAAAGTGATAATATAAGTCCTGGCGAAAAGAGTAAAAACTCACAGAAAGGGCGAGCCTGTCGTCTCGTCCTCGCTTGCCCCAGATATGCTTGATCTGCTCCCCGGCCTGCATAGGCATGTAGGACCAAAATGTCTGGCAAGTTTCGGCGTCGGTGTCACGATAGAAGTCAAGACTTTCTCCGGCTTCGTGGGCATGGAGTCCAACAAGGTATATCGGGGTGCGTTTTCCTTTGCGTGCTTTGCAGCTTGCCCGCGACACCCAGCAGGCCGAATATCCCACGCAATTGGGACGGTTCAGAGGCAGGTCCCTCATTTTAAACTGGGATCTCCAAGTCATCTCAATGTCCCAGTCGACCATGATGATTTCAATTTCGGCCGGCACCTCTCCCGGCCTCATCCACCCCATTGTGCTTTTGATGTTGAGAGGCAGCAGGCTCTTCAACTCGTCTTCCTGGATTGGTTCTGGCCATGAACAACGCTCAAATACCTCGCTGCGGGAGGCTATGACGTGGTTCTCTGCATCGGACAGATAGTGTTGGAGAACAGTACCCTGAGAAAAGGTGAGAAAGTTGAAGGAAGGAATTTACGTAGTGGATAAATAAGGAATCGGATGAATCACTTACATCCGAAATAAAGGTGAGTTCGCCATCCACTTCTTTGAGGCAATGGTTTCGCCATCGCGTCGGGTCGTCGGGGGGCTAATGAAAGGGGGGCTGCTACTGAGATGAAGATGTTTCTGATGCCGATGTGATCTTCTTTGATGTAGAGCATTTTTCTCTCTCTCTTGGGATCGCCTCGACGTAATAACATCGCACCGGCAGTGCGCTTATTTGATAGCTTAGACAGATAGATTTTGCCGTCAATTTTGGTATACCTCGCCCATATGTCGTGAGCCCTGTGTACTGTTGAACTCTTTCGGTGAGTCGACCAGACAAAGGTGGCCGTACCGTATGACTTGGTGAGATAGCTGGCAATCATTGTCCATATCTCCAGCGGCAGTTTCCTGCTGGGATCTAAAATTCTGGCAGCATTCCACACCAGCTCATCTTGGATGTGCTTGAGCCTCTGGACCTTGTTCTCTCGAACCATCCGTCTATGCCAGGAGCTGTCCCCTTGGAAGAGCCGGTTAAGAAGGGTTTGAGATACCATGTCAGGTTTCACGCGAGTCAGCGGCTGGATGCCTCCAAACATGCGCTTCGCCGCAGAGAAGACATCGGAGCTCACAACTCGCAGCTTCAGCTCCATGCGGAAATCATCGCGCTGCCTCTTGAGCTTCCGCAGACCCTGGGCTTCTTGTGCATCTATGAGTTTGGTAGCGAACTCGAGGCAGTCTGAATGGCAGCCGACCACCAGGACGGTGTTGTCTACGGAGGTAAAAGAGGTTTCACAGTACAGCCCGTTCTCGAGCGCATCATCATAGAGGAAGTCACCAGGCTTGAAGCGATACGGGGCACTCTGGCGGCCCTGCGCACTGACTATTCATTGCGTGCAGCCATCAGCAGGAATGTTGGGGAGAGATAGGACTTCAAATGGATTGGATGTCTACGCACCTGCAATAAATTCCTCGCCGTCCTCGTAGTCGAGGCGACACAGGCGGCAGCGGGGGTAAACGGCGAGGTCGTCGGGGATCCAGTCGTCATTCCACATGCCGCGCCAGCCCCGCCACATCAGGCGCCGCCTGAACTTCATCTGGGTGGACATGAAATGGAACATGGTGCGCGACGGCTTGATGCGACGATGCGTTCGATGGCTAGAGTGCTGCGGTGCCGGGCTCCAGCGACCGTCGCGCCGATGGCATGATGCGATGTGATGTGATGATGAAGGAGGGCAGCGGAGGGGTTGATGAGCCTTGAGGGGTCGAGCCATAAGGCAGTTTGTTGTTGGATGGAAGGCTCGGATGGCCTCTTATTGGCCGGGATGTCAAAGTGCTGGAACTGGCTGCCTCGCTGCCGTCTAAGAACTGGCTGAGATGAGAGAATCCCCGCCGTTTCATTCGCTACATTTAACAGGGAATCTTCTGCCACTTTAATGCCTATTGTTCGCTTGTTGGCCGGCCAAAGACAATCAGAATACTGTGTCTGTTACTGTAGCTGAATCTTACCGCGCGGTGGCGTTTCAGGTCAGTAACACGCCAGACACGGTATGCTGACTTCTGTGCACAGTGTATTTACTGCTTCGTATTCCTACATCAGACGCTGTTGGTTTCTATAGGTGCGATTTCCAAGACATGCAGATGCTCTCCCCTCTTATAGTGGCAATGGGCATGATGAGTATTCTTCCACGTATGCCATGAAGACTCGGTATCATTTGGGACTCGTGGCCGGAATGCCTTGATGCTAATTGAGTTTGCTCGGTGCTATTCCATGGCGATTTTTACTCGACCGCGCGGTTGTCGCCTTCCTGAGCGAATAATGGCAAATTGTTTCAGAGATGCCAGCATCTAGAATTCGACTTTATTCAGATCTTGAGGAGATCCGCCTGACATTCTCTCCTTGGCTAACATGAAAAAAATGCCTTGGTGCCTTGCAAGTTTGGTCGACGGTTTCCACGGCATTTGTCCACATATATATCAGAGCAGAATCACTGTCTCTTCAGTTCCAATGATACAATGGTCGGGGATGGGGTTGAATTACAGACGTCCAGGCTCCGCATAGTTGTTTGCCTAGGCGAGTATGAAAACTCTCTCGCTTGTGAAAGTTTAGGAAATACGTCGCTCTCACTCGTGAATGTATGACTATCTGGGACGCAATGTTCACAAAGTCCTCATCATGACCCTCTATGTATCCAAATACACCGCTTTGACAATACTCTCAGTTTCATCTACCTTGTGGATAATGAGGAGCTGCCATTTCCGGGGGTCTCGCATACCCAGGCAACTCAACAGGTGTTGAGCTCTCAGTGGCCGACATTTCCTGAAATTTACCATGTTCGGGGTATCCGCTGTTCCCATAGTACGCGTTGGTTGGTGGTTGATATGGGTGTTGTCCCTGGTACATGCTACTTGGAGACATTTGAGGCGGAGGGGGTGACGGGTATTGAGGGTAGCTCGGCGGAGGTGCAGCAGGTTGAGGAACTGGAGATACTTGAAGTTTCCTCTGCCGTTGCCTGGCAAGCAAAAAGATGAGTCCTGCAATGAGCGCGAGAGAAATCGCTCCGCCGATGGCTGGCCCGGCTATCCAGGCCGCCCTCTTAGTTAGAATTGTCGGTGCTGGAGTCGGCCGTGGGGTTGACGGCCCCTGAAGATGATGTGGTCTTGGAAGCGCCAGAGGTGTTGGGCAGACTGGTTTGAGAATCTGAAGTGGTCGCAAGATTCCTTGAAACTGCTCCGCTCGATTGTGCTGCTGAGATTGATGTTGATAGAGTGGATCTACTCGACGAAGATGTGGAAGATGAAGACGTCGAACTTCTTGAGGAGGAAGATGATGTCGATGAGCTTGCCAAGGATGAGGACGCCCTTGATGAAGCTGAGGCTGAGGATACTGATACAGAGGTTGGACGAACGGCAGTACCAGTTGTCTGCATGTACAGATCAACAGAGCTAGACATTGGTTTCCGACAGTGCTGGAGCAGGTTAGCTCATATGTTCAAATCGAAACAGAGTAATAACTTACCAAGAAGCGGACTGAGAAGGGTAAACAACTGGTGAACCACTTTTGCATCCGGTGGCAACTGAGGCGGTTATCTGTGCGGTTGATCTGCATGCCCCATAGGCGTCAGAGAGAGTGATGGTCTGCCCTGCAGCGCAACTCTTGCATACCCTAATTTTTTTCATGTGTGAGCGCTGATCGTGTTATGACACATGGGGAGCAGGGAACATAGAGTGACCAAACTTACAAGTTCCGCTCTTAGATATATAACCCCAGAAGCTCACATCCTGAGTTCCATCCCGCGGGTACACAACCCCCGCATCTGGAGGTGAGGTAATAATTGGCCCAGCAGGGTCTACATAGCTAGAAGTAGTTGAAGCCGTTGCCGAGAGGAGAACCGAGCGTTGGCAAAGCTTTGCCGCGATGGCTAGTCTCGAGTCTAAATTCATGATAGATCTGGAAAGGGTTCAAGGGCTTGAAACGACGAGAAAGGACGGACGCGGGCTGACAACGCAGCGCACGCTCCTCTACTATTAATTCCATATATTTCTCATGGCTCAGCTAGTGTCTTAGTGGTCAAATGATTGAGAGGTTTGTTGACCATCGAATTTTCCCTCTGGGGGCTCTCTGTGTTAGATCTAGAACCTGGGGCTGAGGAATGCAAACCACCTAATCAGTTGACCAAACTAGCTCGGATAAAAAACCAACGGAACCGGGGCAATATCATCATATCTGGTAATCATATCTGGCCAATTATCCAGCGCCAATCAGCCCTTATTTGATGCTAAATGTTGCTGCATGCGCGTGGCTTGGAGCGGCACCACCGCCAATCGCTCATATGCAACCCGATCTCTACCGCTTCTTCATAAACTCTCCACATCTAGGCTGAATCGCCTAGAAACTATTGCTCAGGGCTGAAGTGCCGGAAGCTTCCGATTTTCCTAGCCCTCCTTGCTAGGGAAAGTCTCATTGAGCCAAATTTTAGAACTATGGTTCATATCTATTCGATCATGATTGGAATATTGGTTTGGTGATTGGCTTTGGAACAGTTTTTGGACTTCGGAATCTTTGTAATTTCTATGATGGCGCTTCAAGTCGGCCGTTTGCTTGTAAGCTTAATTGAGATCTAATTACGGGTAAATCAAAATCTAATAATACGAGCGACTCGCCTGGGGGTTTCCGGCTGCAAGTCTCATGATATACCCGCAGGAAATGAGTCGTTCTCGATATACCAGACTGGTTATTTCATGAATATCATATTACACCGGTAATTAGCTGACGAATTCCAGTTCTTCATGAATACCGCCGATGCAATGTCCCAGCTTGACGATGAGTATGTGCCTTCAAAAATGGATCATATGCTTGCTGGTTGATGAGAAAAACTTGGATCGAATTGCAGTAGAGTTTAGTCACACATAATGCCGAACTCTCACGGTCATAAGATTTACTTGTTCGCATGGAGCTTAATAAACACGACTTGTTTCATCTAGATTAGGTAGGTGATCATGTTGTTTATAGCGCGTGAAATAGCCGCTTATCCTCCCTGCTCGACTTCTCAATTCTCGTCCTTTCAACCTCCACCCAGATGATTATCGTTTGATCGTATCGCCTTGGCGTATAGGGGCATTCGACCATGGATCGACTTTATAACAAATTGGCCAAATCGATGCACAGAACTCACTAGAAAAAGGAACCTGTCATCATCAGCATCCAGACAAGACAACTCATTGCCGCAGATCCCACGAGGCCATCCATTGCCCAATTACCAGATCCCATTGCACGAAATATACTTCTTTGTGTTAAAGAAGCGCGCCCTGAGTTACTTCCATTAATCGTATCGTTGAGCTCTTCATTGTACGAGCAGGCACGCTACGTACAGCACAGCGAGGTGCATATTGATCTCAACAACACAAAGCATGTGCTCAACCGGCTCCATCTCATTCAACGTCTGGACCAACTTGTAGCCATTCGGGTGCTGCGAGTGGACGGTGAATGCCATCCAAACAATGATGACACCATGGGGGGGATTCTGGGCCACCTCGCGTCTGGGCCTTAAAGTTCTTAGGTAGTTTTGGGACAACATGTTCTGTGTCCACATATACATCAAACCGCATCTTTCCCGTCTTTGGGTCATGCGTGATCTCGTGGATCTTGTATGTGATCACGACATCCTTCTCAGGGATTGATCCCGAATGTATTGGCAACGCTTCGTGCCAAAGTGCCAGGTCTTGATTCCGGTTTACAATAAGACGAGCGCCCACGGGCTCAGCTCTCCAATACGTACATTGGTCCCACGTAAGCCAATATTCTAGGCCTTTAGCATACTTGATGCCGGTGACCATATACAGCGGCATATTGTCAAAGGTCTGGCCCTGAAGGCCAAAAAACTCCGCAGCATCTTCATATTCTCCCACTTTATCCACAAACTCTTTGAGGGTACGCTTATTAGCTATCCAATTGTCTCGCATGCGAAACTCCTTTATCTGCATGTGAGACGACTCAAGAGACCCACGAAATTTTGTTTCGACATAATGTTGGCTTGGATGCTTCCCAATAGGCCTGTTGTCGTAAGCTTTTGCTTCAATCTTGCCATCGGTGAAAGGGACCTTATCTTCAACGGGCTAATTGCGAGTAGTCAATACTCTATTAGATAGTGCAAAAAAACGTCGTGGATCTTTCGGGTTTTCGACAAAAGTACCGAGTGAAAATTTAGGATCCGTGGTCCAATCTTGGTTGAAGTCCTGGACAAGGATATAATCGGAGTCACGCATATCCATGGTGGCCTCTGATCAGTGACTTGGTCGATGATCTTGTGAATGAGAGTTTAAAAATGTGAGAAACGTATAAGGTCAGAAAATCTCGCGTGTCTGTGATTCTAGAGAGAGCACCGTACTTGCAAGGAGGCTCCCTTTTTAGGATTTGACCCCCTCATTATTTAAAGAATGAGAAGGCAGAACTAGGAGTGATTTCATGACTGTAAAAGCTTTGACACTACTTGAAGACTGATAGCAGAAAGACGGGTCATCAGGGAACCAAAGGAGTCTACCTAGGGAGACAGGCTAACAGCGCTTTGGGGGCCGCGTGCAGCCAACCATCAAAAAAGCTAAGGAGATGCTTGGGTACTGAACAAGCAGCTCGTTTGCACTCATTCCAGTGTCAAGTTGAAAGAAAAAAACATGACTAAACTCATACACATATGCCAAGGTCAAGAAAGAAATGCATATGTTGAACTGAGGGGAGACAAAGACAAATAGATGTTAGAAAACCAGAATCAGTGCTAAAAACAAGGCTTGGTGGGTGGCGAAGGCACATACATGTGACACAAAACTTTGTCCTTGAGGACAGGATCTCTTAACTAACTAGCAAACCTTAGGCAGAGTAAATCCCCGGCCAGACAATGCAAGCGATGTCATGCGCTTCAAATTCATCTCTTCAAATAAAAGGCTAGACTCCAGAGGTTTCTCTATTATTAGCCTTGTATACTACACGATCAATCCTAGCATTTGACTTCTCAGTGCGGTC
Organism: Clonostachys chloroleuca; assembly: GCA_037952775.1. NCBI lineage: Eukaryota > Fungi > Ascomycota > Sordariomycetes > Hypocreales > Bionectriaceae > Clonostachys > Clonostachys chloroleuca. Next base: position 8,793,647 of record JBANAY010000003.1, on the reverse strand, counting down.
TTGCTTGCCTAGGCCGCTAGTCTCGGATGGTATTGACAGGTGTCTCGGCTACTGCAGAGTAGTTTGCACTTTGTGTCCGAATGGTTACCAAGGAATCTACACATCAGCTTAAACAGTACTTTCGTCAAGTCGTATTTATTCTCCCTCTGAAGACGAGAAATCAGTGTATGACACCCATTTCTCTATATCGCGAAGTAATAGACAAGCCTGCACATGCACAGCGAGTGTTAGGCCACGGTTCCTCAGCAGTCGAAATCCCACGATTCTGACCGCTTCCCATCCGTATGATTGCATTTTGTCTAACATTAACCGAGTCATGCTGCAGGTCTTGTCTCACGGAAAGTCCCATGATTGGGTGTTCTGGGTGACAGAGGAAAAATCTCAGTCCCCCTTGTGAGCGTTCCAATCACATCGTGACGCGCCGCCATGGTCTAAGACAGTGTGCTTAAGTCACGCCATATTCTCACTACCAAACATGGTGATTCTTGTATTGCAGCTCTCGTCTTGTGATAAGCAGCGTCTGATCATATATTATTTAAGGCGCCATCCTCTCGACTTATGTTGCAATCCTCAGCAACTCCATCTTTTACACAAACAACCACTTTTCAGATTCACTCGCAAACGATTTTACAATGAGAGTCACTGCTACAGTTCTCTGTCTCCTGCTCAGCACTGCTGCTGCTTTGCCTGACCTCGACTCCCGGAGGATAAGGCATGTGTTTACGATCATCCAGCATAATCAACCGAACTTATAAGCTCAAAGCTCTACTCAAACTAACACAATCTCTGATTTAGTTGTGCCGGCGCCTTGGACAACTTGTATGGGCGTATCCAAGACCAGAACAGATGGTGCCAGAACCCCAATAACAATTTGTGTCCCGTTGGCAGGGCCAATTGCAGGGTAAGCCATCATTGAAATCCACCTGTATAATCACTTACTGACCAGTATATTTTACAGGCTGCCGTAAGTAACCTCTGAGGCGACTTAAAGTCTTGATACTAATGAGCTATGTATCTACAGAAGCTGCAGTGTGTTGATGCATGCGTGAGTGCCAGAGATTTTCCATCTTAAAATTTCTACTAACAGCATATTTTCAACAGAGAGTCGAGGGTAGAACATGTTCTCCGACATGTCCTCCTTAGGCTGAGCAAGCATCAAAGCCGCTTCTCGGTTCGGGTTTCATGACTGGCTTGCAAGCTGCAGCAGCTTCTAACCATCCTCGGGTGCTGATCCCAACCGCCTGAGCACGCGACAAAACGATTCATTGTTGCAATGTCTTAATAGTGGTAGCTGCTAGCTAGTTCTTAATCCAGTTCAAGCGATGCCCGGGAATATATGCCAGTTTTAGTTGCTGCGGCTTCAAGTATCATAAAATAAATAAGACCGTGTAAGCAAAGAGTTAAACTAGCAGCTGGATTTCTGTTGCCTTTTGCAAATGGAACTGCTCAATACCTAGATGTAGACGATTGCAACTGAGAACAGTGCGTAATAATAAGTGTCACCACTCTCCACAGACCAGAGGCCCCCAACCCTTTTTGCCCCTTCATCCTGTTACAGTGGAGATCGCTGTATGGAAAGCCAAATATAGCAAACTGTGAAGGCATGAAAGAGGCTCAGCAGAAGCCTAACTGGAGCCTGGCTGCCTGCTGTCTACCTGAAGCCAGTGGCCAATGAGCTGGCAACCAAAACGCAAGGCATCAGGGACTGACTAATCGCACAGCCGTAATCCTCAACCAAAGCGTGGTTTAATCATCTGCCTGGGCCTAGAACCAGAAATCCCGCTTTTAGACCGTCTCAAATCGAATCCTAGCCGCATCATCCAGCGAGAGACGCTGAATTCATCCATGATCATCTCAAGGCATAAATGAAAACCTAGACCTGTCCGCGTCTCTGAAGCTCTTCAATTCTGAACAGCTTTCAGCCAGACCTCCAGCTACAGATTACAACGACCAGACCAAATCATGACAACTCAGCATCAAGAGACCCTCAACGACAATGACTCCGATGCAGTCATTATCGGCCATGACGACATTAGCAATTACAACCCCGAACAAATCCTTCCAGAATCTGCCGAGACTCTCCAAAAGATCCGCGACTGGCTCAAGCCCACCGCCTACAATGCTCCTGGTGGGGAGTATCAGAAGCACCTGAAATCCCATGTCAAAGGGACAGGGGCCTGGCTCACTTCAGATGAAGCTTATGCAAAATGGCTCAGAGGCTCAGAAGAGGGCTTGCTTTGGATTCAAGGCATTCCTGGATCGGGTAAATCAGTGATCGCAGCCAGTCTGATCCACGCCCTCTCAACCTCTAATCCCCGAGCCCCTGTGTTATTCTTTTTCTTCCGGCAGATCATCAATGCCAATCACGAGCCTCAAGCCCTGTTGCGAGACTGGCTAGACCAACTATTGACCTATAGTCCTCCTTTGCAAAAGGAGTTAAAAGGCTATATAGATGCGGGGCGATCAATTGAAAGTCTATCAACGGAGAGCCTATGGAAAGACTTACGGAAGGCATTCAGTTGTCTTCCTGGTAAGGTCTTCTGCGTTGCAGATGCTCTTGACGAGATGGACGGTGGAAATGAGTCCTTTCTACAAGACCTCACGTCACTTGGATCATTTCGACCAGGAAAGGTCAAGGTACTCGTTACTAGCCGGCCTGTCCCCAATGTCGGGATACCACTCCGAAAAGGCACTCCTTTACAAGTCCGATTAGAAGAAAGTCTAGTCGACATGGATATTTCAACCTTCGTCCAATCGGCGCTTTCTGGCTCTAATATACCACCAAGCGATCAGGAGTTGATAAAAAATGCAGTTCCAGGGCGGGCCAGTGGCCTTTTTCTCTACGCCAAGCTGGCAATGGACGCGTTTCTTGAACCCAACGCCGAGATTCAGCAAGTCATTCAGAAACTTCCAACTGACTTGAATGTGTTGTACACCGACCTTTTGGCGCAGCATGCACAGAGATCAGGGGTGCCGTCCAGTGTTCAGCATCTCATTCTTCAAGCGGTTACCCATGCCACCCGACCTCTTCGCCTGCTTGAACTTGCCGAAATGATTCGATCTAGTAATCCTGATCACTCTTCCAGAGATCTGAAGGCAGCAAAAGAGTTGATAAGGACTGCTTGTGGCCCCCTTCTAGAGATCCTCGGCGACGAGACGATATCAGTCATTCACCACTCATTCACTGAGTACCTGAAAGGGATAACAAGATCCAGCAAGGAGCCTGGATATCCCATTCTGCACCCCGCCCCCACGCATGCGAATCTTGCCTTTGAATGTCTTCGCTACCTCGAATCCGGGGATTGGGGCAGCTATTGGATCAGATGTGTCGGCGGCATACCTCAACCCCAAATTTCACTATTTGGGCTTTGTAGCGTGGCTGACGCATCTCAGAGGGAAGCCCAACTTAGACTTCAGCACCCATTTCTCGACTACGCTGCGAGAAACTGGCATCGACATGTTCGCAAGTCGGAGAGTGCAGGGTTTGATCAGCATGAAATTAATATTCAAATTCAAAGATTACTTGGGCGGGAGATATTCAAGGTGTCACCGATTCATATCGCGGCAAAATTAGGACTGGCATCCTATGCCCGCGACGTTGTCCTATTAGGGGATATTGACCCCAATATTCCTGACCGGGATGGACTCACTCCAATGTATGTAACTAGTTATTTATTGCCCTTCTTTTTTCCATTACCCCTTCCGCTCTTGCATCTTGCTCTGAGTATCAGTAATATTCATGTTCTAACATTCACGTTCCTCACAGGTGGTTAGCAGCGAGTAAGGGGCACCCAGAAATGATCCGCGTGCTGGTTGCCGCTGGTGCAAATCCAGACCAGGAGATTGCTTCCTCCGGGCTGAAACCTTTGCACGAGGCGGCAACCCACAATCATCATTTGGTTGTGCAAGCCCTACTGGAAGCTGGAGTCGACCCCTTGACCCCAAGAACCAAAGATGACTCCGCGTTCTCTTGTGGGAGCAGAACAAGCACAATGGGCCATACGCCGCTAATGTACGCATGCCACAACGGCCACTTGAAAACTGTAGAGGTATTCTTGTCCTTTATGAAAGACATCAGAACTGTTCATCAGGCGTTGATGTGGGCTTCCGAGATGGGCAAGTCAGAAGTTGTTGCGAGGATTCTACAGCATCCCGGTGTCGATCCAAACACGAAAGTCCTAGGCGATACGCCGTTGTTCCGAGCTTGTGCTTATCCTGACCTTGGAACAGTTCAAATGTTACTAGATAGTGGTGCAGATCCAAGATTCGGTAGTGAATGCCGCCGGGATGGATTCGGTTGGTTGGGCTCCAATAATTCCCAGAACAAACCCAAGACTTACAACTGCCTCCATCGACTGTGCGGTCTGGGGGCGAATGTTCCCTCCAATCCTAGAAAGCCTCTCGAAAGTGATCTCTGTGAGATCCTGCGATTGCTCGTTGAAACTGGCATTGACATACATGAACGCACTCCACGAGGGCAAACCGCATTACATGGCGCGGTACGCTCAGTTGGCATGACCCGTGCTCTCATAGAAGCTGGAGCAGATGTCAACGCGGTTGATTCATTGGGAAACACTCCCCTTTACAACGTCAAATCGTCCGAGGTCTTGCAGATACTGGTTGAGCATGGCCACGCCAACATCGAGACTATCAATTCTAAGGGACAAACTCCCCTTCATTTTATGCTGTCTATCTTTGCACATGAGCCATCCGGTATAGAATCTATCATCAAGTTCATTACATACGGGCCCGATTGCAATATCCCCGACGGTAATGGGAATAGGCCCCTTCACATCGTGGTACAGCCCGCCTATCCCAAGGCACCGCTCATTCAAGCCCTACTTCATGGAGGGGCTAATCCATGTCTAAAGAATGCTCGCGGAATATCCCCCTTACTCTCAATATGTCTATCCCCGGAATCAATGCCAGCCATCAACATGCTTCTAGATGCGGGCGCTGACATTAACGCGGCCGACAGCAATGGTGAAACTTTACTCTTCGGGGGCCTCGCAAATCTCTCCTTTGAGAAGGAAGACGAGGACCGTTGTATTAGAGCTTTGATAGAGAGGGGTGCCGACATTGCAGTTCGTGACCTCGCAGGTCGCACCATTCTGCATGCAACTGTTGGAAACCACGTTTTCTTACAGAATGATACAGAATCTACTTATGGCTGCAAGAAGTTGGACTTCTTGGTCAGCCTTGGCCTCGATCTCCAGGCCGTCGACTCGGTGGGGAACACCCTCCTTCATGAGCTGGCGGAGCGCGCGCGAGCCACATCAAGTCTGGATCATGGCCACTCGATGGTGGACTGCTGGAGGAAGCTGGTGGCGAATGGCTTGGATGTAGACCAGAAAAACCATGCTGGCCGTACTGCGCTGCACATCCTGTCTGCCACAGATGCCAACTGGATAACCACCGAACCTGGGCGCCCAGCACCAATCGACTTTGTGATTTCCAAAACCCAAGAGATTGACAGTTCCGACGAGGACGGAATCACGTCGCTTCACCTGGCTGCAGCTGGCAGTGTTTCAAATACAGCAAAGCTGCTTGAAGCCGGGGCAGATCCTACACTGGCTACGCACGAAGGCTTGACGGCACTTCACTTGGCATGCCGTGCCAGGCAAAGCAACACAGTAGGGCTTCTCCTTCGTGCTCTCCAATCAAAATTGGGGCAGAGTGCCCTGGACCCTTCATCCTCGTCCCTCGTCGGCGTGAATGCTAAAGCTAGGGAGTTTGATTATATAACTCCTCTTTTTTACGCGTGCCGGTCGGGGCAACCTGAAACTGTAGCGCTCCTCGTTGAAAGTGGTGCTGAAGTAAACGAGCATGCATTGAAGGGGTGTGCTGGTTTCGAAGATGAGAATGCGCTTTGGTCAAGACATAGCGGTCCATTGAAAGGTACTTCCTTGTTTGGAGCGTCGCCATTTACAGGAAGAGATACTTCAACATCAACGAGTATTTTCAGCAGGGTATCCAGAGCTCTTGCAAGTCCCAGTCCGGTACCATACACCAACCCGGTCAAGTTGGAAGATACCGCGCGCCCGGCAGACGGATCCTCCAGATTCACTTCAGATATGGGGGTAGGAGTGACAGCCAGACTGGAGGAGATCTTGGATATGCTTCTTAGCGAATCCGCTGGCCTACTTCTGTTCCTCCAAGGCTTCATCGATGAGGCTCTGGGAGACCAGAAAGCGTACACCGCCAGATGCTTTTCGGACGCCTTGAAGAGATATAGGGGCGGATCAGAGCTGGAAGGCATCGTGGAGACTGCCAACTCTGAGGATAGTAATATCTCTGAAGCAGAAACAACGCTGTTGGAAGGCGCAAAACCTGGGGAAAGCAACCAGGAGCTCTTCAAAAAATTGATGCATCAGAGACAATACCAGGCCGTGAATGAATTGGCCAGGAGAAAGGCTGAT